>LR738714.1:467555591-467613182 GCA_902687465.1 Secale cereale | reverse complement strand
GATACTACTCATAGATTCATCAAAATAAGCAAACAACACACGAAAAACAGAATATGTGAAAAACAGAACAGTCTGTAGTAATATGTAAGTTTCAAATAATTATGTAACTCTAATTTTTTTAAATAAATTGTTAAACGTGACGAATTTGTCTATTAATCATCTGCAAAAAGAATCAACTAAAAATCACTTTCCAGTAAAAAACTGACAGCCCATCTCATGAGCGCTAAAGTTTCTGTTTTTTACAGCATGATCACATAAACTTCACACAAGTCTTCCCAAAGGTTCTACTTGGCACAAACACTAATTAAAACACAATACCACATCTAAACAGAAGCTAGATGCAATATTTATTCCTAAACAGAAGCAAAAACAAAGAAAATAAAATTGGGTTCCCTCCCAACAAGCGTTATCGTTTAACACCCCTAGCTAGGCACGATACAAGAATAGATCTAGGTATTGCCCTCTTTGGTAGGCAATTCTTCGATTAAGCACTTGTAATTCTTAGGAACTTATTTATTCCTATTGATAATCAAACCTCTAGGCAAGAAATCAAGAAATTCATTTGCAGTAAAATGTTCCCTTGCGAAAGTGAGAAAGTTGGGATGAACACTTATGGATTTGAGATCCGTAGTTTCCTTACTAGATGATTCACCCTTACTTTTAGGAACATACATAAACTTGGCCAATTTAGTGACAGAGGGATTCGAAGTATTTTTCACAGCAGAAAGAGCAGACCCTACATTAGTGATGATATCCTCAAGTTTATCGATTCAAGTGGAATCTTGATCTATTCTCTCTTTAACTATAGGTTCTTTTTCTTAAAAAAATCAGAATAACTCCTACCTTAGATTCATACTGGGTAATTTGGTTATGGATCTTTTTATCCAGACTCTCAACCAACTCTACGGTGGCAACTTTGTTTTCAATAATTTCAAGCCTTTGCATAACATGTTCCAAAGTCAAAACAGATCCATTAACCAAGAGAGGTGGTGGGCCAAACAATTCTGTCATAGCATTATAAGAATGAAAAGTATGGCTACCCAAGAAATTCCCTCCAGTAATGGTATCAAGAATATATCTATTCCATAGAGTGATGCTAACATAAAAATTGTGAAGAAGCACGGAAGTGGAAAGCTTCCTAGTAGATCTATTTTGAGCATTGCAAATTCTATTCCAAGCATCTTTTAGATTTTCTTCCTCTCTTTGTTTAAAATTAAGAACCTCACTCTCGGGAGTATTGATAATGATAGGCATGCTAGACATGACGGCAAGGCAAGGCGATAAAACACACGGAAGAAGAAGGGCGAATAAAACAGCAAGGGTGAAGTGGGGGGGAGGAAAACAAGAGGAAAATAATGTAGTGCGAAGGATAAGGGATTGTGATAGGTACTTGGTATATGACTTTTGCGTAGATCTCCCTGGCAACGGCGGCAGAAATTCTTCTTGCTACTTCCCGAGCTTGCATTGTATTCCCTCGAAGAGGAAAGGGTGATGCAGCATAGTAGCGTAAGTATTTCCCTCAGTTTTTGAGAACCAAGGTATCAATCCACTAGGAGACCATGCGTGAGTCCCTCGCACCTGCACAAACAAATAAGAACTTCGCAGCCAACGCGATAAGGGGTTGTCAATCCCTTCAGGTCACTTACGAAAGTGAAATCTGATAGATAGGATTGGATAATATTTTTGGTATTTTTGGTATAAGAACAGAAAGTAAAGAAAGCAAAGTACAGTAGATGGAAGATTAATATGTTGAGAATAGACCCGGTGGCATAGGTTTCACTAGTGGCTTCTCTCATGATAGCAGAATTCTACGGTGGGTGAACAAATTACTGTCGAGCAATTGATAGAAAAGTGCATAGTTATGAGAACATCCAGGCATGATCATTATATATAGGCGTCACGTCCGTAACAATTAGACCGAAACGATTCTGCATGTACTGCTATTACTCCACACATCAACCGCTATCCAGCATGCATCTAGAGTATTAAGTTCATAAGAACAGAGTAACGCCTTAAGCAAGATGACATGATGTAGCGGGATAAACTCAAGCAATATGATATAAACCCCATCTTTTTATCCTCGATGGCAACAATACAATACGTGCCTTGCTGCCCTACTGTCACTGGGAAAGGACACCGCAAGATTGAACCCAAATCCAAACACTTCTCCCATTGCAAGAACTATAGATCTAGTAGGCCAAACCAAACCAATAATTCGAAGAGACTTGCAAGGATACTATAATCATACATAAAAGATTTCAGAGAAGAATCAAATATTGTTCATAGATAATCTAGATCATAAACCCACAATTCACCGGATCTCGATAAACACACCGTAAAAAGATTACATCAAATAGATATCCTCGAAGATCGAGGAGAACTTTGTATTGAGATCCAAAAAGAGAGAAGAAGCCATCTAGCTAATAACTATGGACACGAAGGTCTGTGGTAAACTACTCACAACTCATTGGTGAGGCTATGGTGTTGATGTAGAAGCACTCCGTGATCGATCCCCCCTCCGGCGGAGCTCCGGGACAGGCTCCAAGATGGGATCTCACGGGAACAGAAGGTTGCGGCGGTGGAATTAGGGTCTTTTCTGTTGCCTCGATATTTTCAGGGTACGTGGATATATATAGGAGGAAGGAGGGCACCGGGGCAGCCAGAGGGGGCCCACTAGGGTGGGGGCGCGCCTGCCCCCCTGGGCGCGCCCTGCCCCCTCGTGCCCGCCTCTCTCATTCCCTCGCGTGTACTCCAAGTCTTCTGGGTAGATACGGTTCCAAAAATAACTCTCCCAAAGGTTTCATTCCGTTTGGACTCCGTTTGATATTCCTTTTCTGCGAAATAGTGAAATAGGCAAAAAACAGCAATTTGCACTGGGCCTTGGGTTATTAGGTTAGTCCCAAAAATAATATAGAAGTGTATAATAAAGCCCATTAAACATCCAAAACATAATATATAATATCATGGAACAATCAAATATTATAGATACGTTGGAAACGTATCACTTTTCCATAAGCACATATGACTATATTCGGAATACAACACTGATCCATTGCCTACGATCATTTGACATACTGATCTCTGCTTAGTTACTTTTCCGTTGCCACTTTTACAATTGCTACAAAAACTACTACTGTTACTTTTGCCATCGCTACCGTTATTTCCATACTACTTTGCTACTAAATACTTTTTTGCAGATATTAAGTATTCCAAGTGTGGTTGAATTGACAACTCAACTGCTAATACTTGATAATATTCTTTGGCTCCCCTTGTGTCGAATCAATAAAATTGGGTTGAATACTCTACCCTGGAAAACTGTTGCGGTCCCATATACTTGTGGGTCATCAATGATCATGAATATAGGCATCCCGTCTGTGTCAAGTAGACCGACTCCTGCCTGCATCTACTATTATTACTCCACACATCGACTGAAACGATTATGCATCTAGAGTATTAAGTTCATAAGAACAAAGTAACGCATTAAGTAAGATGACATGATGTAGCAGAATTAACGCAAGCAATATGATGAAAACCCTATCTTGTTATCCTCGATGACAACAATACAATACGTGTCATGTACCTTGCTGTCACTAGGACTGAGCACTGCAAGATTGAGCCCAAAGCAAAGCACTTCTCCCATTGCAAGAAAAACCAATGGCCAAACCAAACTGTTAGTTCCAAGAGAATTACTAAGATATCAAATCATGCATATAAGAATTCAGAAAATACTCAAATAATATTCATAGATAATCTGTTCATAAATCCACAATTCATCGGATCTTAGCAAACACACCACAAAAGAAGATTGCATCGGATAGATCTCCAAGGACATCGAGGAGCACATGGTATTGAGGATCAAATAGGGAGAAGAAGCCATCTAGCTACTAGCTATGGACTCGTAGGTCTGTGGTAAACTACTCACACTTCATCGGAAGGGCAATAGGGTTGATGTAGATGCCTTTTGTGGTCGAATCCCCCTCCGGCAGATTATCGGAAAAGTCCTCCAGATGGGATCTCATGAGAACAGAAGGTTACGGCGGCGGAAAAGTGGTTTCGATGGATGTTCTGATATTTCCGGAATATATGTGAATTTATAGGCGGAAGAAGTAGGTCAGGGGGGGTCTCAGGGGGACCACGAGGTAGGGGGTGCGCCCTACACCCCAGGGCGTGCCCTCCACCTTTGTGGCCACCCTGAGGCTCCCCTGGCGTGTACTCTAAGTCATCTTGATGTCTTCTGGTCCAAGAAAAATCCTCGTAAAGTTTAGTTTCGTTTGGACTCCGTTTGATATTCCTTTTCTACGAAACTCAAAAACAAGGAAAAGTAGAAAGTGGCATTGGGTTTGGGTTAATAGGTTAGTACCAAAAATCATATAAAATAGCATATTAATGCATATAAAACATTCAAAGCAAATAATATAATAGCATGGAACAATAAAAAATTATAGATATGTTGGATATGTATCACTCACACGAATGTCTTATGGTGTATTTGTATTAGCCATCCTAATAAACAAGGATACCTTCATTTCACGGGTGGCTCATGGGTGATGATCAATTAATTAAAAGAACGACATGACTTATGATAAATTAATTCAATGAACTCGTTGCTTTGGCACGTTTTATTGCCCAACTATGTATTATACCACTAGCTACCAAGTCGTTTCAGTGAATTACTCTTCGGCCATTCACTTCTTTAGGAATGCCTTGCTCTGAATGTTATGTAGCATCAAAATTGTTGGGTGCTCTCTCAAACCTTGGTTGCTTTGTATAAATATACCATACTTATAGCATTCTATGTTAGCCCTATCTGTGGTTTGCTAATTATGTTGCTTGGGTAATATTGATCTCACTGCCATTGGCTACTTCTGCTACTCTTTAGCACTGAAGTCCCTATTGCTCTTGAACAAACTACATACTTGTTCTTTATCATGGTCCTATTAATTGTGTTGGCTAAATATGCTAAGTTTAACCCACAATTATAGCATACCTGGCAAAGGTGTTAGGACTCGGTACCGTGCGCCAAGGTGGCGCACTGCAGGTCTTGTATTCTAGAGGAGATAAGGCTTTCTCAAACTTCGAGCACCCCTTTCTCCCTCCCAGATCGCCCCCGGGCGGCGACTGGGGGATCCTAAGCCCGCGGCCGCCAGCCCTCCCCAACTTCTTTCCCCATCCCCGCCGCCGCCCTGGGGCTTGGCCGGGCAAAGCCTTGACGGAGACGACGACGGTGTGTCTTCTTCGCTCGCGCGACAATGGAGGTTGGCACGACACGGTCGTCGAGCGCCCAGGCGCAGCCGTGCGCATGGGTCTTCGTGGTCTCCAGTGCTTCGGCCGGGCTTCAGACGACATGGGTGATGGCGGGGCGCATGGTGGTGGTTGTGCTGGCGTGGATGGTGTGCCAGATCTGCAGGGATGCTACTACTCGTGGCGAGGGCCGAGGATGGTAGAACAAGTGGGGTGCGCCTGGTAACGATGGCCAGCTGATACGTCTCCAACGTATCTATAGTTTTTATTGTTCCATGCTATTATTTATGAAGTCTTAGATGTTTAATGGGCTTTATCATTCACTTTTATATCATTTTTGGGACTAACCTACTAACCCAAAGGACCAGTCCAGATTGCTGTTTTTTTTGCCTATTTTAGGATTTTGCATAAAAGGAATATCAAACGGAGTCCAAACGGAATGAAACCTTCGCAGGAGACATTTTTGGAGGAAATCACGCGAGATAAACTTCGGGGCCAAGCCAGAGGACAGGGGGCCCACCCTCGAGGGTGGGGGGTGCGCCCCCTACCCAGGGCGCGCCCCCCTGCCTCGAGGGCAGGCCCCATGGCCCCTGGTGCCCCTCTTCCTCCTATATATGCCTACGTACCCCAGAAACTCCGTACGTAGAGAGAAAACCCTAATTCCACCGCCGTAGCTGCTGTTCCCGTGGAGATCCCATCTTGGAGCCTGTTCCGGGAGGGGGATCCATCACGGAGGCCTTCATCATCACCCTCACCATGAGTTGTGAGTAGTTTACCACAGACCTTAGGGTCCATAGCTAGTATCTAGATGGCTTCTTCTCTCTCTCTCCGGATCTCAATACAAAGTTCTCCTCGATCTTCGAGGAGATCTATTCGATGTAAACTCTTTTTGCGATGTCTTTGACGAGATCCGATGAATTGTGAGTTTATGATCAAGGTTATCTATGAAATATATATGGTTCTTCTATGAACTTTTTATGTGTGCTCATAATATCCTTGCAAGTCTCTTCGAATTATTGGTTTGGTTTGGCCTACTAGATCTATAGTTCTTGCAATGGGAGAAGTGCTTGGCTTTGGGTTCAATCTTGCGGTGTCCTTTCCCAATGACAGTAGGGGCAGCAAGGCATGTATTGTATTGTTGCCATCAAGGATAAAAAGATGGGGGTTTCATCATATTGCTTGAGTTTATCCCTCAACATCATGTCATCTTGCTTAAGGCGTTACACTGTTCGAATGAACTCAATACACTAGATGCATGCTGGATAGCGGTCGATGTGTGGAGTAATAGTAGTAGATGCAGGTAGGAGTCGGTCTACTTGTCTCGGACGTGATGCCTATATACAATGATCATGCCTAGATAGTCTCATAATTATTCGATTTTCTATCAATTGCTCGACAGTTTTTTGTTTACCCGTCGTAGAATATCGCTATCATGAGAGAAGCCACTAGATAAAACTATGGCCCCCGAGTCTATCTTTATCGTATTACTTTCCCGTTAATTTCTTTTGCCGTTGTTTATTTTTTTGTTTCATTAAACTAAAAAATACCAAAAATATAATTATCTTCTCTATCCGATCTCACTCTCATAAGTGACCATAAAGGGATTGACAACCCCTTATCACGTTGGCTGCGAAGTTCTTATTTGTTTGTGCAGGTGCAAGGGACTGGCGTGTGGTCTCCTACTGGATCGATACCTCGGTTCTCAAAAACTGAGGGGAATACTTACGCTACTATGCTGCATCTCCTTTTCCTCTTCGACGGAATACAATGCAAGCTCAAGAGGTAGCAAGAAGAATTTCTGGCGCCGTTGCCGTGGAGGCTTACGCAAAAGTCATATACCAAGTACCTATCACAAACCCTTATCATTCGCATTACATTTATTTGCCTCTCGTTTTCCTCTCCCCCACTTCACCCTTCCCATTTTATTTGCCCTTCTTATGCCATGTGTTTACCGTTCGCTTGCCTCTCGTTTGCTTGTGTTGCTATGTGCCCTGAATTAGCTTGCATCTTCGCTTGCTAAAGTATGAATCCTCATCCACTTGCTAATTTCTTTAAGAGATCCAATTATGTTGAACCGGTTGCTAGTGAGCTACGTGCACTAGGATATCTTTATGGGGTTTTGTTTGAAATTTATGAATCTGAAAATTGTGAGGAATTGTTAAAAACAAAAGTGATTCATGATAGCTTGTTAAATAAAAAGCATGATTGCAATGATGTTATTGTAAATTCTATTAATGTCAATTGTGCTAATGATATGCAAAACCCTAAGCTTGGGGATGCTTATTTTGCTTTGCCCACTACTTGTTGCAATGATCATGATTGTTGTGATGATTCTTACGATCTTGAAAATTTATTTAAACCCCATCATGAATATGAGATTGATAATAATGTTTGCCATAATATTGAAAGTGGGTTTAAAAGAATGTCAACTTTTGATCCCACTACTTTAGATATTAATCAATCTTATGAGTTGTTTGATAAAAGTGGGCTTGGAGAAGCAATGACTTTGTTCTATTTTAGTCCCACTGTTTTCAATAAGTGTGAACTTTGCATGCATGTGGATCATGAAGAGGATATTTTATGTGATATCTATATTGTTGAAATTGCTTATGATCCTACATGCAATTATCATGAGAGAGGAAAATATGGTTGTAGAAATCTTCATGTTACTAAATTACCTCTCTTCATGTTGAGATTGATCTTGTTTCCTTCTTCTTCCTTGCATACGCTAGATCTTGCTTGCTATGATAATTTGTTTGCTTATAAAATGCCTATGCATAGGAAGTATGTTAGACTTAGATGTGTTTGTCACATGTTTTATGATGCTCTCTTTGTGCTTCAATTCTTATCTTTCATGTGAGCATCATTGAATTCTGAAGCCTATCTTAATGGCTATAAAGAAAGAGCTTGTTGGGAGGGAACCCAATTTTATGTTTTTTGCTTTTGTTGCTGTTAGGTAATAAATATTGCACCTATCCTCTGATTAGATTTGTTTTCATGTTTTTTTTAGTGTTTGTGCCAAGTAGAACCTTTGGTAAGACTTGTGTGAAGTTTATATGATCTTGCTGTGAAAAACAGAATCGTTAGCGCTCGCTAAAGTAGTCTTCAGATTTTACTGGAGCGTGTTTTTTAGTTGATTATTTTTATGATGATTGGCAGAAAAATTGCGCAAATTTAACAATTTAGTTTTAATTTTTTGGAGTTCCACAAGTACGCGAACCAAGCAGATTACTACAGACTGTTCTGTTTTTGACAGATTCTGTTTTTCGTGTGTTGTTTGCTTATTCCGATGCATCTATGAGTAATATTGGAGGATATGAACCATAGAAAACTTGGAGTACAGTAGCTTTAACACCAATATAAACAATGAATGAATTCCTTGCTGTACCTTTGAGTGGTGGTTTGCTTTCTCTTACTAACGGAGCTCACGAGAATTTTTGTCTAAGTTTTGTTTTGTGAAGTATTCAAGTTTTGAGTATTGCTTTGATGGACTATGGAACAAGGAGTAGCAAAGGCCTAAGCTTGGGGATTCCCATGGCACCCCAAGTAAGTCAATATAATCAAAATCCTAAGCTTGGGGATGCCCCGGGAAGGCATCCCCTCTTTCGTCTTCATCCATCGGTAACTATACTTGGAGCTATATTTTTATTCGCAACATGTTATGTGTTTTGCTTGGAGCGTCTTGTATAATTTGAGTCTTTGATTGTTAGTTTGCCACAATCATCCATGATGGACACACCTATTTGAGAGAGTTAAATATGCCCTAGAAATTGTTAGAACACTCTATATGCTTCACTTTTATCTTTTGAGTTGAATAGCTTTTGCTCTAGTGCTTCACTTATATCCTTTAGAGCACGGTGGTGGTAATATTTTGTAGAAATTTTTGAACTCTCATGCTTCACTTAGATCTATTTGAGAGTCTATTAAAACAGCAAGGTAAAGTGTTTAGGCTAAAGAAACTAGTCTTCACATGATAAACATCCAATATCAATGTAGTAAAAAAATTCACACCAAGTGCATTGAGTAGAAAGAGATGTTGGATGCTTGATAATTGTTCCGAGACATTAGGATAGTGATATTAAAGTCATGCTAGTAGAGTAATTATGAAATTGAGAAATATCTGTGTTAAGGTCGGTGATTCCCGTAGCATACACGTATGGTGAACCGTTATGTGACTAAGTTAAAGCATGAGGTATTTGTAGAGTGTCAACCTTTGTGTGGAGGTCGGGGGCGCGCGATGGTTAACTCCTACCAACCTCCCCCCTAGGGGCATGCGTTGATTGATTTGTTTTGATGACTCGTAGATTTTTGCAATAAGTATATGAGTTCTTATGACTAATGTTGAGTCCATGGATTATACACACTCTCACCCTTCCACCATTGCTAGCCTCTCTTGTACCGCGCAACTTTCGGCGGTGCCATAAACCCACTATATATCCTTGCTCAAAACAGCCACCATATTGTTCCTCAAAACAGCCACCATACCTACCTATCTTGGCATTTCATAGCCATTCCGAGATATATTGCCATGCAACTTTCCACCGTTCCGTTTATATGACACGCATCATATTGTCATATCGCCATTACATGATCATGTAGTTGACATCGTATTTGTGGCTAGGCCACCATGCATAATTTTTATACATGTCACTCTTGTTTCATTGCACATACCGGTACACCGCCGGAGGCATTCATATAGAGTCATACTTTGTTGTTGTAGTATCGAGTTGTAATCTTGTGTTGTAATGAAAGTGTGATGGTCATCATCTATAGAGCATTGTCCCATGGGAGGAAAGGCTGAATCTATAAAGCCCCTCCGCAAAAAAAGGAAACAAAAAAGAAAAAAAAAAGATAGGCCAAAGAAAAAAAGGGAAGGCCCAAAAAAAGGAAAAAAAAGAAAAGAAAAAAATGGAAAATTGCTACTATCTTTTTCCACACTTGTGCTTCAAAGTAGCACCATGTTCTTTATTGTAGAGAGTCTCGTGCTTAGTAACATTCATATACTAGTGGGAATTTTCGTTATAGAACTTGGCTTGTATATTCCAACGATGGGCTTCCTCAAATGCCCTAGGTCTTCGTGAGCAAGCAAGTTGGATGCACACCCACTAGTTTCTTTTGTTGAGCTTTCATTCATATTTAGCTCTAGTGCATCCGTTGCATGGCAATCCCTACTCACTCACATTGATATCTATTGATGGGCATCTCCATAGCCCGTTGATACGCCTAGTCGATGTGAGACTATCTCCCTCTTTTTGTCTTCTCCATAACCACCTCTATTCCACCCATAGTGCTATATCCATGGCTCACGCTCATGTATTGCGTGGAAGTTGAAAGGTTTGAAAAGATAGAGCATGAAAAAAAATGCTTGGCTGAAATCGGGGTTGTGCATGATATGAATATTTTGTGTGATAGCAAGGGAGCATAGCCAACACTATATGATTTTGTAGGGATAACTTCCTTTAGCCATAGTATTTTGAGAAGACGTGATTGCTTTGTTAGTATTGCTTGAAGTATTGTTATTTCTTATCTCAGTATAGACTTTTATCTTGAATCTTTCATATCTGAACATTCATGCCACAATTAAGAGAATTACATTGAAAAACTATATTGGTTAGCATTCCACATAAAAACTTCTTTCTTTATCATTTACCTAATCGAGGACGAGCAGGAATTAAGCTTGGGGATGCTTGATACGTCTCCAACGTATCTATATTTTTTATTGTTCCATGCTATTTTTTATGAAGTATTAGATGTTTAATGGGCTTTATCATTCACTTTTATATCATTTTTGGGACTAACTTACTAACCCAAAGGCCCAGTCCAAATTGCTGTTTTTCCCTATTTCAGGGTTTTGCAGAAAAGGAATATCAAACGGAGTCCAAGCGGAATGAAACCTTCGCAGGAGATATTTTTGGAGGAAATCACGCGAGATAAACTTCGGGGCCAAGCCAGAGGACATGGGGCCCACCCTCGAGGGTGGGGGCGCGCCCCCCTTCCCAGGGCACGCCCCCTGCCTCGAGGGCAGGTCCCGTGGCCCCTGGTGCCCCTCTTCCTCCTATATATGCCTACGTACCCCAGAAACTCCGTACGTAGAGAGAAAACCCTAATTCCACCGCCGTAGCTGCTGTTCCCGTGGAGATCCCATCTTGGAGCATGTTCCGGGAGGGGGATCCATCACGGAGGCCTTAATCATCATCATCATCGCCCTCCCCATGAGTTGTGAGTAGTTTACCACAGACCTTCGGGTCCATAGCTAGTATCTAGATGGCTTCTTCTCTCTCTCTCTCTCCGGATCTCAATACAAAGTTCTCCTCGGTCTTTGAGGAGATCTATTCGATGTAATCTCTTTTTGCGGTGTGTTTGTCGAGATCCGATGAATTGTGAGTTTATGATCGAGGTTATCTATGAAAGATATTTGGTTCTTCTCTGAACATTTTATGTGTGCTCATAATATCCTTGCAAGTCTCTTCGTATTATTGGTTTGGTTTGGCCTACTAGATCTATAGTGCTTGCAATGGGAGAAGTGCTTGGCTTTGGGTTCAATCTTGCGGTGTCCTTTCCCAGTGACATTAGGGGAAGCAAGGCACATATTGTATTGTTTCCATCGAGGATAAAAAGATGGGGGTTTCATCATATTGCTTGAGTTTATCCCTCTACATCATGTCATCTTGCTTAAGGCGTTACTCTGTTCGTATGAACTCAATACACTAGATGCATGCTTGATAGTGGTCGATGTGTGGAGTAATAGTAGTAGATGCAAGCAGGAGTCGATCTACTTGTCTCGGACGTGATGCCTATATACAATGATCATGCCTAGAGAGTCTCATAATTATTCGCTTTTCTATCAATTGCTCGACAGTAATTTGTTTACCCGCCGTAGAATATTGCTATCATGAGAGAAGCCACTAGAGAAAACTATGGCCCCGGGTCTATCTTTATCATATTACTTTCCCGTTAATTTCTTTTGCCATTGTTTATTTGCTGTTTTATTCAACTAAAAAATACCAAAAATATAATTATCATATCTATGAGATCTCACTCTCGTAAGTGACCGTAAAGGGATTGACAACCCCTTATCGCGTTGGCTGTGAAGTTCTTATTTGTTTGTGCAGGTGCGAGGGACTGGCGCGTGGTCTCCTACTGGATTGATACATTGGTTCTCAAAAACTGAGGGAAATACTTATGCTACTGTGTTGCATCTCCCTTTCCTCTTCGAGGGAATACAACGCAAGCTCAAGAGGTAGCACCAGCTTGGCTGACAGGCAGCGCAGGCTTACATGGCATGGGCTGGCTGCCACGGTTCGATCTGAGAGGTAACTGGTGATGGCGGGCTCAGCCCTGATTGGCATTGGGGTTTGATTGGGGCAGAGCGGTAGTGCGCACTTGGGGGTGCTGAAGCGTCTTGGCTGCTGCAGATCTGTAGGTGGCGAGTGGTGGCTAGGGGTGACCTCCTTCTCCTGGATGTGTGCCGACGGCAGGTACATATCTAGGGTTCATGCTCGGGCGGGCCAGTTCATGGCTCGGGGCGAATCGTGGCTTGTGCTAAGGGTAGGAGAGGCCAGGCTTGGCTCAGAGGTGCTCGTTCTCTTCTCACGGGTGCGGTGCTTGATGGTGGTGGTCGTCTTACCATTGTGTCAGTGTGCGGTTTAGCGCCAGTGACCACAGACATGTCACCATGTGAGCTCGGCTTGCCATGGTCCCGAGGCTGGCTCGTCGGTAGCCGTCGGCAGTCTCGGACTCGTGCCCCCCAGTACACCTGACACTGGCTGGGGACGCGGGTGTGGGTGCCTCCTATGGTGGAGGCGGCTACCCAGACTCGGGGGCTGATGTTGGGCTATGAGTAGATGGATGTCGTCACTCGTTCTACCATGGTTGAGTGCATGCGATGTAATGCATGTGGCGTGTGATGTCTAGCAACAAAGATGCCGGGTAAGCGGCCTCGGATGGCGGTCCGCATGCTTTCTCTTTGGCAGAATCCACTACGATGGTGGTGGCTCCACACCCGGGTTGTGTGGGCAACAGGAGGTGTGGCGTTTGGTAGCTCTAACATGCCACCTCCCCTGGATTGGTGGCATCCTGATTTGGATTTGGCATTTTGTCATCATCATGCTCCTCCTTACGGCCTTGTAGTAGCACGGGTGAGTTGTTGAGCGAAAGCTCCATGCCTCGACGCCAACGGCGGTGACACCCGAGGGTGCCGCAATCTTCTTGAAGACGTCTTTGTGGTTCTTCTCTTCGGGTCACGACTCCGAGCGAAGACTTGTAACCGGTGTGGACTCGGCAGTGGGGACGTTGTGCGCTGTTTTCCCTCTTGAAGGCACTGTCATGGAGTTTAGATGTGCTAAGTCATAGCGTGGGGGTGTTTAGTTCTTTTGGTGTTCTTTGCTGGTAGTGTAGTCACATGTGTTCTGCGTGCCGGATATAGCAGGATAGACTTTGTTAGAACTGCTAGAAGGTATATAGACGGATTGATGTGGAATATGATGGATGTATTATTGGGCCTCGAGGGCGAGTATATATTGAATACAAGACTTGGAGGGAAAAACACCTCTCCTAGAGATAAGGTAGGAGATGTATCAAAAATCCTAGACTACTAAACATATCTCTAACATCCCCCCGCTGTCATAGCGGTAGCGTTGCAAACAACGGGCGCATCGTGGATGGTTAGACTGGAGAGAATAGCAGCCAACGGGCTGACATCCCCCCGCAGTCATAGTGGGAGCGTCGTGGACGGTGTCGCATCACGGACGCGTTGATTGTAGAGGAATCCGAAGAGTTTCTCAAGCTGATGATAACCCTTTGTGTCGATGTCAATGTAGCCAAGAGCATAGGGTGGTGTAGCCGTGGTCGAGGTAGCCGTGCAAAGAACGTCGTGGTCGACGTCGAGTTGGGGTAGCCGGTGTCGAGGAAGTCGTCGTGGAGTCCGCAAGGAGGTGCCGAGTTAGTCATAGGCGCACTGGTGTCAAAGTAGTGGTGCGCCGGAGAGAAGACGATGTTGACAAGGCGTCGCGCCGGGTTTGCCAAGCCAGGGGACACGTCGTAGATGAAGGCACGTGTAGGTTTTGCTAGCATCGGGAATCCTTAGATGGACGAAGATGAAGTTGACGAAGCGCCGCACCAAGCTTGCCACACCCGGGGACACGTTGTGGATGAAGGCACACGTCGGTGTTGCCAGCAACGGGCATGCGTAGATGAGGGACCTGCAGGAGCTGTACGCCATGTCGAGGAGTCGGAGGGCCAACAAAGAAGAAGACTCAACGATGGTTGCGGCGCCAACCGGCGTGGGTGTTAGGTCTTATCTCTCTCTAAGTGGTTTTGGTGTTTGATGACAATGCATTTCCGGAATAATCGTGTGCGTTCAACATTTTAGATATTCATTCATTGGCAGGACATGATTATTCACCTCGGAGCTCAAAGTGAAGATGGTGTAGTTCTCTTTCGTTTCAGTTTTTGGTGGACTTGAGTTGTAGGAGTTACCGTACTATCAAGAGGGGGTCTGTATCGGAAAGGCTAGGGTGGAATGAACACGTACACATCTCTTCTGCACCCATCGCTCCTGCCCTCATCCTTGCAGTACCCTTGTTATCATGGAAGTGGCATAGGGGAGGTGCCAGCGGTAGTACAATGGCCCAGAGAGGCAGTACTACTGAAATCCACAAGTGGTAGTATCGTTGTGTAAGTGGTAGTACCGGCCAGGGCCACAGGCAGCAGTACCGCTCCGGTGTCGTGCTAGTACCGCTTCAACTCGAGACATGTCTCTCTTGTGTCGGGTTCAGCGGCAGTAGGAGTGGCAGTTGGAGTGGTAGTACCGCACCTAGTACCGCTACTAGTGATCTATGAGATCTCACTCTCGTAAGTGACCGTAAAGGGATTGACAACCCCTTATCGCGTTGGCTGTGAAGTTCTTATTTGTTTGTGCAGGTGCGAGGGACTAGCGCGTGGTCTCCTACTGGATTGATACCTTGGTTCTCAAAAACTAAGGGAAATACTTATGCTACTGTGCTGCATCTCCCTTTCCTCTTCGAGGGAATACAACACAAGCTCAAGAGGTAGCACCAGCTTGGCTGATAGGCAGCACAGGCTTACATGGCGTGGGCTGGCTGCCACGGTTCGATCTGAGAGGTGACTGGTGATGGCGGGCTCAGCCCTGATTGGCATTGGGGTTTGATTGGGGCTGAGCGGTAGTGCGCACTTGGGGGTGCTGAAGCGTCTTGGCTGTTGCGGATCTGTAGGTGGCGAGGGGTGGCTAGGGGTGACCTCCTTCTCCTGGATGTGTGCCGACGGCAGGTACATATCTAGGGTACATGCTCGGGCGGGCCAGTTCATAGCCCGGGGCGAATCGTGGCTTGTGCTTAGGGTAGGAGAGGCCAGGCTTGGCTCAGAGGTGCTCGTTCTCTTCTCACGGGTGCGGTGCTTGATGGTGTTGGTCGTCTTACCATTGTGTCGGTGTTCGGATTAGCGCCAGTGACCACGGACATGTCACCATGTGAGCTTGGCTTGCCATGGTCCCGGGGCTGGCTCGTCGGTAGCCGTCCGCAGTCTCGGACTCGTGCCCCCCAGTACACCTGACACTGGCTGGGGACGCGGGTGTGGGTGCCTCCTATGGTGGAGGCGGCTACCCAGACTCGGGGGCTGATGTCGGGCTACGAGTAGATGGATGTCGTCACTCGTTCTACCATGGTTGAGTGCACACGTTGTAATGCATGTGGCGTGTGATGTCTAGCAACAAAGATGTCGGGTAAGCGGCCTCGGATGGCGGTCTGCATGCTTTCTCTTTGGCAGAATCCACTACGATGGTGGTGGCTCCACTCCCGGGTTGTGTGGGCAACAGGAGGTGTGGCGTTTGGTAGCTCTAACATGCCACCTCCCCTGGATTGGTGGCATCCTGATTTGGATTTGGCATTTTTTCATCATTATGCTCCTCCTGACGGCCTTGTAGTAGCACGGGTGAGTTGTTGAGCGAAAGCTCCATGCCTCGACGCCAACGGCGGTGACACCCGAGGGTGCCGCGATCTTCTTGAAGACGTCTTTGTGGTTCTTCTCTTCGGGTCACAGCTCCGAGCGAAGACTTGTGACCGATGTGGACTCGGCAGTGGGGACGGTGTGCGCTGTTTTCCCTCCTGAAGGCACTGTCATGGAGCTTAGATGTGCTAAGCCATAGCGTGGGGGTGTTTAGTTCTTTTGGTGTTCTTTGCTGGTAGTGTAGTCACATGTGTTCTGCGTGCCGGATATAGCAGGATAGACTTTGTTAGAAGTGCTAGAAGGTATATAGATGGATTGATGTGGAATATGATGGATGTATTATTGATCCTCGAGGGCGAGTATATATTGAATACAAGACTTGGAAGGAAAAACATCTCTCCTAGAGATAAGGTAGGAGATGTATCAAAAATCCTAGACTACTAAACATATCTCTAACATCCCCCCGCTGTCGTAGCGGTAGCGTTGCAAACAACGGGAGCGTCATGGACGGTTAGACTGGAGAGAATAGCAGCCAACGGGCTGACATCCCCCCGCAGTCATAGTGGGAGCGTCGTGGACGGTGTCGCATCACGGACGCGTTGATTGTAGAGGAAGCCGAAGAGTTTCTCAAGCTGATGATAACCCTTTGTGTTTATGTCAATGTAGCCGAGAGCATAGGGTGGTATAGCCGTTGTCGAGGTAGCCGTGCGAAGAACGTCGTGGTCGACGTCGAGTCGGGGTAGCCGGTGTCGAGGAAGTCGTCGTGGAGTCGTGGGCGCAAGGAGGTGCCGAGTTAGTCATAGGCGCACTGATGTCGAAGTAGTGGTGTGCCGGAGAGAAGACGATGTTGACAAGGCGTCGCGCCGGGTTTGCCAAGCCAGGGGACACGTCGTAGATGAAGGCACATGTTGGTGTTGCCAGCATCGGGAATGCTTAGATGGACGAAGATGAAGTTGACGAAGCGCCGCACCAAGCTTGCGACGCCCCGGGGACACATTGTGGATGAAGGCACGCGTCGGTGTTGCCAGCAACGGGCATGCATGGACGAGGGACCTGCACGAGCTATACGCCATGTCGAGGAGTCGGAGGGCCAACAAAGAAGAAGACTCAACGATGGTTGCGGCGCCAACCGGCGTGGGTGTTAGGGCTTATCTCTCTCTCTAAGTGGTTTTGGTGTTTGATGACAATGCATTTGCGGAATAATCGTGTGCGTTCAACATTTTAGATATTATTTCATTGGCAGGACATGATTATTCACCTCGGAGCTCGAAGTGAAGATGGTGTAGTTCTCCTTCGTTTCAGTTTATGGTGGACTTGAGTCGTCGGAGTTACCGTACTATGAAGAGGGGGTCTGTATCGGAAACGCTAGGGTGGAATGAACACGTACACATCTCTTCTGCACCCATCGCTCCTGCCCTCATCCTTGCAGTACCCTTGTTATCGTGGAAGCGGCATAGGGGAGGTGCCAGCGGTAGTACAATGGCCCAGCGAGGCAGTACTACTGAAATCCACAAGTGGTAGTATCGTTGTGTCAACTGTAGTACCGGCCAGGGCCACAGGCAGCAGTACCGCTCCGGTGTCGCGCTAGTACCGCTTCAACTCGAGACATGTGTCTCCCGTGTCGGGTTCAGCGGCTGTAGGAGTGGCAGTTGGAGTGGTAGTACCGCACCTAGTACCGCTACTAGTGCCGCTCAAAGGCGCTCTCCTCCGTCCCCTCTCCCTTAGGTGTTGTGCACGGTCCATCAGTAGTACCGCTGCGGCCAGCGGCAGTACCGCTCGCTGCAGGCTGAATGAGGGGATAATGGTTGGATCTCCCCCCACCTTTATAGAAGTGGGCCTTCTTCCCCAAGAAGACCCACCTCTTTTGCCCCAACTCCATTGTTGATCCAAAGCTTATTTTTGCCCAATCTCTCTCCCTAGCCAATCAAACTTCTTGATTCTCTAGGGATTGGTTGAGAAGGCCCCGATCTACACTTCCACCAAGAGAGAGTTGATTCCCCACACTAATCCCTTGCAGATCTTGTTACTCTTGGGTGTTTGAGCACCCTAGACGGTTGAGGTCACCTCGGAGCCACATTCCATTGTGGTGAAGCTCCATTGTTCATTGGGAGCCTCCAATTCTCTTGTGGAGAGAGCCCCAACCCTGTTTGTAAAGGTTCGGTTGCCGCCTTCAAGGGCACCACTAGTGGAATCACATCATCTTGCATTGTGCGAGGGCGTGAGTAGAATACGATGACCCTAGTGGCCTCTTGGGTAGCATTGTGCCTCCACGCCGCTCCAACGGACACGTACTTCCCCTCGAAGGGAAGGAACTTCGGTAACTCATCCTCGTCTGCACCGGCTCGACTTGTGGTTATTTCTACCTTTACATTGTGCAAGTTTTTGTTGTGGTGTATCCCTTACTTGCTTGTGTTGCTTGTTGTGTTAGCATCATATAGGTTGCTCACCTAGTTACATTTCTTGACAACCTATTTGTTGCTAATTTTAATTTGTTTAAGAAAGCCTAAAAATTGTAGTTGCCTATTCACCCCCCTCTAGTCAACCATATCGATCCTTTCAATTGGTATCCGAGCCTCATCTCTTTATTAAGGGTTTCATCACCCGAAGAGTATGGTTGACGACGGAGGAAATGTGGATCAAGTGCCCAAGGCCGTGGAGTTGACTTCAATCACTCGAGATGACTTAAATGAAGTTATGGCCTCACTTAAGACGTCTATGATGACCGAAGTCAAGTCCATGCTTAAAGAATTACTTGAGGGGTTGAAAACCACTCTCGATCCGTTGCTTGTAGTTAACCCCACTACATCGGAGTATGAGGCCAACTCTGGCAAGGATGCAGCTAAAGGTGCTCAAACTTCTTCCCCTCACAATAAGAATGGGAGGGCAACATTTTCCTCGGTTCCCCCTCCCCCGGTGTCGTCGATTAGTCACGGCAGATGCCCTAGAATTAGGACTTAGGTGTGGAGCCATTGCAACTAGATTAGCTTGAAAGGGTTAAACGGGACAAAAGACACGAAGAGTTTTTATCCTGGTTCAGCCCCTCGATGAGGTAAAAGCTTAATCCAGCTGGGGTTGTATTGCTTGATACTCAATAAACAGGTGGCAATTACGATTGACCTAGCTCTCAAGTGATTGTTTCTTGAGTTAACCCGCCGCTGGGTCACCCCTTTTTCTGTACTCCTGGGAGTATGTACTTCCATCCTCAATATACCTCATATACGCATTAATTATACCTCTTTATCATTCTCAATATACTTCATTAAATATTCTATGATACTGGAATACGAGTTTTCTTGAAAAAATATCATTTGCGACGTACTTTTTGTAATATACCTTTTTCACGTACAAACACATCAGTATATACGTAAACATTTAAAAATATGTAGACTCACATGAATTTTTTCATGAAACTCATTTTGGGGTATCTAATAATTACTAATGAAGTATATTAAAAATAATAAAGAGGTATAAAAGATTCATCTATGTGGTATATGAGGAGCGGGAGTACGTACTCCCAGGAGTACACAACCATTTATATATATAGGTCGATGCCTCCAGGTACACGCTTCGACTCATCTTAGATCCATGCTAGGGTTTCCTTAATTCATCAGAGTTCCTCCGCCATTCTTCATCCGGTGCTCTTATATTGCATGATTAGATCTGAACCCAGTGTCAAAGTGCACGGCCGTAGTTTTAGTGCTTATTCCTCATAACAAAAATCAGTGCCTCGGTTGAAAACATCATCCGAGCACATGATATTTCTGCCCTCACTTGTTTAGGTTTAGAATTTATTCATATTTTCCAACTTGCCGCACATCCAAAATTATAGCACCAATCTGAAAAAGCTGTTTGTCCTTCACTTAGGAAAATTTATCCTCATATCTGTTGCACTGCAACCCTACGGGCGGCTTATAAAATAACCATAACCCGTAATATAGCATTAGTCCCCTTACTAAGCCGCCAATATTCACATGTAAACCTTTTGGCCTGATATTGTATTCCGGTTCATCCACGTCGGTTCTTGTAACACCGATAATTGTCTCGCTTAACAGCACAATTAAACCAGCAATCTTTATCATTGTAGTCAAGTATGTCGAAAGCCAAGACTGTCACTTCTTGCAATTGGGTCATTTCTCGGGTTACCCGGGAAATGCTAAATCAATATGTTCAAACGGGCGTTTTAGCCAAAAAAAAGATGTCATCCACTTGAGGGTCCCAGGCATAAAAACTCCTCCACAGCCCAAGGAAGGCGAGATTATTGTTTTCACTGATCACATGCTCCAAGGGTTCACTCCGCCTGGTTCAAGATTTTTCCGTGATGTGCTGCATTTCTTCAAGCTCCATCCTCAAGACATTGGTCCCAATTATGTTTCAAATATCTGCAATTTCCTAGTCTTCTATGAAGTGTATCTTCAATAGGAGGCCACTATTGAATTATTCAGGGAATTCTACTATTTGAACCGCCAAACTGAATTCACTGATGGGCCAGCTTGGAACTAGGGGCATTTCCATTCAGAGGCGTAAAAAATCTACTTTTCCTGTTGCCACACTACCTAGCCATCCTAAATAGTGGAATTATATGTGGTTTTACTGCAAAGACACCTCTCCTGAAGGTGTGAATCCTCTGTCGGGTTTATCATTAAACCCGGCTTAGCAACATACATCACTTGCCAAATATATGCCCGCCTTTTCAAAGATCCGGGATTTAATGGCCAATGGGCTGAATGGAATTGATTTGGTCCGGTGCTGGGTTGCATGGAGAATATTGCCTTTAAGCCACCGATCCGGCTTAATGTGTGAATACACCGGTAACCTCAAGGATCCCCAATGTCACTGTGAAATAGCACTGACCGATGAAGATGTCAACATTATGACAAAGACGTTGTTAAATGAGGACCTTGAAACTTGTAGCATAACAGGACTTGCTCCATTTTATGTCCACAACAAACCTCCTACCGTAAGTACCTTTGAACAATTTCTGGATTAATCATTGACTCCATAAGTCATCTTCTTGTTTAACATTTTATTATTTCAGGCCGACTCCTCCTTCTGGACCAAGAAGCTTGTGAAAAAATTGGTCAAAAAGACCCGGGCCAGGACTAAGGCTCTCAAGAAACCGGCTAAGAAGAAATCAAATCCTTCAGAGCTATTCGATATGGATGATAATGAGTCGAAGGTAGAACTTGACTCCATTGGCTCTCTCTTTATTCATCATATTGACACGGATTATTATCAGGATGATGCGGAGGCCAGCCACGCAGATGTTGAAGAGGTAATTGTCCTTTCTTCCGGCTCAGAATCTTTGCCAGGGCAGAAACTTCGTTAAGTGTGTCGGAAAGTAAGATTTTCTCACCCCTTAGCTTACTTAGACCCCAACTTTATTTTGAAGAAGCAGCAGCATGAAACTCGCCATACAACCCGAAATACCAGTGGCGAGGTCCTCTCTTCAGGCTTACCCAATAAGCCGCCTCGTCGCAAGTTTCAAGCTGAGGTTTCACAAATTTCCGGCTTAACCTTTCCAAAAGCAGGTCTTATTCGACAGCCTCTTAACCCATCTGACTCAAATTATCAGGGCACCTTTCATTCTCCCTCTGGTGACTCCACTGGGACTCAGGTTCCCTTATTCAAGACTACTCCGGGGTGAGGACACTTGTGCCTATTTGTTGTAATGCTTTCTCCTTAATTGGTATACCAATCTCATCATATGTTTTGTTTGTAGTGTCGTGGCCAAGCCCAGCAAGAAACTGAAAGTGAATAAACTGGCTAAGGATCCCAAACCTACCAACCCAGAAGAAACAATTATTTCTGAGCTTTTGCATCAATCCTCCGAAGCAGCAATGGATGATACGCGACCAAAAGAGCATCACGCCACCATGGATTCCATGGAAGTTGACCCGGAAAATGTTAAACCGCCCAGTCCTTAGTCGGCTCAAGGAGCTGAAGATGTGGTCATTACTGGGACGGCTTGCACCGCCCCAAGTAATCCTACTGTTTTATCCAAGCACAATGCTAAGGAAGAAATTCCAATTGTTGATAAAAGCAAGTGGAAACTGGATATGCAGAGCTATGCCCAATTCAATGCTCAAGAGCTTCATTCTGGTGACTTAAACCATCTTCGTACCAGCCGTGACCTTGAAGCCGTCCTAGTCAATCTTATGAAGGAGCGCTTCGAGGTAAGCCACACAATCTTCTTGATACCAATATATTTATACCAACCGCCAAGCCTACTGGATATGATAGAATTAATATGTCGTAGACTTGTAGATAGTCCCTTTGATCTTACGCTCATATAATGGCACTGTAGTTATAGGATCATAACATGTAGCCCCCAAGGGACGGCTTAAGCTGCTAAGCTAAGTCTGGACTTCAAATTATTGTCTTTCATTTTCACACTTGTAGCCCCCAAGGACCGGCTTAAACTGTCTAGTTGAGCTGGAACTTCATATATCATAGCTCAATTTTGCACATGTAGCCCCCAAGGGCCGGTTTAAACTGACGAGTTAAGCCGGTATTTATCATCATAATCATGGATAAAGTCCAAATATGTATCCCCCATGAGTCGTCTATAGTTGAAACAACTTTAGGCGGGTCATTTGAGAATTTGTCCGCAACAGAGCAAACGTACATTAGCCCCCAAGTGCCAAGTAAAATACTAGTATTGTGCTTGGGACTTCACAAATGATCATTATAATCACATGTTGCTGCATCATCTCTTTGCCATACAGGCTGAATTGAGCATGAAAGAAACCCAATTGGCGGATCTGCAGCAGAACCTTCAAACTCAGCAATCTGAGATTTCCAAGGCAAACTCCAAAGTCAAAATCACTTCGTAAAATATGGAAAAGCTAAAGAGGGATTTCAGGAGTGAGAGAGACGGCTGGGAAACTAAGAAGGTAGCTCTATTGAAGAGAGCAGAAGATGTTGAGGCTACTCTTAAACCGGTGACTGATGAATTATCCGGTTTAAAACAACAAATCAATATGATGACAGCTGCTATCTTCGGTAAGCAACATAACACTTATACCTGTCTCATCAGTGTCTCATAATCATTTATCGGCTCATGAATATAATTTGCAATGCAGGTTCCAGAAGCTCCAAGTTAGGTGACGATATGCGCTTGAGGCTTAAAGTTGTACACACTCTTGTTGAACAGTTGTACACTAGCGCCCAACGGGCTGTTTCTGCTGCCCTCCATAAGAAGCAACCACCTTCCCTTACAAAGGAAGTGTTGGAAAAATTATTTGTGCTGCCACGAAGTGTGGAGGAACTCAAGGGATCAACCGCCCGAGCCGGCGCCATTACTGCTTTAAGCCGGGCAAAAGCATGGCAAGCCGAGCTTGACCCGGCAACTAGCCACTGGATGTCCAAGCTTCAAAGAAGACGGGTCTCCCCTCCTTGCTGATGATTTCACTCAAATAGTAAGGGAGATGCGTCCTTTGGCCAGCCGATTAACCGGAGAAACTCACATTTCCAAATATCATCCGGTTTATGATGCTGATAACGCCAAAGTGAAGCCGCCGGTTCATGAAGCCGTAGATCTTATCACGCCAACATGTAAGCATACATTCGCCCCTGATATTGACCCGTCAACTATTATAGATGATGAAGCTGTTTTCAAGGCTTTGACTGGGATCAATTGGGCCACATCTGACTTCCAGCCAACGGGTGACGAAGAGGTAGAAGAACCGGTGGAAGATAACCCGGAATCATCATCACGCCAAGGCCAGGATAGTTGATCAGAGAGCCGGCTTACCCTCCTCGTCATTAGATAATGTGCCAAAAATAATTATTCTTTTGGGCCAGATGATGCCTTGTAATAGGCTAGTTGGAAACAATGTCATGCCATGCCATCGTGCATATTTGTTGCGCTTTAAACCGCCAATTTGTCATAAAAGATCTGTTGTTTATGCTTATAATTCAGCTATGCACACAATATGCATCACAATTCCTGCGCATAAGCATATAATATTTGCCCTGGTGGTTTACTCCAGGGCGGGTCATAATATCCCATATATAAATTGCTGGTGACTGTATAGTCCAAAACCAGGGCGGTTTATCAAAACCTCATATCTTAATATAAAAAACAAAAATCATACCTATGAAATTTTGTTCAGGCTACTGGTTTAATATACCATATGCAGCGGATAAGGGCAATAACCCCAAAAATCCTCAGAGCCTAAACTCCAAGTGCCTAATAATATCATATTGGCGACTTATTCTCCAAAGCCAGACCGTGTTATCACACTCCGGTTATGCTCACATATGAGCCATAACGATAAAGGCTACATGGCCCGAATCTTTATAACCATATTTCAGTACGGCACAAACCAAAGTAATGTATCAAGTAAAATAAAAAAACAAGGCTTTCATAGGCTGCCAAGCCTCAACATCAAGTGCTTTCAAAAGGCCGCACAACCACTGAGTTAATCCTTCATTCAAACCTTGTAAGTCGGGCCTCACATGACCAATCGGTGTTTTAACCTTGACAAGTACAGGGTCTTTATAAGATTGACTGTCAAGAGTACGATGGGTCATTCCAAGATTACCTGGTTGGAATGGCAGATGTACAAAGGCACGATAACTCGGATTTTTGGTGAATACACCTGGCGTCCAAGCCAATCAAAAAGGGTAATTAAGGCTATGTTCATTGAACAGGAAGCCTCCAAGTTATCTTTACAGCCCAGCATATAAGCCGGATCAAGGGGTAATCATAGCTATGCTTAGTGAGCAGGAAGCCCCCAAGTGATCTTATGACGTAACAAATAAAGACTCGGATACTCAGAAATGAAAGGGCAGAGGTCCCAAATTATCAGGGATGCCGGATTTATTGTATTATAATCATAGTACATATACATTGATTGAAATATGTACATCACAAGAGCCGATGGCTTAGGTGTAATAAGGCCGAAAATGAGCAATGTTCCACGGCCGACTGGTCTCCTCCTCCGACGTGCGTGAGTCATTATGGTCTCGAACCTTGATGAGATAGTATGATCTGTTATGCAAATTCTTGCTAACCACAAAACGTCCTTCCCAAGGTGGGGATAGCTTGTGCATATTAGTTTGATCCTGGATGAGCCAGAGCACTAAGTCGCCCTCTTGAAAGGTGCGAGGTTTAACCCGGTGACTATGATAACGATGCAGATCTTGGTGATAGATTGCCGATCGAGCCGCCCCATGGTCACGCTCTTCGTCCAGGAGATCAAGGTCATCATGACATGCTTGTTCATTAATAGCTTCAACATAATCCGCCACGCGAGGTGAGTCGTGACGTATATCACTGGGGAGAATCACCTCTGCTCCGTAAACCATGAAGAGCGGTGTGTAACCCGTAAATCTGTTAGGGGTAGTGTTGATGCTCCATAGTACTAATGGTAGCTCCTCAACCCAACAACTTGGCGTCCTCTGCAAAGGGACTATAAGCTAGGGCTTGATGCCTCTTAAGCTCTCTTGATTCGCCCTTTTGGCTTGTCCATTGGATTGGGCGCGAGCCACAGATGAAACATCGAGACGAATATGCTCTTGTTGATAGAACTCTTTCATAGCACCCGTAGACAGATTAGTACCATTATCAGTGATGAGACTATGAGGGTATCCAAAGCGCGAGATCACCTTTTTATGAATTGAACCACCGTCATTGCATCACATTTGCTGACTGGCTCAACCTCAACCCACTTTGTAAATTTGTCAACTGCCACCAACAGGTGAGTCTTTTTATCCTTGGATCTCTTGAAAGGCCCAACCATATCCAGCCACCAGGACGCAAACGGCCAAGTAATTGGAATCACCCTCAATTCTTGAGCTAGCACGTGAGCTCGCTTGGAATTTTTTTGACAAGCATCACACTTGCTAACTAGATCCTCAGCGTCAGCATGAGCCGTCAGCCAATAAAACTCATGACGAAAAGCCTTGGCTACAAGGAACTTAGAGCCGGCAGTATGACCACAGTATCCTTCATGAATCTCCCATAGTATCTCACAACCCTCCTTAAGAGAAATGCAACATTGAAACACCCTCGTGACACTACGTTGGTGCAACTCGCCATTGAAAATAGTCATCGACTTAGATAGCCGGGTTATCTGCCTGGCCAGAGTTTCATCCTCATGTAACTCGCCCCGGGTCATATAAGTCAAGTATGTCATTGTCCAATTAGGAATAACATGAAGAGCCACCAGCAACTGTGCCTCGGGGTCAGGGATAGCAAGATCTTCCTCTGTAGGCAATTTAACCGAAGGATTATTCAAAATATTGAGGAAAACATTGGGTGGTACCGGCTTACGCTGAGAGCTGAGCTGGCTTAATGCATCAGCCGCCTCGTTTTTCCTAGAATCGACATGTTTCACTTGATAACCCTTGAAGTAACCGGTAATTGAATCAATCGCCCGGCGATAAGCCGCCATAAGCGGGTCTTTGGAATCCCAAGTTCCAGAGACTTGCTGAGCCACCAGATCTGAGTCGCCGAAACACCTCACCCGACTTAGATTCATCTCCTTAGCCATCCGAAGACCATGCATTGTTAGTACAAGGGAACATTAACTTAAAACATAACAGATATTATCATCTCATGGGGAAGTCAAAACAACTCCAGCCCCCTAGCCTTCCAATTACCTGGACCCATCAAAATGGATAGTCCAATAAGTATTATCCGGCTATTCCTCAGGCATTTGCAGCTCTGTCTAGTCATTGATAAAATCAACAAGCGCTTGAGACTTGATAGTTGTCTGTGGCATATACTTCAGACCATGGGGTCCAAGCTCAATGGCCCACTTAGCAACTCGGCATGTGGCTTCTCTGTTTTGAACAATGTCTCCTAGGGGATCAGAACTAACCACATTGATGGGATGGCGAAGGAAGTATTGCTTCAACTTGCGACTAGCCATGAGCACTCCGTTAACCAGCTTCTGACAGTGGGGGTATCTCTGTTTGGACTAGTACCTCACTCACATAATAAACCGGCCGCTAAACCGGATATTCCTTGTGTGGCTCTTTCCTTTCCACAACCACTGCTATGATGACAGCTCTGCTATTAGCAGCCACATATAAAAGCAAAGGCTCCTTATCAATAGGAGCTGCAAGGACCGCCGGCTCAGCCAATTGTTTTTTCAGTGCCTCGAATGCTTGGTTAGCAGGATCACTCCAGATAAAGTGGTATGTTTTCTTCATCATCTGGTACAAAGGGATGGCCTTCTCGCCCAGGCGGCTGATGAACCAGCTTAAGGCTACAATACGACCCGCCAAGCGCTGAACATCATTGATACACGCCGGCTTAGCCAAAGAAGTGATGACCTTAATTTTCTCCTGGTTAGCCTCGATACCCCGTTCAGAGACCAAAAAACCCAAATGCTTACCAGCTGGAACCCCAAAGACGCACTTGACTGGGTTCAACATCATTTTATAGACCTGGAGATTGTCACAAGTCTCTTTTAGATCATTTAACAAGGTCTTTTTCTTCCTTGATTTCAAAACTACGTCATCCAATTACGCCCAATTTGATCATGGAGACAAAACACATCGCTGATAAGTCGCCTGGGCACTCTTGAGCCCAAAAGCAATAGACACATACCAGAAGGCTCCAAATGGAGTGATGCAAGTTGTTCTCTCATGGTCCTTAACTGCCATCTTGATCTGATGATAACCTGAATAAGCATCCAAAAAACTCAAAGGCTCACAACCCGCCGTAGCATCAATGATTTAATCAATACGGGGAAGGGCAAAAGGATGAGTCGGATAGGCCTTGTTAAGATCTGTGTAATCCACGCACATACGCCAAGTGTCGTTCTTCTTAAGCACCACCACCGGGTTAGCCAGCCACTTAGGATGAAATACTTCAACAATGAACCCAGCCACCAAGAGCTGGGCCACTTCCTCCCCAATAGCCTTGCGCCTCTCTTCATTAAAATGATGAAGGAATTGCCAAATCGGTTTAAACTTTGGATCAATATTAAGAGTGTGCTCAGCGAGTTCTCTCGGTACACCTGGCATGTTTGAAGGCTTCCATGTAAAGATATCCCGGTTCTCATGGATGAACTCGATGCGCGCACTTTCCTATTTCGGATCCAGATTAGCACTGATAGTGAACTGTTGGGATGAGTCGCCAGGAACAAAATCAACATGTTTAGTGTCATCCGCCGACTTAAATTTTTGTAAAGGATCATGCTCTGTAGTTAGCTTTTTCATAGGGGTCATGTCCGCCGAGTCAACATTATCTTTGTAAAAAAAAAATTCAACTCCTCCGTTGCGCAAATAGACTCAGCATAAGCAGCATCACCCTCTTCGCACTCCAAGGCTATTTTCATGTGTACTATGAAGGTTCCCTTATGAACCGGCATCTTAAGCTGCAAATAAACATAACAAGGCCGGGCCATGAACTTGGCATAAGCCGGCCTCCCAAACAAAGCATGGAAAGGAATCTTGATCTTGACTACCTTAAAGGTCAATTTTTCTGCCCTGTAGTCCTGGTCATCACCAAAGGCCACTTCCTGTGTTATCTTACACACTGGATACGCCGACTTACCAGGCACCACCCCGTGAAAAACAGTATTGGATGTCTGAAGATCTTTGTCAGTTAAATTCATATGGCGAAAGGTATCATAGTAAAGGATATTGATGCTACTGCATCGAGCCATGAATACCTTGGTTACCATGTATCCTCCCACCTGAGGAGCAACCACCAAAGCCAATTGACCCGGATTATCAACCCAGGGCGGGTGATCCTCGCGGCTTCATCTCATAGGCCGTTCGGGCCACCTCAAGTATCGAGGGACCGCCGGCTCAACGGAATTTACTGCTCGCTTGTGAACCTTCTGATCTCGTTTGCACAAGCTTGTGGTAAACACGTGATACTCACCACTATTCAACTGCTTTGGATTGCTCTGGTAACTGGACTGCTGCTGATGATTCCCTTGATTAGATTGCTGGTTAAACCACCTTGGTTGCCTTGTCCTTGAAATCAGGAGCTTGAACCGCCACCTCCAAAACCCCATGAAAGCCGGGTCCTGACCTGCCAGACTGGCCATTGTTATTCTGGGAAGATCTAGAATTTTTATACTCCTTCATGATAAAGCAGTCCTTCCACAGATGATTGGATGGCCTCTTCTCCGCACCGTAATTCGGATAAGGTTGATTCAACATCGCCTCCGGGTTGAACTTTTGCCCACCAAACAGGGAATTTGACACTTCTCCCTTTCGATGTTGATGACTATTCTGCGTATTAGTGTTGGCCACGAAATCTGAGCTACCATCCATCTACTTACGCTTACCATTGTTACCCTGACCCGGCGCGCTTTGCTGCTGGCCCTTGTTGTTACCATTCTTCTTTCCATTACTGGCCTTCTCCTCATCAGACTCTCGGTCCTTAGTGCTATTGGAATCAGCATACTTGACGAGGGCTGCCGTGAGTTCTCCCATATCATCGCAGTGGCGCTTAAGCCGCCCGAGCTTCTGCTGAAGGGGGAAGAATCGGCAATTCTTCTCTAACATTAGGATGGCTGAGCCGACATTGATACTGTCTGATGAGTGAATAACTGTTGAAAGCAGGCGTACCCATTGGGTTGTAGACTCACCCTCATTCTGGACACACACTACTGCAGGATGCTGCTAACACGACACTACGATCAGAGACCCTATGATGAAACTGTGTGCGATGCCATAATCGTAGACAACGGTGTAAAAACCCGTCAAAAGGGTGAAACCCGTTTGCGATGGAGGATGCATCATACACGGTTCAGATTTTAGGGTAGTGTGCGATTGAGGGCATACGGTTCATTTCAATTAACTGTTTTCGATGAGGAGGAACAGAAGAAACGGGCAGGCAGATGAAGGTGTGTGTGATATACATCATACGGTTCGCTCGGATGACTTGTTTGTGATTAGGCAACACAAAAGAAACAGTCAACCAGATCAAGGTGTATGTGATATACGGCATGCAGTTCACTCGGATGAACTGTTTGCGTTGAGACAAGAGAACAGAAATAGTCATTATAACAAGATGTGTGTGATACGCAGCGAACAGGTATGTAAACAGAAATGTGTGCGAAGACCGATAATAATGCAGACGATTGCTTCTAATAAGACGTATGTGATATTCTCTGTCTACACAACATGTATTGTCCATTGGGCGACGGGTGGTCATCCGAGTACGCCATAAGGATGCAAAGAGGGCATCCTATATCAGTAAGGACTAGCTGTTGCACCAATACCTCATCTAAGAGAACTCTCAAGTTAATTGTGCTCAGGCTGGAGCAGCCATGAGATGGGTGACTGGATGGGAGGTTGTCTAAATTTCAAAACCCACTGATGGGATGGATCATGAAGGTCCTTAGATCGTAAATGTCCGTTAAGGACCTTCATGTACATCCTATCAGTGGGTTTTGAATTTTTCTTATTTTTAACACATGTTAAAGAAGGTTTACCGCATTACTTTTTGACAATGTGCCATACGTGGCATACAGTAGATCCATCCAACCTGTTTGTGCTGGAATAAGACGTGTGTTGTGGGGTGGAATTAACCTCAAGCTCCTTGTTTTAAAAAAAATTGTTTTTTAACACATGTTAAAGGTCTACCGTATTACTTTTTGACAATGTGTGATACCATAGGCAAGGGCTGTTGGTCAAGGTCTCATGGATGCGTTTTATTTTGTTGAGTTGTTTTGACGTGGATAAGTATGTATTAACAGCAATCATAGTATTGCTCTATTAATTGCTCTGTTTCAATGTGTGTACTCTGTTTTCCGTTGTTATATGTTTTGTTTCAATATGTGTATATACGCTTTCCATTGTGTATATGTGGATGATAACAGCTAGATTCAAATTAGTATACAAAAACAGATAGAAAATGGAATTCATAATATATATATATATATATATATATATATATATATATATATATATATATATATATATATATATATATATATATATATATATATATATTGTTCATTAGTTCATCACAAAATATATATAATGTCATCACATATACGTGATGATACTTAACTAGTAGGTACAATGCATAAAATTGAAAACAAACAATACTACAACTAATAATCACTCCTGATCCGCGGTGTCATCCCAGCGCGGAGGTAGTACTCCGCCTCCTCTGCCTCGCAACGCTTGACGTACCGATCTACCACTTGCTGGCGGACGAGCGTGGACAATTTTGCCATTTCGTTGGCGCCTACCGGAGCTCCTCGTCGGTGGCATGCTGGAGCTTATCGGCCGACCTCCATGCAGCGATGAGGCGCCTAGCGCCTTTGGCCTTCCTCGAAAAGTACCCGTCTTCGTACACCTCCTCTGCACGACGACGCTCCCGCCCCCAAAGATCCACCTTCTGCTTTTTCCAGGCGGCATCACGGGCTTCACAGGCTGCCTGGTACCTGGCTTTCTCCCCCTCCATCTCCTTCTTGAACGCCACTTGCCTGGCTTTCTCTGCCGGCGACAGTGACTTCCATAGACAAAGATTGTACTGGCCCAAAAACCAATCCAAAGTTGGGGGGTCCAGCGCAGCCTCGTCCGGCGGCCCGTAGGGGTCCTCCTCGTCGCTGCTCATCGGATGAGCATCCACGGGGGGCGGAGACTCCTCGTCGGTGCGTGGGCAGATTGGTGACGCCATGGTAGAGCTTTGAGAGAGAGACAGAGAGAGCGGGGGCGAGCGAGGGGAGGATTTAGATGAGAATGCAAGAAGACAACATGAGCAAGGTAGTATTTATTGGTGGCCGGAATCAAGATCGACGGGAACAGTACACACGCCTGTCACCGAAATTTACGATGTCTATAGTTTGAATTGCACATGATTGCTGCATTTGAATCCCTATATGAACATATTGGCTGATGGTTTCCAGTACAGAACCGTGTCTGGTTAATAACCCCCGCCATTCACCTCCCAAACCCCAAGGCGCGAAATAGAGTGTCAATCGTGTGGGGTCGGTTGTCTTGCCAGATCTTTGCATTTTCTTTTTTGAACACTAGATATTTACATGGTCTGAAGATTTTTTAACTCGCACACAAGTACACAAAAATATGATTTTTCAGACTGTTATGGTTAGGCATTGCATGTAGATGTAGTTCAAATTTGAACTACAGTCATTAAATGGCTAGAAAATCACTTAAATGTCTTTATAAGGTCAAACGAAGTCAGAAAGGGTTGAAAACTGATGATGTCGCTTTGAATGGTGCATTTTGAACACATAAAAAGTATGGAGTTCAAATAAGTTCAAATAAATGAAATCCATTTGTAACAGATGAGTTTTTGTCCGAAACCCCGATACTTCGAAAGAGATTGTCCATTTTGTACATGAAGTGCATCCAGTTTTTGCCGTAACCCTCTCAACTTTCTAGCATAGGCTATGTGGGTGAAATGATGATACCATGCCAGCTTTCAACCTTTTCAGAGTTCATTTGTAGTGCTTTCCAATTTCAGGGTCATTTAGCTTTTAAAAAATCAGTAAATGCATGAAAAATACCAAATGAAGTCAGAAAGGGTTGAAAATTGATGATGTGGTAATGAATGGTGCATTTTGAAGACACAAAAAGTCTGGAGTTCAAATAAGTTCAAATAAATGAAACCCATTTGTAACAGATGAGATTTCGTCCGAAACCCTAATACTTCGAAAGAGATTGTTTATTTTGTACACGAAGTGCGTCCAGTTTTTGCCGTAACACTCTCAACTTTTTAGCATATGCTATGTGGGTGAAATTATGATACCATGCCAACTTTCAACCTTTTCAGAGTTCATTTGTAGTGCTTTCCAATTTCAGGGTCACATAGCTTAAAAAATTACTAAATGCATGAAAAATACCAAATGAAGTCAGAAAGGGTTGAAAATTGATGATGTGGCTCTGAATGGTGCATTTTGAACACACAAAAAGTCTGGAGTTCAAATAAGTTCAAAAAATGAAATCCCTTTGTAACAGATGAGTCTTCGTCTCAAACCCTCATACTTCGAAAGAGATTGTCCATTTTGTACACGAAGTGTGTCCAATTTTTGTCGTAACCCTCTCAACTTTTTAGCGTATGATATGTAGGTGAAATGATGATACCATGCCAACTTTCAACCTGTTCAGAGTTCATTTGTAGTGCTTTCCAATTTCAGGGTCATTTAGCTTAAAAAATCAGTAAATGCATGAAAAATACCAAATGAAGTCAGAAAGGGTTGAAAATTGATGTTGTGGCTCTGAATGGTGCATTTTGAACACACACAAAGTCTCGAGTTCAAGTAATTTCAGATAAATGAAATCCATTTGTAACAGATGAGTTTTCGTCCGAAACCCTGATACTTCGTAAGAGATTGTCCATTTTGTACATGAAGTGCGTCCAGTTTTTGCTATAACCCTCTCAACTTTTTAGCATATGCTCTGTGGGTGAAATGCTGATACCATGCCAACTTTCAACCTTTTCAGAGTTCATTTGTAGTGCTTTCCAATTTGAGGGTCATTTAGCTTCAAAAAAATCAGTAAATGCATGCAAATACCAAATGAAGTCAGAAAGGGTTGAAAATTGATGATGTGGCTCTGAATGGTGCATTTTGAACACACAAAAATTTGGAGTTCTAATAACTTCAAAAAATGAAATCCCGATGTAACAGCTGAGTTTTCGTCCGAAACCCTGATACTTCGAAAGAGAATGTCCATTTTATACACGAAGTGCGTCCAGTTTTTGCCTTAACCCTCTCAACATTTTAGCATATTCTATGTGGGTGAAACGATGATACCATGCCAACTTTCAACCTTTATAGAGTTCATTTGTAGTGCTTTCCAATTTCAGGGTCATTTAGCTTTAAAAAGTCAGTAAATGCATGAAAAATACCAAATGAAGTCAGAAAGGGTTGAAAATTGATGTTGTGGCTCTGAATGGTGCATTTTGAACACACAAAAAGTCTGGAGTTCAAATAATTTTAAATAAATGAAATCCATTTGTAGCACGTCCGAAACCCTGATACTTCAAAAGAGATTGTGCATTTTGTACACGAAGTGCGTCCACTTTTTGTTGTACGCCTCTGAACTTTTTAGCATATGCTATGTGGGTGAAATGATGATACCATGCCAACTTTCAACCTTTTCAGAGTTCATTTCTAGTGCTTTCCAATTTCAGGGTCATTTAGCTTTAAAAAATCGGTAAATGCATGCAAAATACCAAATGAAGTCACAAAGGGTTGAAAATTGATGATGTGGCTCTGAATAGTGCATTTTGAACACATAAAAATTCTGGAGTTCAAATAAGTTCAAAAATGAAATCCCTTTGTAACAGACGAGTTTTCGTCCGGAACCCTTATAATTCGAAAGAGATTGTCCATTTTGTACACGAAGTGCGTCCAGTTTTTGACGTAACCCTCTCAACTTTTTACCTAGTGCTATGTGGGTGAAATGATGAAACCATGCCAACTTTCAACCTTTTCATAGTTCATTTGTAGTGCTTTTCAATTTCAGGGTCATTTAGCTTTAGAAAAAATCAGCAAATGCATGAAAAATAGCAAATGAAGTCAGAAAGGGTTGAAAATTGACGATGTGGCATTGAATGGTGCATTTTGAACTCAAAAAAAGTCTAGAGTTCAAATAAGTTCAAAAATGAAATCCCTTTGTAACAGATGAGTTTTTGTGCGGAACTCTAATACTTCGAAAGAGATTATCCATTTTGTACACAAACTGCTTCCAGTTTTTGCTGTAACCCTCTCAACTTTTTAGCACATGCTATGTGGGTGAAATGATGATACCATGCCAACTTTCAACCTTTTCAGAGTTCATTTGTAGTGCTTTTCAATTTCAGGTTCACTTAGCTTAAAGAATCAGCAAATGCATGAAAAATAGCAAATGAAGTCAGAAAGGGTTGAAATTTTATGATGTGGCTCTGAATGGTGCATTTTGAACACAAAAAAGTCTAGAGTTCAAATAATTTCAAAAAAATGAAATCCCTTTGTAACAGATGAGTTTTTGTCCAAAACTCTAATACTTCGAAAGAGATTGTCCATTTTGTACTAGAAGTGCATCCAGTTCTTGCTGTAACCCTCTCAACTTTTTAGCACATTCTATGAGGGTGAAATGATGATACCATGCCAACTTTCAACCTTTTAGGAGTTCATTTGTAATTCTTTTCAATTTCGGGGTCATTTAGCTCAAAAAAATTAGTAAATGCATGAACAATGCCAAATGAAGTGTGAAAGGGTTGAAAATTTATGATGTGGCTCTAAATGGTGCATTTTGAACACAAAATGTTTTTGGAGTTTAAATAAGTTCAAAAAATGAAATCCCTTTGTAACAGATGAGTTTTCATCCGAAACTGTGATACTTCGAAAGAGATTGTCCATTTTATACACGAAATGCATCCAGTTCTTCCAGTAACCCTCTCAACATTTTAGCACATCACTACTGGAAATATAGAATTTTGCATCAGTCAGTTCTTTGTCGTCTCCTAGCGGACGGCAAAGAAACCCTTTGCCATCTGCTTGCAAAAAACTGACGGCACAGATCTGGCTAACGGCAAAGGAACTATTTGCCATCAGCCATACCTTTGTCGTCTGCTAGCAGACGGCAAAGAGGTGGGTGTGGTCTAGTGGATGGGAAGCCGGCCTCTACTCCAATGCCTACCAAATGCCAACTTGACATTGATCCCAATGGTAAAGCGGTGGATCAAAAGGTATATTGTTCTATGATTGGATCATTGATTTACCTTTGTGCATCTAGGTCGGATATCATGTTGAGTGTGGGTATGTGTGCATGATTTCAAGATGCGCCTAAGGAAATTCACTTTGTGGGAGTCAAGCAAATCTTTCGATATTTGGCTCATACCCCAAACTTTGCCTTATCGTACCCCAAAGTTTCAAGCTTTGATGTCATTGGATAATTGGACTCGGATTGGGAGGGAGACCGTGTGGATGGGAATTCAACTTTCGGAGGGTGCCAATTCCTTTGTCGCTCTCTAGTAAGTTGGTCTTTAAAGAAACAAAATTGTGTGTCTATCTCCACCGTTGAAGCCGAGTATGTCGCTGATGTGAGTTGTTGTGCTCAACTTCTATGGATGAGGCAAACTAAAGAATTATAGTGTCATTTGTGACGAAGTGCCTCTATTTGGCGACGATGAAGGTGCAATCAAGATCTATTACAATCCTGAGCAACATAGCAAGACGAAGCATATTGAGATTCGCCATCAATTTATCTGGGATCACATCAAGTGTGGGGAGATCAAGGTTATTCATGTAGGTACTCAAGTGCAACTTGCAGATATCTTCACAAAGCCTTTGGATGAAGTAAGATTTCGCGAGTTAAGGCATGAGCTAAATATCATTGATTTGAGCAATGTGGCTTGAATCTAGGCACACCCCACCGCATATCTTGCTCTAGATGTAGGCATGGACATATGGGGAGTGTTGTTCTCTCAATGAACTCTCCCTCCCCCTATTATGCATAGATTAATCATGTATTTCGCATTAGCCATTTTGATGGTACTTGTGCTTCAAATATGAGTTTTAGTCATGGGCCCAAGGTTAAAATCTTCGTGGTGCCATACCATTTGACTCAAACATAGGTGGCTTCGGCCGCCCCCTCTCCTTAAGAGGTGTTTGTTTTGTTTTTCCTCTAGTCGGGTTGGTTTGTGTCCTTTTGCTTTGAGTCTCTCCAAGGGTGCTTCTCTTGTTTTGGGTGTCTTTTGCTCTTGGAGTTTCTCCCTTGGTTCGTCGGTGTTTCTTTGTTCGTATCCAAGCCTTTGTTTTTCCTTGTCTCATCATGTTGTCGCTGGGCCGCACTACCGTTGTGGAAGGGGCGTACTACCGCTCATTAGCATCAAGCTGTACTACCGTCCGTTCGAGCGGTACTACTGCCCGTTCGAGCGGTACTACCGCTATGGGGCGGGGTTGGGCGTTATGAATCGGGTAGGGGGAGTTTTACTCCGCATACCCATTCGTCTTTCTCCGCCTCATCCGTTCCTCTCTCCAGTGATGAACTTGCCGAGGGAGGCCACCGCCGGGCCGCCGTCTCCGGGCCTTCTTTCGTGTTTCCGTCCGGTGGGATCGATCCCCACCCTTTACTCTTGCGATGGAAGCCAGTATTGCTCCCGCTCTTCTCCTCGTTGCTTCTAGTTTTTAGATCTAGGATTTTGGGCAATATTCTTGGCATTCATCGATTTTTGGCCAAATCGAGGCTTGAGTAAGACGAAGAAGGTTGCTAGACTAGATGGATTGGGGATTTGTAGGAAAGAATTTGAAGTTAGCACCCCCGGTAGTACCAGATCCAACAACGATAGTGGTCAGATCATCGTCCTCCACCTCAGGCAGTACAGCCGCTCCCCTGGAGTGGTACTACCACTTGTGCGCAGCACTACCAGTCTCTGGAGATGGTACTACCACTCAGGGTGCCATATTCCAGTTCTCTCATACAAATCCTTGATTCTTCTTGCTTTTTCCGCTTGCTTATGCTTTGTTTTTCTTGTGCTTTCCTTCTTGGTGTGTGTGGTTCCAGGTGATGACACTTTGGAGCACCTTGCCCGTCGTATCAACCTCGAGCATCCTGGAGGGTCAAAGCGCTATCGCAGTTCTGAGGCTGCTGCTGCATCATCAAGTGCCCTACCATCGCAGCCCAAGCCACCTTCCAGGCAAATTGCAAGCAAGCCGAAGCAAAAGTTCAAATCTGTGTCAGAAATGTCTGCTAAGGAGTTCTGTGTGGCTCATCGCTGCAACCCGTATGCTCAAGATCAAGATCCAGCTCTTGTCAACCGCCCCTTCTGGAACCGGCAACAATGGTTTATCTACTTTGATGTGCTCAGAGCAAAGAAGAATCTCTCCGTGGATGTCTGTTTCATCGACATTCCTTTTTTGGAGAAGGATCGTGCCTACTTTGGAGAGGCTCTTGAGATGTGTGCTCAGCTGAACATCCTCAAGCTCATGGATTTCAACTAGGATTATGATGCTGACATTGTGGATCAATTTTATGCCACCGTTCATCTTGGCACTGATGAGGAAATGACCTTGACTTGGATGACCAATGGCAGACTTCTTTCAGTCAAATGGAAGGCTTTCATGGAACTGTTGGGTGTTGAAGATCAGGGGCTTGACAACCCGGTTTTCTTTCGTCCTCACAAGAATGCTACTTCTACTCACAAGTCGGCTCTTTGGCCCTACAACACAGTGAAGATTCGCCCCGGCATGCTGAAGAAGACATATGAGCTATTTCCTTTTCTGGATATTCTTCGTCACATCTTCAGGAACACCCTTTTTCCATGTGTTGGGAACTTGGATCAGGTTCATTCTTACCTAGTGGATATGTTGCTTTTCTGCCAGCATGAGAAGGAGACCAACACAAGAGAGCCCTTGGATATTTATCATGTCATCTGGTCAGAACTCCTCTCTGCCATCACTGAGCGCAAGTGCCCATCTATGGCCGCTACTAGATGTTGCTTACTGAGAAGGCATGGGCATACACTTATCCTGATGTCAGGCTGGAGACCAGTGACTTGGTCTCTCGTGAGATTAAGCGACTGAGACAGAAGGGGCACTAGGGCAGTCATGTTCCAGAGACTGAGATTCCTTTTGGAGCTGATGATGCTCGGGCCGACAATGATGGGGATTATGAGCCATCTGGAGTGGAGCCTTCGTGGGCTAAGAAGCTCGAGCGCAAGATGAAGAAGTTGTTCTGCATGGAGTCTCACGGGAAGTATATGGCACATGTGTTTGAGAAGAAGTCACGTAGCCGTCACAAGGTTCTTATGCGTCAGCTTGGAGCTGAAGTTATTAATGGGTGTGAGGACAAGATCACAGATGAGGAGGAGTGGATTTATCAGCACTATCCCTGGACGGATTCCGAGGCTGAGCAGCCTACTGCCGATGACGGAGGCGCAGGCGACTGCGCGAGGATGTGATGATGGAGATCTTCGGCTTTGCTATCACATGTGACCGTAGCGGCACTCTTTGCCCTTTTAGTGTCTCGATGCAAAAGGGGTGAGAGTTTAGGGATTTGTCGAGTTGCGAGTGCGTCTTATTTTCCTTGCCTTTCTCTCTCGCAAACTCTTTTATCTGTCATTTGCTTTGGTTTGGTGTGTGCTTGTGCGACCTGGTTGCCCTATCATATGGTGTGAGACATATGCTATCCTATCTTTTTTATTATTTGATTCATGTCTAGTACTTTGGTACTATGTGAATTGCATGCTTAACTTATGTCCTCTTATGCTCACTTGCTACTCCTTGCATCCTAGCTTATATTTCCCTTATTATAGATGCAAGTGTTGTCAGTCTCTAAAATATAGGGGGAGTGTTGATCCTAATGTGTGTACTTTGCATTCCAAAGGCATCTTAATTAAGTGCATACATCTAGGGAGATCCCGTCTATATTTTGTAGATTCTTGCTTTTCTTATTCTCTTGTTATATCTCTATGCAAATCCTGTGTTGTCATCAATTCACCAAAAGGGGGAGATTGTTAGGGAATATCTCTCTCTAACTGGTTTTGGTGTTTGATGACAATGCATTTGCGGACTAATCATGTACGTTGAGCATTTCAGATATTCATTCATTGGCACGAGACGATTTATTCCCCTCGGAGCTCAAAGTGAAGATGGTGTAGTTCTCTTTCATTTTGGTTTTTGGTGGACTTGAGTCGTAGGAGATACAGTACTATCAAGAGGGGGTCCGTAGCAGAAAGACTAGGGTAGAATCAAAACATACACATCTCTTCTGCACCCACCACTCCTTCCCTCATCCTTGGAGTACCCTTATTATCGTGGAAGCGGCATAGGGGAGGTGCCAGCGATAATACCGTGTGTTGGGGAACGTAGTATTTCAAAAAAATCCTACGATCACGCAAGATTTATCTAGGAGATGCATAGGAACGAGGGGAGAGAGTGTGTCCATGTACCCTCGTAGACCAAAAGCGGAAGCATTTAGTAACACGGTTGATGTAGTCGAACGTCTTCGCGATCCAACCGATCAAGCACCGAACGAATGGCACCTCAGCGATCTGCACACATTCATCTTGGTGACGTCCCTCGAACTCTTGATCCAGTTGAGGCCGAGGGAGAGTTTTGTCAGCACGACGGCGTGCTGACGGTGCTGATGAAGTTACCGACGCAGGGCTTTGCCTAAGCACTGCGATAATATGACTGAGGTGTGTAACAGTCGAGGGGGGCACCGCACACGGCTAAAACAATTGTCAACTTTATTGTCCTAGGGTGCCACCTGCCCCTGTATATAAAGGAGCAAGGGGAGAGGCCGGCCGGCCCCTATAGGCACGCCCCATGTAGGTTTCCTACTAGGAATAGGAATCCAATTCCTAGTAGGTTTCCAACAAGGGAAGTGAGGGGAAGGAAGGAGAGGGAGAGGGAGAAGGAAAGGGGGCGCCGCCCCCCTTCCCTAGTCCAATTCGGACCCAAGGGGGAGGGGCACGTGGCCTGCCCTAGCCGCCCCTCTCTCTCCACTAAGGCCCATGTGGCCCATTAGTTCTCCCATGGGGTTCCGATAACCCTCTGGCACTCCGGTTTTATCCAAAACTTCTTTGGAACAATTCCGGTGTCCGAATATAGTCGTCCAATATATCAATATTTAAATCTCAACCATTTCGAGACTCCTCGTCATGTCTGTGATCTCATCCGGGACTCCGAAAAACCTTCATTACATCAAAACACATAAACTTGTAATACCAATCGTCATCGAACGTTAAGCGTGCGGACCCTACGGGTTCGAGAACTATGTAGACATGACAGAGACACATCATCGTTCAATAACCAATAGCGGAACCTGGATGTTCATATTGGCTCCTACATATTCTACGAAGATCTTTATCGGTCAAACCGCACAACAACATACGTTGTTCCCTTTGTCATCGGTATGTTACTTGCCCGAGATTCGATCGTTGGTATCATCATACCTAGTTCGATCTCGTTACCAGCAAGTATCTTTACTCGTTTCGTAAAACATCATCTCGTGAATGACTCATTAGTCGTTCACTTGCAAGGCTTATTATGATGTGTATTACCGAGAGGGACCAAAGATACCTCTCCCACACTCGGAGTGACAAATCCTATTCTCGATCTATGCCAACACCACAAACACCTTTGGAGACACATGTAGAGCATCTTTACAAATCACCCAGTTACGTTGTGATGTTTGATAGCACACAAGGTGTTCCTCCGGTATTCGGGAGTTGCATAATCTCATAGTGATAGGAACATGTATAAGTCATGAACAAAGAAATAGCAGTAAAACTAAACGATCATAGTGCTAAGCTAACGGATGGGTCATTTCCATCACATCATTCTCATAATGATGTGATCCCGTTGATCAAATGACAACACATGTCTATGGTTAGGAAACATAACCATCTACGATTAACGAGCTAGTCTAGTAGAGGCATACTAGGGACACTCTGTTTTCTCTATGTATTCACACATGTATTAAGTTTTCGGTTTATACAATTCTAGCAGGAATAAAAGACATTTATCATGATATACAAGGAAATATAAATTACAACTTTATTATTGCCTCTAGGGCATATTTCCTTCAGTCTCCCACTTGCACTAGAGTCAATAATCTAGATTACGTAATAATGATTCTCAGACCCATGGAGTCTTGGTGCTGATCAAGTTTTGCTGGTGGAAGAAACTTAGTCAATGGGTCAGCAACATTTACCCGCAAAAAAAGGGGGCCGCAACATTCAGATCCTTCTGTATCTTGCAAATTTCTATGTCTCCCTCCTTAACTTGGTCGTGGATGGAGTTGAAGCATCTCTTGATGTGCTTTGTTCTCTTGTGAAACTTGGATTCCTTCACCAAGGCTATTGCTCCAGTATTGTCACAAAAGATTTTCATTGGACCCGATGCACTAGGTATTACACCTAGATCGGATATGAACTCCTTTATCTAGACTCATTCATTTGTTGTTTCCAAAGCAGCTATGTACTCCGCTTCACACATAGATCCCGCCATGACGCTCTGCTTGGAACTGCATCAACTGACACCTCCACCGTTCAAAAAAAATATGTATCCGGTTTGTGACTTAGAGTCATCCGTATTAGTGTCAAAGCTTGAATCGACTTAACTGTTTACGACGAACTCTTTGTCAACTCCATAAACGAGAAACATATCCTTTGTCTTTTTCAGGTACTTCAGGATGTTCTTGACCACTGTCAAGTGATCCACTCCTAGATTACTTTGGTACCTCCCTGCTAAACTTATAGCAAGGCACACATCAGGTCTGGTACACAACATTGCATACATGATAGATCCTATGGCTAAAGCATAGGGAATGACTTTCATTTTCTCTCTATCTTCTGCAGTGGTCGGGCATTGAGTCTTACTCAACTTCACACCTTGTAACACAGGCTAGAACCCTTTCTTTGACCAATCCATTTTGAACTTCTTCAAAAGTTTAGCAAGGTATTTGTTTTGTGAAAGTCCAATTAAGTTTCTTGATCTATCACTATAGATCTTGATGCTTAATATATAAGTAGCTTCACCGAGGTCTTTCATTGAAAAATTCTCATTCAAGTATCCTTTTATGTCATCCAGAAATTCTATATCATTTCCAATCAACAATATGTCATCCACATATAATATTAGAAATGCTACAGAGCTCCCACTCACTTTCTTGTAAATACAGGCTTCTCCAAAAGTCTGTATAAACCATATGCTTTGATCACCTCATCAAAGTGTATATTCCAACTCCGAGATGCTTGCACCAGTCCATAGATGGATCGTTGGAGCTTGCACACTTTGTTAGCACCATTAGGATCGACAAAACCTTCTTGTTGCATCATATACAACTCTTCTTTGAGATATCCATTAAGGAATGTAGTTTTGACATCCATTTGCCACATTTCATAATCATAAAATGTGGCAATTGCTAACATGATTCGGACAGACTTAAGCATCGCTACGGGTGAAAAAGTCTCATCATAGTCAACTCCTTGAACTTGTCAAAAACCTTTCGCAACAAGTTGAGCTTTGTAGACAGTAACATTACCATCGGCGTTAGCCTTCCTCTTAAAAATCCATTTATTTTCAATGGCTTTCCGATCATCGGGCAAGTCCACCAAAGTCCACACATTGTTCTCATACATGGATCCCATCTCAGATTTCATGGCCTCAAGCCATTTTGTGGAATCTGGGCTCAACATCACTTCCTCATAGTTCGTAGGTTCATCATGGTCTAGTAACGTGACTTCTAGAATAGGGTTACCGTACCACTCTGGTGCGGAACGTACTCTGGTTGACCTACGAGGTTCAATAGTAACTTGATCTAAAGTTTCATGATCATCGTCATTAGCTTCCTCACTGATCGGTGTAGAAATCACTGGAACTAGTTTCTGTGATGAACTACTTTCCAACTCGGGAGAAGGTATAATTACCTCATCAAGTTCAACTTTCCTCCCACTCACTTCTTTCGAGAGAAACTCATTCTCTAAAAAGGATCCATTCTTAGCAATGAATATCTTGCCTTCGGATCTGTGATAGAAGGTGTATCCAACTGTTTCCTTTGGGTATCTTATGAAGACACATTTCTCCGACTTGGGTTCGACATTATCAGGATGAAGCTTTCTCACATAAGCATCGCAGCCCCAAACTTTAAGAAACGACAACTTGGGTTTCTTGCCAAACCAGAGTTCATCAGGCATCTTCTCAACGGATTTAGATGGTGCCCTATTTAAAGTGAATGCAGCTGTCTCTAAAGCATAACCCCAAAATGGTAAGAGACATCATAGATCGAACCATATCTATTAAAGTACGGTTACGACGTTCGGACACACCATTACGTTGTGGTGTTCCAGGTGGCATTAGTTGTGAAACTATTCCACATTGTTTCAAATGAAGACCAAACTCATAACTCAAATATTCGCCTCCGCGATCAGATAATAGAAACTGTATTTTCTTATTATGATGATTCTCTACTTCACTCTCAAATTCTTTGAACTTTTCAAATGTTTCAGACTTGTGTTTCATCAAGTAGATATACCCATATCTGCTCAAATTATCTGTGAAGGTCAGAAAATAACGATACCCGCCGCAAGCCTCAACACTCATTGGTCCGCATACATCAGTATGTATGATTTCTAATAAGTCAGTTGATCGCTCCATTGTTCCGGGGAACGGAGTTTTAGTCATCTTGCCCATGAGGCATGGTTTGCAAGCACCAAGTGATTCATAATCAAGTGATTCCAAAAGTCCATCAGTATGGAGTTTCTTCATGCGCTTTACACCAATATGACCTAAACGGTAGTGCCACAAATAAGTTGCATTATCATTATCAACTTTGCATCGTTTGGCTTCAATATTATGAATATGTGTATCACTATGATCGAGATCCAACAAAAAATAAACCATTCATCAATGGTGCATGACCATAAAAGATATTACTCGTATAAATAGAACAACCATTCAATAACTATCTCGCAATAAACAAGATCCAGATATAATGTTCATGCTCAACACTAGCACCAAATAACAATTATTTAGGTCTAAAACTAATCACGAAGGTAGATGTAGAGGTAGCATGCCGATGGCGATCACATCGACTTTGGAGTCATTTCCCACGCGCATCGTCACCTCGTCCTTAGCTAATCTTCATTTAATCCGTAGCCCCTGTTTCGAGTTACAAATATTAACAACCGAACCAGTATGAAATACCCAGGTGCTACTACGAGCATTAGTAAGGTACACATCAATAACATGTATATCAAATATACCTTTGTGCACTTTTCCATCCTTCTTATCCGCGAAATACTTGGGACAGTTCTGCTTCTAGTGTCTAGTCCCTTTGAAGTAGAAGCACTTAGTTTCAGGCTTGGCTCCAGACTTGGGTTTCTTCGCGGGATTAGCAAATGGCTTGCTATTCTTCTTGAAGTTCCCCTTCTTTCCCTTGACCTTTCTCTTGAAACTAGTGGTCTTATTAACCATCAACACCTAATGCTCCTTCTTTATTTCTACCTCCGCAGCTTTGAGCATAGCGAAGAGCTCGGGAATTATCTTCTGCATCCCTTGCATATTATATTTCATCAAGAAGCCTTTATAGCTTGGTGGCAGTGATTGAAGAACTCTATCAATAACACTATATTCATCAACTTTGCATCCAAGTTGAGTCATGTGATTGTAGAACCCAAACATTCTGATTAAGTGTTCACTGATACAACTGTACTCCTCCATCTTGCAGCTATAGAACTTATTGGAGACTTCATATCTCTCAATTCGGGCATTTTCTTGAAATATTAATTTCAACTCTTGGAACATCTCATAAGCTCCATAAAGTTCAAAACGTCTTTGAAGTCCCGATTATAAGCCGTAAAGCATGGCACACTGAACTATCGAGTAGTCATCAGAACGAGCTTGCCAGATGTTCATTACATCAGGAGTTGCTCCTGCAGCAGGCCTGTCACCTAGCGGTGCTTCAAGGACATAATTCTTCCGTGCAGCAATGAGGATAATCCTCAAGTTACGGACCCAGTCCGTGTAGTTGCTACCATCATCTTTCAACTTAGCTTTCTCTAGGAACGCATTAAAATTCAAGGGAACGGTAGCACGGGCCATCGATCTACAACAACATAGATATGCAAAAACTATCAGGACTAAGTTCATGATAAATTAAAGTTCAATTAATCATATTACTAAAGAACTCCCACTTAGATAGACATCCCTCTAGTCATCTAAATGTTCACCTGATCCAAATCAACTAAACCATGACAGATCATCACATGAGATGGAGTAGTTTTCAATGGTGAACATCTTATGTTGATCATATCTACTATATGATTGACGCTCGACCTTTCGGTCTCCAGCATTCCGAGGCCATGTTTGTACATGCTAGGCTCGTCAAGTTTAACCCGAGTATTCTACATGTGCAAAACTGTCTTACACCCGTTGTATTTGAACATAGAGCTTATCACACCCGATCTTCACATGGTGTCTCGGCACGACGAACTGTCGCAATGGTGCATACTCAGGGATAACACGTGTACCTTAAAATTTTGTAAGGGATCATCTTATAATGCTACCACCGTACTAAGCAAAATAAGAAGCATAATAAGATAAACATCACATGAAATCAAAATATGTGACATGATATGGCCATCATCATCTTGTGCTTTTGATCTCCATCTCCAAAGCATCGCCATGATCTTCATCGTCACCGGCTTGACACCATGATCTTCATCGTAGCGTCGTGGTCGTCTCGCCAACTATTGCTACTACTACTATCGCTAACTCATATTGATAAATTAAAGTAATTACATGGCTTTCGCACTTCATACAATAAAGAGCCAACCATAAGGCTCCTGTCGGTTGCCGATAATTTACAAAACATGATCATCTCATACAATAACGTTTAACTCACCACGTCTTGACCATATCACATCACAACATGCCCTGCAAAAACAAGTTAGACGTCCTCTAATTTGTTGTTGCAAGTTTTACGTGGCTTCTACGGGCTTAGCAAGAACTGTTCTTACCTACGCATCAAAACCACAATTATTTTTCATCAAGTGTGCTGTTTTAACCTTCAGAAGGACCGGGCGTAGTCACACTCGATTTAACTAAAGTGAGAGAGACAGTACACCCGCCGATCACCTTTAAGCAACGAGTGCACATAACGGTGAAACCAGTCTCGGGTAAGCGTACGCGTAATGTCTGTTCGGGCCGCTTCATATCACAATAGCGCCAAATCAAAGTATGACATGCTGGTAAGCAGTATGACTATTATCGCCCACAACTCATTGTGTTCTACTCATGCATATCATCTACGCATAGACCTGGCTCATGATGCCACTGTTGGGGAACATAGTATTTTAAAACAATTCCTACGATCACGCAAGATATATCTAGGAGAATCATAACAACGACCGGGAGAGTGTGTCGACATAACCTCATAGACCGAAAGCGGGAGCATTTAGTAACGTGGTTGATGTAGTCGAACGTCTTCGCGATCCGACCAATAAAGCATCGAATGTATGGACCCTCCGCGATCCGCACACGCTAACCTCGATGACATCCCTCGAACTCTTGATCCGGTTGAGGCCGAGGGAGGGTTTTGTCAGCACGATGGCGTGGTGACAGTGTTGATGAAGTTACATATGCAGGGCTTCGCCTAAGCACTGCGACAATATGACCGAGGTGTGTAACAGTGGAGGGGGCACCGCACACGACTAAAACAATTGTCAACTTTTTGTCCTAGGGTCCCCCTGCCCCTGTATATAAAGGAGCAAGGGGAGAGGCCGGCCAGCCCCTATAGGCGCGACCCATGTAGGATTCCTACTAGGAATAGGAATCCTATTCCAAGTAGGTTTCCAACAAGGGATGAGAGGGGAAGGGAGGAGAGGGAGAGGAAGAAGGAAAGGGGGTCGCCGCCCCCCACCTTCCCTAGTCCAATTCGGACCGAAGGGGGAGGGGCGCGCGGCCTGCCCTGGCCGCCCCTCTCTCTTTCCACTAAGGCCCATGTGGCCCATTAGTTCCCCGGGGGGTTTCGATAACCCTACGGCACTCTGGTTTTATCTGAAACTGCTCCGGAATGTTTCCGGTGTCCGAATATAGTCGTCCAATATATCAATCTTTACGTCTCGACCATTTTGAGACTCCTCGTCATGTCTGTGATCTCATCCGGGACTCCGAACAACCTTCGGTACATCAAAACACATAAAGTCATAATACCGATCGTCATCGAACGTTAAGCGTGCGGACCCTACGGGTTTGAGAACTATGTAGACATGATCGAGAAACATCCCCGGTCAATAACCAATATCGGAACCGGGATGTTCATATTGGCTCCTACATATTCTACGAAGATCTTTATCGATCAAGATGCACAACAACATACGTTGTTCCCTTTGTCATCGGTATGTTACTTGCCCGAGATTCGAAGGTTGGTATCGTCATACCTAGTTCAATCTCGTTATCGGCAAGTATCTTTACTCGTTTCGTAATACATCATCTCGTGACTAACTCATTAGTCGTTTGCTTGCAAGGCTTATTACGATGTGTATTACCGAGAGGGCCCAGAGATACCTCTCCGACACTCGGAGTGACAAATCATATTCTCGATCTATGCCAACACCACAAACACTTCCGGAGACACCCATAGAGCATCTTCATAATCACCCAGTTATATTGTGACGTTTGATAGCACACAAGGTGTTCCTCCGGTATTCGGGAGTTGCATAATCTCATAGTTAGAGGAACATGTATATGTCATGAAGAAAGCAATAGCAGTAAAACTAAACGATCATACTGCTAAGCTAACGGATGGGTCATGTACATCACATCATTCTCATAATGATGTGATCCCATTGATCAAATGACAACACATGTCTATGGTTAGGAAACATAACCATCTTTGATAAACGAGCTAGTCTATTAGAGGCATACTAGGGACACTCTGTTTTGTCTATGTATTCACACATATATTAAGTTTCTGGTTAATAGAATTCTAGCATGAATAAAAGACATTTATCAGGATATACAAGGAAATATAAATAAAAACTTTATTATTGCCTCTTGGGCATACTTCCTTCACTGTGGCCCGGAGCGGCAGTACCGCTGAAAGCCACAAGCGGCAGTACTGCTCAGGGCCACAGGCGGCAGTACCGCTCCAGTGCCGCGCTAGTACCGCCTCTACTTGAGACCTGTGTCTCTCGTGTCGGGTTCAGGGGCAGTAGCAGCGGTAGTAGGAGCAGTAGTACCGCTCGTTAGCAGTAGTACCGCAACTAGTACCACTACTAGTGCCGCTCAAAGGCCATCTCCTCCGTCCCTTCTACCTTAGGCGTTGTGCACGATCCCATTGGTAGTACCGCTGGGCAAGCAGCAGTACTGTTGCAGCCAGCTATAGTACCGCTCTCCTGAATGGTAGTACCGCTCGCTGCGGGCTGAATGAGGGGATACCAGTTGGATCTTCCCACCCCCCCCCTCTATAAAACGGGGTCTTCTTCCCCAAGAAGACTCACCTCTTTTCCCCCGAGCTCCATTGTTGATCCAAAGCTCATTTTCGCCCGATCTCTCTCCCTAGCCAATCAAACTTGTTGCTTTTCTAGGGATTGGTTGAGAAGGCCCCGATCAACACTTCCAACAATAGAAATTTGCTTCCCCTGGTAATCCCTTGCGGATCTTGTTACTCTTGGGTGTTTGAGCACCCTAGACAGTTGAGGTCACCTCGGATCCACATTCCATTGTGGTGAAGCTCTGTGGTTCATTGGGAGCCTCCAATTCAGTTGTGGAGAGAACCCCAACCTTGTTTGTAAAGCTCCGGTTGCCGCCTTCAAGGGCACCACTAGCGGAATCACGGCATCTTGCATTTTGCGAGGGACTGGGGAGAATACGGTGGCCCTAGTGGCTTTTCAGGGAGCATTGTGCCTCCACATCGCTCCAATGGAATGGTACTTACCCTCAAAGGGATGGAACTTCGGTAACACATCCTCGTCTCCACCGACTACACTTGTTGTTATTTCTACGTTTACAATGTGCAAGTTTTTATTGTGTTGTATCTCTTACTTGCTTGTGTTGCTTGTTGTGTTAGCATCTTATAGGTTGTTCACCTAGTTAAATTTTTAGACAAACTATTTGTTGCTAATCTTAATTTGTTTAAGAAAGCCTAACAATTGGTAGTTGCCTATTCACCCCCCCCCCCTCTAGTTAACCATATCGATCCTTTCAGCAGGGCCGATGTCGGCACCGATGGTCGGAGTAGACGAAGTGGTCGGGAAAGAAGACGGCGCGCTGGCGACAGGCTGGTGCTTGACGAAGACGAAGCGGGTGGATAGGCGGCGCGACTCGGGTGAGTGAGCTGCAGCGGCGCCAAAGAAGAGTGACGGCTGCAGCCTGATGGTGCCGAAGAAGAGCGGTGGCCGCGGCCTGATGGCGGCAGCGGCTTGGTTAGGAGCGCGACGGCGATGCTCGAAGTAGGTGAGGATAACCCGACAGCTTGACGAAGACCGGCGCGGACAATGGCGATCTCGCGCAAGGGAGGCGACACAGAGCATACCACGTAAAGTCGATGCACGGGGATGTCAAAGTGGACCGTGGGCTGCGGCGCTACGGCCTAAAGGTGTGATGCAGCGGCAGCAGGCGGGTCGAGGCAACAGCGGGAAGACCTCGGGGCGGCGGCGATGACTGCGGGCCACGACGCTATGACCTAAAGGGGCGGCACAACAACGGAGCGCAGGTCGGTGACAATGGCGGGACGGCCTCAGGCAGCAGCGTGGATCATGTGCCACGCTCGCTACGGTGCGACGGGGCCAGCGCGCCTGAGGTAGCCGGCGGCGGGGTCGCACAGACGTGGCGAACACGGTGGATGATGAAGAATGCCGGTCGGAGCAGGAAGGCGACGACCGACGCAGGGGCGACGGGCAAGCCGACGCGCGGACGGCGGCAGGCCTGACGGGCCGCCTCGGTGTGCGTGGCCGTAGGATCAGAGTAGAGGCCGGCCGGTCGCGCCGGTGTTGGAGTAGAGGCGCGGTGCGTTGACAAGGGTGGCGGGTGACGCAAACCAATCAAGCTTAGATCGGAAAACCAAAAAGAAAAAAATGGCAGTCAAGGTGACCAGCGGGACCCAGAGCAGGGGCTCGGGAAAAAGACTCTCTAAGGCAGCCGGTCAACACGACCAGCGAACAAACCCTAGGTACGGGCACCACGGCCCCCGGTGGTGGTTATGGAGGCCGACCGCCCCGGGGGCGGCGCGCGGGTGCGGAAGCGGTGGCGGATATGGTTTAGGATTGAGGTAAGGCTGATACCATGTTAGATGAGAGAGAGAGAGAGGATTGGTGGAATAATTTATGTATTATTGAGCCTCGAGGACGAGTATATACACTTGTAGAAAACATGTCTTTGGTTGGGGCCTGGCCAGCCCATTAGTCCTGGTTCAGTCACGAACCGGGACCCATGGGGGGTATACGTCCCGGTTCGTGCGCCCAGGGGGACGGCCCGGCCTCGTGGGGCATATGTCCCGGTTCGTCTGGACCCATTGGTCCCGGTTCCATGAACGAACCGGGACCAATGATCCTCGCTCCTGGCCCAGACCCATTGGTCCCAGTTCGTGGCTGGAACTGGGACAGAAGGGGGGCCTTTAGTCCCGGTTCCTGCCATGAACCGGGACCAATGAGTTGCCTATATATACCCCATCGCCGCAGCAGAGAGCAGTCCACACTGCTCTGTTTTTTTGGCCAACGAGGGGAGATCTTAGTGGCGCTCTAGCTCACCTCCTATGCACATGAGGTGTTTGATGAAATGCCCGAGCCACACTAGTCAAGCTTTCTCCTCTCGAAGCTCGACCTCCAAGCTCCATTTTCTCCAAGTTTTGTCTAGGTTTAGCGGTCCGTCACGTCCCGTCCCCGTCTTCACCGACGTCGATCGCCCGCGCCGATCTCGTCGCCACCACCACCGTGGTGACCCTCTTGTTCTTATCTTCTTTCTGAAATAAAAAAATTGTTACTTTAGATATATACTTGTCTAATTTTCTTACTTTTATTATTGCTTGTTATTATATAGTGCGATGGTTTTGGTATCCGCCCACGTCGGCCCTCGTCCTGTCTATGATTCGGATGTGGTATATTATCTTTAATTTATAATTATTTGTTTTAGTTTTTATGACAATTATGCCGACCAACGTGACATAGATGTTTTTATCTAGGAGGTAGTTGAACCAGAAATTCCAACCGACTCTCTTGTGGAGACGTTAAATTTAGTTGAAAAGGGAAACATTTACTTGAAGAAAAAATTGGAAAAAACTGAGGAGGAGAAGATGGAATTGGAGTTGCATGTTGCGGAAGTCATCGATGATCACAAGATCAAGATGGACCCTATTGTCAAGAGGTTAAATTTAGTTGAAGAAGAAAACAATTACTTGAAGGAAAAAATAAAAAAATGAGGAGGAGAAGATGATATTGGAGTTGCATGTTGCGGATGTCGTCGATGATCACAAGATCAAGATGGATGCAATGCATTTGAAGATTAGAAAGATTAGAAAATATGCCATTCATACCGAGGCTTGGTATCATTATGCTATTTGATCAATTGCTACCTTGGTTGCGATTATGATCGCATTTGTTGTTGCATTGAAATGTTTTACATAGTTTCAATGTATGGTTTAATTAGATGCTCTGGAGAGCTATATGTTGTTCAATGAGAACTATGTATGTACTTTGAATTTAATGTGATGATGAACTTCTATTAATTTGATCACTTATCTATCCATGATGTTCTGTAATGGTTTTTGACACACTTAATTATATATAAATGCACGCAAATGAACCGACAATGGATGTACGGTGACACACACACCTCCGAGTACGTTAATGGCGTGCATAATTTTCTCGAAGTGGCTGAGGCAAACAAGCAGAATGGTTTTATGTGTTGTCCATGCCCTAGCTATGGGAATACGAGGTCTTACTCTAACTCAAAAACCCTTCACACCCACCTGCTTTATAAGGGTTTCATGCCACACTATAATGTTTGGACCAAGCACGGAGAAATAGGGGTTATGATGGATGATAACAAAGAAGAAGAAGACGATGATAACTATGTGCCGCCGGAATACGGTGATGCTACAACGGGGGAAGCTGCTCAAGATCAAGAGGAACCAGACGATATTGTGCCCGTTGATGATCTCCACCGGGTCATTGTTGATGCAAGGAGACAGTGCGAAAGTCAAAAGGAGAGGCTAAAGTTCGATCGCATGTTAGAGGATCACAAAAAAGGGTTGTACCCCAATTGCGAAGATGGCAACACAAAGCTCGGTACTGTACTGGAATTGCTGCAGTGGAGGGCAGAGAATGGTGTGCCTGACAAAGGATTTGAGAAGCTACTAAAAATATTGAAGAAGAAGCTTCCAAATGATAACGAATTGCCCGACAATACGTACGCAGCAAAGAAGGTCGCATGCCCTCTAGGATTGGAGGTGCATAAGATACATGCATGCCCTAGTGACAGCATCCTCTACCGCGGTGCGTACGAGGATCTAAACGCATGCCCGGTATGCGGTGCATTGCGGTATAAGATCAGACGAGATGACCATGGTGATGTTGATGACGAGCGCCCCAGGAAGAGGGTTCCTGCCAAGGTGATGTGTTATGCTCCTATAATACCACGGTTGAAACGTTTGTTCAAAAACAAAGAGCATGCCAAGTTGATGCGATGGCACGCATAGGACCGTAAGAAAGACGGGAAGTTGAGAGCACCCACTAATGGGTCACAGTGGAGAAAAATCGAGAGAACGTACTGGGAGGAGTTTGCAGGTGACACAAGGAATGTATGGTTTGGTTTAAGCACGGATGGCATTAATCCTTTTGGGGAGCAGAGCAGCAATCACAGCACCTGGCCCGTGACTATATGTATCTATAACCTTCCTCCTTGGTTGTGCATGAAGCGGAAGTTCATTATGATGCCAGTACTCATCCAAGGCCCTAAGCAACCCAGCAACGACATTGATGTGTACCTAAGGCCATTAGTTGAAGAACTTTTACAGCTGTGGAATGGACAAGGTGTACGTGTGTGGGATGAGGACAACTAGGAGGAATTTGAACTACATGCGTTGCTGTTTGTTACCATCAATGATTGGCCTGCTCTCAGTAACCTTTCAGGACAAACAAACAAGGGATACCATGCATGCACGCACTGTTTAGATGACACCGAAAGTATATACCTGGACAAATGTAGGAAGAATGTGTACCTAGGGCATCGTCGATTTCTTCCGACCAACCATCAATGTCGAAAGAAAGGAAATCATTTCAAAGGCGAGGCAGATCACCGGAAGAAGCCTGCCATGCGTACCGGTGATCACGTACTTGCTATCTTCAATGATTTATAGGTAATCTTTGGAAAGGGTCCCGGCGTACTATCTGTTCCGAATGACGCTGAGGGACACACACCTATGTGGAAGAAGAAATCTATATTTTGGGACCTACCCTACTGGAAAGACCTAGAGGTCCGCTCTTCAATCGACGTGATGCACGTGACGAAAAACATTTGCGTGAACCTGCTAGGCTTTTTGGGCGTGTATGGGAAGACAAAAGATACACCGGAGGCACAGGAGGACCTGCAATGTTTGCACAAAAAGACGACATGACTCCAAAGCAGTATGAAGGTCCTGCCAGCTACGCTCTTACCAAAGAAGAGAAGGAAATCTTCTTTGCATGCCTGCTCAGTATGAAGGTCATGTCTGGCTTCTCGTCGAATATAAAGGGAATAATAAATATGCCGGAGAAAAAGTTCCAGAACCTAAAGTCTCGTGACTGCCACGTGATTATGACGCAACTGATTCTGGTTGCATTGAGGGGGCTTCTTCTGGAAAATGCCCGATTAGCCATTGTGAAGCTATGTGCACTCCTCAATGCAATCTCTCAGAAGGTGATCGATCCAGAAATCATACAAAGGCTAGGAGTGATGTGGCGCAATGTCTTTTCAGTTTCGAGCTGGTGTTCCCACCTTTCTTCTTCAATATCATGACGCACATCCTAGTTCATCTAGTCGACGAGATTGTCATTCTGTGCCCCGTATTTCTACACAATATGTTCCCTTTGCGAGGTTCATGGGAGTCCTAAAGAAATATGTTTGTAACCATGCTATGCCAGAAGGAAGCATCTCCATGGGCCATCAAACAGAGGATGTCATTGGGTTTTGTGTTGACTTCATTCCTAGCCTTAAGAAGATTGGTCTCCCTAAATCGCGGTATGAGGGGAGACTGGCTGGAAAAGGCACGCTTGGAGGTGATTCAATAATATGCAGGGACGGGCATTCTTGGTCTCAAGCACACTACACAGTTCTACAAAACTCTACCTTGGTGACCCCGTATGTCAATGAACACAAGAACAGTCTACGCTCCAAACACTCTGAGCAGTGTGACGACTGGATTACAAGTGAACACATCAGGAGTTTCAGCAGTTGGTTGGAAACACGTCTTAGAGGTGACATCACTGTTTGTAATGAGCTGTACTCATTGTCCAGGGGACCATCTTCGACTGTATTGACTTGCAAAGGATACGAGATAAATGGGAATACATTTTACACGATCGCCCAAGATCAAAAGAGCACCAACCAAAACAGCGGTGTCCGCTTTGATGCAGCAACCAAGAGGGGAAAGGACACACATTATGGTTACATAGTGGACATATGGGAACTTTACTATGGACATGATTTTAAGGTCCCTTTGTTTAAGTGCAAATGGGTCAATCTGTCAGGAGGCGGGGTACAAGTAGACCCAGATTACGGAATGACAACATTGGATCTGAACAATCTTGGGTACACAAATGAACCATTCGTCCTAGCCAATGATGTGGCGCAGGTTTTCTATGTGAAGGACATGTCTACCAAACTGAGAAAAAGAAAAGATAAGAAAGCGAACACATCATACGATGAGCCAAAGCGCCACATAGTTATTTCAGGAAAAAGAGACATCGTGGGGAGGGCAAGACAGACATGTCCAAAGATTATGAAAAGTTTCATGAAATTCCTCCCTTCAAAGTCAAGGTTGACCCAAGCACCCTGATAAACGATGAAGATTATGCATGGTTACGACGCAATAAGCAAAGGACACAAGCAAAGAAAAAGTGAAGACTTTCTCTCCACGACTATTATGATGATGCCTTTGATCTAGAATATCACTGCAGTTACATGTGAAGAAATGAAATGCATGTTGTAACAGACGAGTTTCCGTATGAAACCCTGATACCCTCTCTACTTTTTTGCACATGCTATGTGGGTGAAATGATGATACCATGCCAACTTTCAACCTTTTCAGAGTTCATTTGAAATGCTTTTCAATTTCAGGGTCATATAGCTTAAAAAATCAGTAAATGCATGAAAATAACAAATGAAGTCAGAAAGGGTTGGAAATTGATGATGTGGCTTTGAATGGTGCATTTTGAACACATAAAAAGTTTGGAGTTCAAATAAGTTCAAAAAATGAAATCCCTTTGTAACAGATGAGTTTTCGTATGAAACACTGATACTTCGAAACAAATTGTCCATTTTGTACACGAAGCGCATCCAGTTTTTGTCGTAACCCTCTCTACTTTTTTGCACATGCTATGTGGGTGAAATGATGATACCATGCCAACTTTCAACCTTTTCAGAGTTCATTTGAAATGCTTTTAAATTTGAGGGTCATATAGCTCAAAAAATCAGTAAATGCATGAAAAATAGCAAATGAAGTCACAAAGGGTTGAAAATTGATGATGTGGCTTTGAATGGTGCATTTTAAACACACAAAAAGTCTAGAGTTCAAATAAGTTCAAAAAATGAAACCCTTTGTAACAGACGAGTTTTCGTATGAAACCCTGATACTTCGAAACAGATAGTCTGTTTTGTACACGAAGTACATCCAATTTTGGCCGTAACCCTCTCTACTTTTTAGCGCATGCTATGTGTTGAAATGATGATGCCATGCCAACTTTCAACCTTTTCAGAGTTCATTTAAAATGATTTTCAATTTCAGGGTCATTTAGCTCAAAGAATGAACTAATATAAAAAGAATGAACTGGAAAACTTTTATGAAACTCTAATAGCAAAAATAATAAACTAAAAGAATGAACTAGAAAATAATAACGAAACTCTAATAGAAAAAATAATGAACTAGAAAACTTTAATGAAACTCTAATAGCTAAAGGAACCAACTAAAACGCTTTTATAAATCTCTGGTATTATTAAAACTAAAATTGTATAAAATTTATGCAACTAAATTTATTAAAGCAAAAAAGAATTTTCATAAAATAAATAAAAAAGCAAAAAAGAAAATAAAATAAATAAGTAGAAACAAAATAAAATAAATAAAATAAAATAAACTTTAATAAAATAAATAAGTAGAAACAAAATAAAATAAAATAAAATAAACTTTTATAAAATAAATAAGTAGAAACAAAATAAAATAAAATAAAATAAAATAAACTTTAATGAAACAAAATAAATAAACTTTAATAAAAATAAATAAAAATAGCAACAGTAAGTATTTTGTTGTAAGTAGAAGCAAAATAAAAAAATAAAGCAAAAAAGAAAACAAAAAAACACGAAACAAATGAAAAAAATGTCACCTACTGGGCCACCACGGCCTGAATACGACTAGAAACCCAGCTAGTTGGGTTAGGATTCAGGCCCGCAGAAGTCCCAGCAGGCCCACATGCATAGCAGTGTCAGATTAGGCCCATAGGCATGCAGTTCAGAGGAGTTCGAGAGGAAAGAGATAGCGGGGCTTATAAACAGGTGATGGACGCTCTCAGCTAGCGAGGTGGGACTAAACTCCGACCACCACGCCGCTGTGCACATGCTATTGCTTCCGGTTGGTGGCTAGAACCGGGACCAATGCTTCGTGTATATAAGCAAGACTTGTGACAAATTTCAGTTTCATCGCAGTCCCCCCCCCCCGACGGCCCCGACCTCCTCGACGTCATTGTCTTCACTCGTGCCCCCAAGCCCACGCCGACGTCGACCGCCGCTCCCGAGCCCACCCCGACGTGGTTCGCCT
>LR738714.1:467437032-467555581 GCA_902687465.1 Secale cereale | reverse complement strand
CGCGGTTCGTGCCACCAACCGGGACCAAAGGTCGCTGCTTCCCGTCCTTTGGGCTGCTGGAAAGAGACCTTTGGTCCTGGTTGGTGGCACCAACCGGGACCAAAGTGGGCCATTGGTCCCGGTAGGTGCCACGAACCGGGACCAATGCTTCGTGTATATAAGCAAGACTTGTGACAAATTTCAGTTTCATCGCAGTCCCCCCCCCCCGACGGCCCCGACCTCCTCGACGTCATTGTCTTCACTCGTGCCCCCAAGCCCACGCCGACGTCGACCGCCGCTCCCGAGCCCACCCCGACGTGGTTCGCCTCCCACGCCGTCGCCGACGCCGCCCCCAAGCGCGCCTGGCCGCACCACTATGCCCCGGCCCGCCCCCACTGTCGCCGTCGTCGCCGGCTCCCTCGCGCGCCGCCCCATCATCGCCCTCGCCAGCCGACACCGTCGTCAGCTCCCTCGCGCGCTGCCCCCGCCGTCACCCTCGTCAGCCGACGCCTTCCGCTACCCCCGAGCGCGCCCGGCCACGCTGGCCCTGCCCCGGCCCGCGCCCCCACCGTCGTTGTCGTCGCCGCCCCCGCCGTGGCCCTCGTCGGCCGCCCCCTATGTGAGCCGCCCCGGCTTTGTTCAGGGATTTTTTTTCATATTTGTTTATTTTTCATATAATGTGTATTAATTTTGTTGTTCATATCATTTTTTCATATATATAATGTATATATGTATGTGGTAGTTATATGATGAATGGATGTGGTTGTGTATGTATAGATATAATGTTCATAGCATTTTTTTTGTTCATATATGTTTTTTTCATGTACGTATTAATTTTTTTATTTAGGTTGTTAGTAGATATCGATTTTAGGTTAGTTGTACTGTTAGTGCATTTTAGGTTAGTAGATTTTAGGTTGGTGGAGAGGAAATAAGAAAACAAGGAAAAATAAGAAAAGAGGAAGAATGAAGAAGGAGAAGAAAGAGAAGTAGAGGAAAAAGGAAAATTAGAAGAGGAAGAAGGGGGAGAAGAAGGAGAAGATGAGAAGAAAAAAAAGAAGAGGAAGAAGAAGAAAAAAAGAGGAGAAGAAGAAGGAATAGAGGAGAAGAAGAGAAAATAGAATATTATTCTATTTTTTCTTCTTCTCCTCTATTCCTTCTTCTTCTCCTTTTTTTCTTCTTATTTTTTTTTCTCCTCTTTTTTTCTTCTTCTTCCTCTTCTTACTTTTTATCGGGTATGTCGTTGTCGATATACCCTCCCCCCGATTACTTCGACATGAGGAGGGGTCGATATACCCCCTCCATGATAACTTCGACATGAGGAGGGTCGATATACCCCTACCCCGATAACTTCGACATGAGGGGGGAGGGGCTGCCAAGGGTTCGAGGGGCGACGGTCGGGAACTAGCTAGGGTAGAGGGTCGAGGGTCGCCGAGGGTTCGAGGGTCGAGGGGTCGAGGGTCGAGGGTTCGAGGGTCGTCGAAGGGCCGAGGGTTCGTGGGTCTAGGGTCGTCGAGGGGCGAGGGTCGGGAACTAGCTAGGGTAGAGGGTTCGAGGGTCGAGGGGTCGAGGGTCGAGGACTTTCGCCTAATGATGAAGACATGGTTTTGTTGAATCCTTTGACACTATACAAACGTGACGTGAGGGGGTTGAGGGTCGGGAACTAGGGTAGAGGGTCGTGGATCACCGAGCGGTCGAGGGTCGAGGGTGGTCGAGGGGTCGAGAGGTTGCCTAGTGTCAAAGTATTGAAGAAATCCATGCCTTCATCATTTGCCGGAAATAACCTGGGCATGTTGGTATGAATTTCTGCAAAGTTATTCTGGAACGGAGTCCCGGATAGGATAATCCGCCTTTTGGTACGAATTTCAGCAAAGGCCTTCCAAAAGTGATATTCGGAAGGCTCTTGCTGAACTTTGTACCAAAAAGTGAATTATCCTATCTCAGACTCCGTTCCAGAACAACTTTGAAGAGCTTCGTACCATCATGCGTCTGTTACTTTCGTCTGATGAAGACATGGTTTTGTTGAATCCTTTGACACTAGACAAACATGACATGAGGGGGTCGAGGGTCGGGAACTAGGGTAGAGGGTCGTGGATCGACGAGCGGTCGAGGGTCGACGGTCGTCGAGAGGTCGAGGGTCGTCTAGGGGTCGAGGATCCTGATTTATCAAGAATGCCCCCATTATGGATGTGCACAATTTGATCCAATTTTTTCTGATATATATATACATATATATATATATATATATATGGTGATGCTATTTATCCAGGGTGCAGAATAGGTTATTCTTCAACCGAGGTAATCTTACTATCACTTCATAATTAAATTACATTTGGAATTCAAATAGTTACATTCCTATTGATTCACTACGTAAAATTTGGTATAAGAAAATAAAAATATAGGTCATAAGACAAGAAAATTTGGAGTTTTTGTGTATTTTACACTATGTTTTTACGTTTGTAATTTTACATAACATAAAATATTTTTTACGGCGATTATATATTTTCTTACGATCTCTTTTTACGTCAGAAATAAGATAAATCTTACAGAACGTAAAATTACACTGCATTTGTGGTAAAATAGAGGGGGTGAAGAATAACTATTCCTCACCCAGTGTGACGAATAGTCAATCCCTATATATATATATATATATATATATATATATATATATATATATATATATATATATATATATATATATATTGTCAAAGTATTGAAGAAATCCATGGCTTCATCGTTAACTAGAAGTAACAGGCGCATAATGGTACGAAGCTCTTCAAAGTTGTTTTGGAACGGAGTTCCTGATAGAATAATCCGCCTTTTGGTATGAATTTCAGCAAAGGCCTTCCAAATAGCGATATTCGTAAGGCTCTTGCTGAACTTTGTACCAAAAAGTGAATTATTCTATCGGGAACTCTATTCCAAAACAACTTTGAAAAGCTTCGTACCATTATGCGCATGTCATTTCCGGCTAATGATGAAGTCATGGTTTTCTTGAATTCTTTGACACTAGACAACATGACATATAGAAGGGTAGATGAGATCATGAAAAATATGGACCATTTTCTGCACATCCAGAATGGCGCCATTTTGTTAAATCCCTTGTCGGTCCGGACGTCAGACAACCATGAGTGAGGCGTTGCTGATGCCACCCCAAACCCTAGAGAAGCGTCGAGGCCACTAATATGATTCCTTGTTGTGATTAGCTAGCTAGGTTTATGTTTTCCACTAATATATCCATCTGTCATGTTAGTATAATAATTGCCATGTCATAATATTTGCAGAAACTATGGAGCACGGACGAGACGAGGAAGCATAACAGGTGTTGGGGGACATAATCGCAGCCAGAGCTGATGTCTTGTCGTATCTCAATGACAATGATGGTCTGGAAGGACAGGGTGAAGAAGCAGGCTACGGTGATCGAACAATGGAGGAGGAAGGATATGATTATGATGGCTCCGGTGACCGAATACCGGTGGAAGAAGGACACCATGATGACGGCTCCGGTGACCGAACGGAGTCTGGTCAGGTATATATATATATTAATTAAGCATGTGCTGACTATAGCTAATTGATGCATTAATTGTTTTGGTATGTACACATATTAACTCTCTTCTTTCTTCTTTCCTAGCCCTCCGGATCGAGCCAAACTTCGGTAGCGAGAGGAGGCTCGAAGGAAAGGTTGCGCTAGGATGAAAGGTTCATCACTGAAGCAACCGCGCGTGATGGCCAACTGATTGAACCCATCCGGACCAAGGACGTATTTTTTGCTCAGTGCGGGGTTCTTGTTAGGGACATGATCCCGATCAGCATCCACCAATGGTATAAGCCTCGGAACAAAGACCCTCAGGTGTCTTATGTCAACAATATGCAGAAAGATGATCTTTGGACCGAGCTGAAGGCAAATTTCACCCTACCGCCGGAGGAGGATCCGGAGAAGCCACCAGTTATAGAGCCATTGGTCAAGGAGGCTGCTCTTAAGAAGATGGGGGAACTATTCAGGAGGTGGAAGAATGAGCTGAAAGAAAAGTTTGTTGACAAAGACGAGACTCCAGAATTCACCGACCGGTTTGAGAAGATTAAAGATCACTGGGACGCATTTGTGGCCCACAATAAATCGAAAATGAGTAAGAAGATGTCAGCGATAAACAAGAAATATGTTGTGAAGAAGAAGCATCACCATCACACGCGGTCAGGTGGCTACCTCAAAGCCCGGCCGTTGTGGGACAAGGCTGAGAATGATCTGCTTGCTAAAAGGGGTCGAACCACAGACATTAAACTGGCCAAACCTTTCAAGGACTTGGTTCTTCGGGGTTCGGGGAACCTTGGACCCTGAATCAGGGAAGTGCGTTTGGACGAACGAGCAACTGCGAATACCCATCATGAAGCTCCAGGAGTATATCGACGCAGCGCAGGAAGGGACGTTTGTTCCCGACAGAGAGAATGACGAGCTCACATTGGCCCTTGGGAATCCTGAGCACCCTCGACGGACATGAGGCACGCCAGGCTCCGTTTTGTGAAATGTTGGGTTTCACGACACAGGCGGTTACAAACGCCAGGAGAGGAAGAAGAAAGTGGAGCAGACCCAACTGTAGGCGCTGCACGCAAGAGTACAAGTGCTAGAGGATGAACAAGAAGCAGTTCGCAGCAAGCGACCTGTCGAAGATACCCCCGAAGCTACCACCCCCATCTCAACGGAGAAGCAGTGTGGGATCCACCGAGCTGCTTCTGGATCCTGTCTTCACGGATCCTTCTAGCTACCCCGTGGATGCTATCAGGGAGTATCAACATTGCCACCTTATGACGCAATGGCAGCAATTCAAAGTCAAGGCGGCTGTCGGCTCTGTTGCACCTCCTGAACCCAGCGCAACTTTTCATTGTCGTTTGATTCCAGAAGTATATGCTAGGGTGATGGTGAATGAAATAACGGAGGGATTTGAGGAGCTCGAGCTTAACCACCCTACTGGTGAAGGGGAGACTCGGCTGGGTTCTTCTTTGAAGACTCCATACCTATGGCGGAAGGAGCTGATCAACCTTCCGAACTGGACGCCTCTGCCTCCTCCTCCTCCTCCGACGAGTGAGTGCACTCCGCTTCCTCCTCTACCTCCTCCTCCGGCGAGTGATCAGGGCACTCCGCCTCCTTCTCCAGCTGCTCAGGCGCGTGGTGGCACTCCGCCACCTTCTCCGCCTGTATCGGCGCGTCCGAGCAGCCCGCCTCCTCCTCCACCTCGTCAGCAAGGCGTGAAGAGAGCCTCCACCGCTCCGGCTGCTCCGGTGCGTCGTAGCACTCCGCCTCGTTCTCTGCCTCGTAAGCAACGAAAGAAGAGAGCCGCAGCCGCTCCGGCTACTCCGGCGTCTAGCAGTACAACCAGAGGCATGCGGCAATACAGATACGGTCCATCTCTCAAGCCTTTAGAGAAGTTACCATACTAGAGGACTAACAAGGAAAACACGAAGATCTCTAAAGCCGAAGTGAAGGACTTTTTTGCAAAGAAACCTCAACCTCCGGAGGAGAAGATAGATCCGGTGAAAGCAAAGCGCACTATCGATGCCCTGAAGAAACCACCACCGTCTCCGTCGGAATCCAACTATGAGCGCATTATTGAAAGGTCATATGTCAAAGCGGAGCGGTCGGGAAGTACTTGAAGTGATCGAAGGTTAGCAGAATGAAGAAGTGGGAAAGAAATCCCCAGCTCGACGAACAAGCGAACCAATCGTGCCCCCGCTCAAGGTGCCTAGCGACATCGTCGCTAATTGTCGGGGAAACTGATCGGCCACGAACACCTATGGGACCGGAGCCCCTTTTCGGTACGGCAAGGGAGCGGAGGATGCACGAAGAGCGGATCGAGGCGAGCACGCGAGCAGTTTACCCAGGTTCGGGCCGCACGGATGCGTAAAACCCTGCTCCTGCCTTGGTTTGTATTGTGTTCTTGGCTCGGGAGTGAGGAGAGCTACAGTACTTGTTGCTAGCTACACCGAGCGTGAGAGTGATCGAAGATCGGAACCCCCTCTATGTTGCGCATGGGCCTCCTTTTATAGGTCAAAGGGGTCACCGACAGGTGGCAACGTAGGTGAGGGTAAAAACGTAAAAAAAAGGGGGGGTAGTTGGAACAGTGTATGTATAGTGCTCTATACCTAACCCTGACGGCAGGGGACAAGGGTATTAAATGCCCGTCGCCGTCACCCCAAACAGTGCAAAAAGCGTCCGTCAGGGCGTCTCCGTCCGCCACGAGGGTGGCCTCGTCATCGCAGCTTGCCATCGTGTACCCCAGGCTACACAGCCTTCCGCCACGTGCCCCTGGAAGGGCCCCAGGGCGACGTGTGGCCGGATGAGCTGGAGCGCGGGCACATAGTGGAAGCCCGCCGCGGCAAGCGCTTTGCCGCGGCCGCTACCTTGCCGAGCCCGGAAGCTTGTCGCTCTCCGGGCCTTGCCGCAACGCGCGGAGCGTCGCGGCAAGTCTCCTGAAATGCCATGCTTGGCCTTCCTGACAAGCTCCTCTTGCCAGGTTCTTGTGCCAAAGGGGTGGTCTTGAGCCTGGAGCGGCCTTCCCGGCAAGCTCCTCTTGCCGGGGCCTTGTTTCTTCAGCTCGAATACTTTGTTCTTGAATGGCTCCAAAGGAACCTCACTGGGCCTTGGCGAACGCGCGGCAAGCCCTGCCATGGGATGCTGCTACTGCCCGTGCACAAGTTCGGGATACTAAGGTACCCCTACTTTAGTACACCGACAGGAGCCCCCGGGCCTGGGCCACACACGGTGCCGAGCGCTGTTGGGCCAGGCCCAAAGCAGTGCACGGGCACACGCGGCCCACGGCGCGCCGCATCCCACTCCGCATCCGCCGCGCCCCTCCCTAACGGCACGCGTCGATTGCGGCGTCGTGGGAGATATCATGGCCTGTTTCTTTAATGGGGAAAATGTGGAACGTCCCCCTCTCCCCCTTAAAAGCAGGGGAAACAGGGGCAGTTCCCTCCATTCGCTCGCTTCTTCTTCTTCATCCTCCAGAAACCCTCGCTGCTCCCCTCCTTCCCGAAGGTTGAAAGAGAGCAGCGCCCCGCCCTTCCTCCGCCGCCACCAGCATCTCCAGCGCCGTCGACTTCCCTCGCCGTCCCCGCCATGGCCCCGAAGGGCGACAAGGCGAAGGCCGCGAAGACCGCCAAGGCGCTGAAGCTAGCATCAATGCGGAAGAAGATGGTGGTTTTCCCGCCAAGGCTCAGCGCGGAGGAGCTGAAGGACTCCTTCTACCTCTTCTGGTCGAGAGAGACAAAAGCGCACCCGCGCACCAAGGTACTCCCCGCCGAGGCCTGCGAGATGTTTCCGGGAGGATACGCCTTTTTTGCTCTGTTATTCTATTGTGGACTCTGCCCACCATACTCGGAGTTCTTCTGTGATATTATGAATACCTACGGGTTTCATCTCCTTGATTTCACCCCAAACGCCGTCTTGACCATGGCCGTTTTCGCACATCTGTGCGAGAACTTTGTCGGAGTCTACCCCAATGTAGCCCTCTTCCGCCATTACTTTACGCCTCGAGTCGAGTCTGGGTCTCCACTGTCCGGCGGGATCTCTTGGATCTTCAGGCTCCATAAGAAAGAGGCTTACTTGACTGGGGAGCTCCGCGACAAGTGGGAGGAGTGGAGGGCCAACTGGTGCTGGATCATGGAGGACGAACCACAGCAGTTCACCTCCCGGCGCCAAGTTGCAGTAGTGCGCGGCAATGACTGGAGTGACCTGGCCCCTGAGGACGACAAGCTGAAGATAGCCACCACTAGGATTCTTCGCCTCAGGCAAGCTAGGCTCACTGTAGGTGCTGTCGGGGCAGACTTTCTTCGCCGCCGCATTGCTCCTTTGCAGGAGAGAAAAAGGCCTGCTTCGGAGTTTGATAATGCGACGGACATTATGAGGCTGCGCCCGGGCCTCAACTACAACTTCACGGTGATGGAGCTCAACGGAATGCTCCATGCGCTATTCAAGTACGACCGCAACCATCCAGAGTGGTTCGCGTTGCCGCCGGGCGTAGTTCCGTTGTGCAACAACTCGTCGCTCAGCGCCATCCGCGCGGCGATGCCGTTGTGTGACTCCCATGGGATTGACCCCACTTGGCGGGAGCCTTCCGACGAAGCCGTGCAAACGTTCTTCGACAACCTGACGAAGCTGCCAATCAAGCCCGACGAGAAGAGGGGCCTCACCCGTGACACCACCGACCGAGAGATGGCGTATATTGCCACCAAGTTGGAGGAGGCAGCTGCAGCCAGGGCCGTGGGCGAGTTCGGATACACTTTGGAGGAGGCGGATGCAGCGGAGGCGGTAAGTCTGGCCATGGAGGAAGAGCTCCTTAAAGTGATAAAGCCTGCCGGGCAACCTGCTGGGACAAGCGAGGCCGCCGAGCCAGGCACAGAGTCGAGCGGGCCCGCCGAGCAGGGCGCTGGATCAAGCGATTCTGCCGAAGACTCAGGCGGGTCGCCGAATCTCGACTCCTCTTCTTCGTCCTCGGGTAGTTCACCGCCACCGGCAAGTCCTCCGGCTCCAGCGAGGAGGCGCCTTCGCAAAGCCGCACACGTGGCGGGGCAGCCGGCGGGCCAGCAGTCGCAGCGCCGTTCGACACGCGCCGCCACGACAAGCAAGGCAGCCAAGGGAGTGCCCCGCGTTTCAACAGTGGCCGGAGGAGGGTCTTCCCGGGCAGGGGCTAACGCTCCTGCCGCCCCTCGTGCCTCGGCGACAACTGGAGCGGGGTCTTCTCAGACCACCGTCCCTGCGCCCGCCAAGCGGCAGAGGGAGCCTACTCCTCCAGCTCCTCGCGCCCGGAAGAGCGAGGCGGACTTTGATTTCTCTGTGCTCAGCTCTGACGAGGAGGAGGAAGAGTAAGCACTGTCAACTCTTGTTTCCTTCGATTTGCTCTTGTCTTGAATCTTCTTTGCTTGATTCTGATTTTGCCTGTCTTCCAGGACCCTGGCCCAGAGGGCGGCGAAGAGGGCCAAGATCCCGGTGGTCGATCTTGAGGACGAGCCCGTCGCAGCAGCAGGGGATGCGCGTGCGACAAGCTTGCCGGACCAGGAAGCCACTCTCCAGAGCAGCCCCCAGCGCAGCCCTCAGCGTAAGTTTTCTGTTCACTCTTCGCTTGTCGGGCGCGCGTGGCCTCCTTATCCTTGTTAACATTTTGTTTGTTTGTTGACTTGTGCAGAAGCAGAGCAGCAGCCTCAGGAGTGCCAAGAGATCGTTCCCGACGAGCCGCACGTCTCGACTTCTCCGCCAAGGAGGAGCCCCCCGGCGAGGGAGGACACCCCGCCAAGGGCGAGTACTCCGCCAAGGGCGAGCACCCCGCCAAGGGAAGGCGCCAGCGGCCCTCCGCCGGCGGGGGCTACCACCACACCGCCGAGGGAAGACTCCCCGGCAAGGAACCCCATCGAGGAAGAGGCCCGCGTAGGTAACCCTTGTACTTTTCTTCTCTTGAATTTCTCTTTTTTGGATATTTGCTTGATTGTTACTTTCTTCTTTCTTCGTCTTTTCTGGTCTTCAGACTCGTCCGCTCCAGAGCCGATGGAGACGGAGGCCGCCACCGAGGAGGACGCGCGCGGCAACACTGGTGACGCCGCGGCTACCGAGGAGGCGATCGGTACTGATGAGCCCGCCGTCGAAGAGGCAGCCAAGGCCGCCGACGCGGTAGCTGAGGAAGGGACCGGCGATCGCACTGATGGCCCTGAGGCCGTAGGAGCGTCAGACGCTGCGCCGACCGCCGACCCTGCTGCTGCCGCGGCCGAAACAGGCGCCTGCCTGGAGGCTGGAAACGGGGTCTTCATTCAGCTCCCGTGGGCATCTACGCCAAGGGCGCCCGCGGAGGGAGAGGCCTTCGACGGGGAAGTCCTCGCCTCCGCCAGGCTGAAGTTCGTCGACGCGCCCGGCAGCAGTAGCGAGCCCGAGGAGGAGCGGCTTCTGCGGAGGCTTCAGGCCCTGTACCGCGCCAGGCAGGCCAAGCTGGAGTCCCGAGAGGCTCTGGCCGCCAAGGCGGGCGTCGACTTGGAGAAGCGCGCCGAAGAGCTCCGGGCCACCAACCAGGCGGCCCTTCGATCCTTGGCGGAGGAGCGGGAGGAGCTCGCCGAGGCGCATCAGGCGTTCATACTTGAGAAGGCCGAAGCAGAGGAGCAGCAACGGCTCGCCGCCGAAGAGCTGTCTCGGCGGGAAGGTGAACTAACGCAGCGGAAAGTCGACCTCGACAGCCACGAGGACGACCTTGTCGCGCGGGACTAGTCTCTTGGCGGAGCTCTGCAGGAGGCGAAGGACGCCGCTGCAGCTGCTGAGACCGCCAAGAGAGACCTGGAGGCGAGGGTGGCGCAACTGGAGATCCACTTGAAAACGAGCGAAGAGAAGGTTGATGCGCTCGTGTCGGAGAGGGAGAAGGACGCCCACAGCCACTCCGAGCTGCGGGTCCGTCTCTCCGACAAGGGCAAGGAGCTCGCCATCGCCAAGGATTCCGTTGCAGACTTGGAGTTGAAGCTGTCCACCCTCACCGCATCACTTGACAGCGCCAGAAATCGGGAGACGAAGCTGAAGGAGGACCTCAGGGCTGAGAGGGCATTGTTGGACAGCGCCACCCTCTCCCAAAACAACTTCAGGCTGACGATGGAGCACTGGACTGAGGGGCTTGTTGCCGCCGCCGCTAACATCGACAGGGAGTTGGCAGGGCTGGGGACGGAGCACCTCGGGTACTCCACCGACAAGAATCTCCCTCACATCGCCAAGCTAAGCTTGTTCTTCAGGGGAGTGGCGCCGGACCTCCAGCAGCTCCGGGAGAGGATCCCCACGCAGCTGGCGAACGAGGCGCGCAGGCTTTGCACAGGAGTCATGGAGAGGGTGCTGATGAAGATAGCCTTCCGTAACCCAGGACTCAACCTCGACAACGTCCTCAGGACCTTGCCACCCGACGCTGACCAGGAGGCGCTCAAGGCCCTTGTCGCACCCATCATGGCCAAGGTGGGCAAGATCAAGAGAGTCGACGGCGACCGCGCAGACTAGGCTGTTTTCCTTTTTGCTTCCTTTGTCGCTGCCAACCATGTTACGAACAATAGTCTATTAGCGCTGCGACAAGTCATTTTGTATCATAACTTTATTTTGGGTAGTTAATGCAGTGTTATTTCCTTTACTCGACTTCTTTGATTTGTATGCTTTTACCCTACGCTTTTAGGGAACTTGCCGGCAAAGGGACCCTTGCCGCGAGCGCTGACTGCGGAACTTCAGCAGCCTGCTAGCAGCACCGTTGCCGACAAGAAACCTTGTCGCAGCTAGTCGCAGCACACTTAGGTTGTTGAGCGAACTCGAAAACGAAGTAAGGGCGCGACACTTGTCGCAGCACGCTTAAGCCGTTGAGCGTGCTCGAAACAAAGTAAGGGCGTGGCTAGGCACGAGTTGGTTCCTCCGCGCACAGGTTTTCCATACAAAGTGTAGTCGTTCAAGGAAGATAACCTTAAAATTTAAAAATTTGAATGCTCAAACTTTGGCGACTTAGCTTTTGTGTGTCGTTTGCTTCCCGGCAAGGCGAGGCTTTCTTGAATGTCACTTGGTCCATACCACTGTCTCCTTCCCCCCCGGCAAACTTGTGCGCGAGGAAAAACTTCTTCTGCTTGAGAGAAAAAGAAAAAAGGGAGGAAACATAGATACGGAACCTTGCGGCTCGTTATTGCTTACCGGGGGTGCGTGCTGCACAAAGTGTCAGATAATACATGCAAGAAAAACGAAAAGGCATGAAACGACAAGTTGTGCGAGGCACATATGTTTTACTGATGCACGGGGTCTGTGCCCGGCTTTGTACAAAGGTTTACATGCAGGAGCGGCAAGACTTGTACAAAAGGTGGTTGCCGGAGCGGATCACGGCAACCGCGCCTTATGGGTAAAACTTGCGAAGGTGCTCAATGTTCCAGGAGTTGCTCACCGGTAAGCCCTCTTCGGTCTCAAGGTGGACAGCGCCGGGCCTTGTGACTTGTCTCACCCGATAAGGGCCTTCCCACTTCGGCGTCAACTTGTTGGAATTCTTGGCGGACTGAACGCACCGAAGAACAAGGTCGCCTTCCTCGAGACTTCTGGCTTTAACTTTGCGTCTATGGTAGCGGCGCAAAGCTTGCTGGTATCGAGTAGCTCGTACAGCAGCCTGAAGACGGTCCCCCTCAAGGAGCAGTGCGTCATCTTGCCGCAGCTGCTCTTGCTCGAGCTCATCGTAAGCGAGCACTCGAGGCGACCCGTATACGAGTTCCGTGGGGAGAACTGCCTCTGCTCCATAGACAAAAGCAAAGGGTGTCTGTCCAGTGGCTCGATTTGGTGTCGTTCTGATTGACCGAAGAGCCGCTGGCAACTCTTTAATCCAGTTTCTTCCGCACTTGTGAAGCCTGTCAAAAGTTCTTGTCTTGAGTCCACGCAGCACTTCAGCGTTTGCCCTCTCTGCTTGACCATTGCTCCTCGGGTGAGCAACAGAAGCGAAGCAGACCTTGGCGCCAAGGTCTTGGACGTACTGCATGAAGGTGCGACTTGTGAATTGTGTGCCATTGTCGGTGATGATCCTGTTAGGGATTCCGAAACGGCAAACAATCGAGCTGAAGAACTTGACTGCTGGCTGTGCGGTCACCTTTCTCACCGGTTCCACTTCCGGCCACTTTGTGAACTTGTCGATGGCGACGTACAAGTAGTCAAAGCCCCCGGCTGCGCGGGGAAAGGGGCCGAGGATGTCGAGCCCCCAAACCGAAAATGTCCAGGACAAAGGGATCGTCTGGAGAGCTTGAGCTGGCTGATGTATCTGCTTGGCATGGAACTGGCACGCTTCACACTTGGTTACTTCTGCAGTTGCATCCTGGAGGGCTTCTGGCCAAAAGAAACCTTGCCGGAACGCTTTGCCGGCAAGTTCTCTTGCGCCAATGTGGTGACCACATATGCCTCTATGTAACTCTGCCAACAGCTTTTGCCCATCTTCCCGGGGAATGCACTTCAATTTGACACCGTTGAGTCTTCTTCTGTACAGTTCATCGCCGACAAACTGATACATACTTGACTGCCGGGTTATTCTTTCTGCTTCTTCTGGCTCTTTGGGAAGTTCTCCTGTTTGAAGGAAACGGACAATCTGCTATGCCCATGCTGGAGCCTGAGGCTCAACAACAAGGACTAAAGGCATCAGTGTTGCTGCGGGAACGTCAGCTTCTACGGCAAGAACCTGCGGCTCGGCCGGAGCTTGACGTTCCCCGGCAAGCTTGCTGGGGCAAAGCTTGTCGGGAACGCCTGCTTCAACTGTACAAACCCTAGGGTCTGCAGGAGCAGACTGTTCCTCAGCAACTTTATCGTTGATCTTGGGGACCTTGTTGGCGGCGGCTTCGGGAAGTTCCGCCGGCAAGTAGTCACCGGAGATCAGCTTCCTCTTCTTACTTGGTCCAACTGATGGTGTAACGGATGGTTGAGTTAACTTGAGCACAAAGATCCCTGGTTCCACAGGTAGCTTCAGTGCAGCACACTTTGATAGGCCGTCTGCGATGTCGTTTTGAGCTCTTGGAACGTGCTCCATCGGCAAGCCTTCAAAGTGTTCTTCAAGCTTTCTCACTTCGTCGACGTAAGCTTCCATCAACGGACTCTGGTAGCTCTTGTTCACTTGGCGGACAACCAACTGCGAATCACCCCGCACAATCAGCTTCTTGATCCCAAGCTCTGCTGCGATTCTGAGGCCGGCAAGCAAACCTTCATACTCGGCAGTATTGTTCGTTGCTTGCTCCTTGGGAAAGTGCATCTGGACGACGTACTTGAGGTGCTCGCCGGTGGGTGCGACGAGCAGCACACCAGCGCCGGCGCCTTGCAGCGAGAAGGCCCCATCGAAGTACATCGTCCATTCTTTGCTTGTTTCTTTGACGGGGATGCTTGTCTCTGGAATTTCTTCGTCTGGCGTTGGTGTCCATTCTGCTATGAATTCTGCCAATGCTCTGCTCTGAATGGTTGAAGTACTTTCAAACTTGAGCCCAAAGCTTGACAGCTCTAGTGCCCACTCGACAATCCTGCCTATCGCTTCTGGATTTTGCAGTATCCTCTTCAGCGGAAAGCGAGTGACCACTGTTATCTCGTGTGCTTGGAATTAATGGCGCAGCTTTCTCGAGGCCATGAGGAGGCCGAAAAGCAGCTTCTGCACCCCAGAGTATCTTGATCTAGCCCCCTGCAAGAGGGAGCTGACAAAATAAACTGGGCGCTGCACCATCTTCTTCCGCACCTCTTCTCGCATCTGTGCAGACCCATCCTTGTCGGGGCCAGAGCTTGTCGGGGAAGCCCCCTGCTTGTCGCTGGATATGCTTGCCGGGGCTGTGGGCTCCTCATCTGCCTCCCTTTCCGCTACCAACGCAGCACTAACCACTTGATTGGTTGCTGCTAAGTACAGCAGCAACTTCTCTTGTGGCCTAAGTGCGACAAGTATTGGAGTGGAGGACAGGTAACTTTTCAAGTCCTGCAGCGCTGCCTCCGCTTCCGGAGTCCATTTCATTGGACCTGCCTTTTTCAAGATTTTGAAAAATGCCAGGGCGCGTTCTGCGGACTTAGAAATGAACCTGCTGAGAGCAGCCACACAGCCGGCAAGCCTTCGTACATCCTTGACGTGCTTCGGAGCCTCAATCTGCTCGATGGCCTTGATCTTGTCGGGATTAGCTTCAATCCCCCTCTAGGACACAAAGAACCCGAGAAGCTTGCCGGAGGGGACTCCGAACACGCACTTCTCGGGGTTAAGCTTGAGCTGTATCTTGCGCAGATTCGCAAAGGTTTCATCTAGATCCTGAATCAGAGTATCATTGTCCTTGCTCTTGACCACTATATCATCCATGTAAGCTTCTACATTCCTGTGTATCTGTGGCTCAAAAGCAGTGTGGACTACCCTCGCAAACGTTGACACGGCATTCTTCAATCCAAAGGGCATGCGTATGAAGCAGTAAGTGCCACATGGAGTAATGAATGCGGTCTTCTCTTCATCTTCTTCAGCCATAAAGATCTGGTGGTATCCTGAACAGGCATCAAGAAACGAAAGCAACTCACATCCAGCCATATAGTCAACAATCTGGTCAATGCGCGGCAAGGGAAATGGATCTTTGGGACAAGCTTTATTCACATCGGTGAAGTCTATACAAAGCCTCCACCTCCCATTTGCTTTGCGCACGACAACAGGGTTGGCCAGCCACGTGGGATGAAGTACACCTCTGACAAGGCCTGCCGCTTCCAGCTTCTTGATTTCTTCAGCGATAAACTCTTGACGCTCCACCGCTTGTTTTCTGACCTTCTGCTTGACGGGCCGCGCGTGAGGACAAACGGCAAGTTTGTGCTCAATCACTTTCCTGGGAACACCGGGGATGTCAGACGGTTTCCATGCAAACACGTCGACATTTGCCCGCAGGAAAGCAACGAGCGAGCTTTCCTATTTAGGATCGAGCGTGGCACTGATGGTGAAAGTACCACCAGTGTCGTCCTCCTTGGCGGACACCTTCTTGGATGTGGGCGGAGCTGCCATCGCCTTCTTGCACTTGCCGGTGGAGCTGGATGGTGCGTCCTCGACGGCAGCGCAGCACTCTGAGGAGGTGCGTTTGCCGGAGTGGGCCCCAGAGCTCTTGCCGGACTTGGTCTTGTTCTTCCCCCCGGGAGCTTCAGCGGCAAGTGTCTTGCTATCTGTTGCGGCTGCTGCGTCCCGGTAAATCTTGTCGGCACAGATAAGCGCATCCTTCTTGTCGCCGGGGACAGAGATGACGCTTATCGGGCCTGGCATCTTGAGCATGTTGTAGGCATAATGAGAGGCTGCCATGAATTTGGCGAGCGCTGGACGGCCAAGTATCCCATTGTAAGGCAATGGGATATCGGCAACGTCAAAGGTGATCCTCTCAGTCCTGAAGTTCAGCTCCCCGCCAAAAGTCACTGGCAGTGTGATCTTCCCCTTCGGCTTGCTCCTTCCCGGGTTGATCCCTTGGAACGTGTCGGTTTCTTCAAGTTCTCTGTCGGGGATCTGTAGTTTCCGGACCACAGCAGAGGAGATCAGGTTCAGGCCGGCCCCGCCGTCAACCAACATCTTGGTGACCTTGAGGTTGCGGATGGTTGGTGAAACCAACATCGACAAACACCCGACTGCAGTTGTGCGGTCAGGGTGGTCCTCAATGTCGAAGATGATGGGCGTGCTGGACCACTTCAGGAGTTTGCGCGACTTGACGGGTGGCTCTGCTGCATTAACTTCCCGCACCCATTGTTTGAGTTGGCGGTGGGAAGTATGCAGAGAGGCATCTCCATCGACGCACAGAACCTATGTGGCCTTCTGGAACTCCTGCTCGCTGTTGTCTCCGTCCTCCATGTCTTCGTCGTCGTCTTCGTCTTCGTCCTTGTCGCTACCGCGGGGAGGTCTGTCTCCTTGGCGCTGCTTGGCCTTGCCGCGGCGTCCTCCCCGGCCATTGAATGGCTGCTTCTTGCCGGACTCTCCTCCACCTCCCTGGGCCTTCTCCTTGTCGCGTCGCTCGTACTCAGCTTTCTGCTGCTCGACGAGGTACTCGACCCTTTTGCAGTTCTGGAGGTCATGGCCCTTGGTACGGTGGATCTTGCAGTACTGCTTGTCGGAGCCGTCCTGCTTGTCGGCGGCCGCCATAGTCTCCTTGCCGGAGCTGCCAGCCTGGGCTTTCTTGGCGCCAGCCTCCTTGCCGGACTGCTCAATGACCAGTACTTCTTTGTTCTTCTTCTTCCTGTTGTTCTGCCGCCGGTTCTTCCTTGTCGGGGCGGCATCCTCACTATTTGTTCCTCATGCTCCAGTATCCTCTCCGGGGAGTCTCCTCCCCTCCTCAGCGCGTGCGCACTTGTCGGCCAGGGCATAGAGCTCGCTGACGTCTCGGATCTTGCACATCGCCATTTCCTCCCTCATCCTGCGGTTACGCACGTTCTGGTGGAACGCGCTAATAACCGTGGCAGGGTGGACGTCTGGGATGTTGTGCTGGACGCGGCTGAATTTTTGGATGTACTTTCGCAGGGACTCTCCTTCCTTCTGGGCAAGTATATGAAGATCACTTTCCTGGCCATGGGGCTTGTGGCCGCCTGTAAAGGCGCCGACAAACTGATGACACAGGTCGGCCCAAGAAGAGATGGAGTTCTCCGGCAAGTGCATAAGCCAAGATCTAACGTTCGGCTTGAGCACGAGCGGGAAGTAGTTCGCGAGTATCTTCTCGTCTCGTCCCCCGGCAGCCTGCACCGCGATGGTGTAGATGCTGAGGAACTCTGACGGATGAGTTTTGCCGTCGTACTTCTCGGGTACGTCGGGCTTGAAGTTCTTCATGTTGGGCCACTGGACTTGCCGCAGCTCACGGGTGAACGCAGGGCAGCCCGCCGCGTACGGCAAATCGCCTGGTTCTCCGAGCGCGTGCATGTCGACAGTGGGCCCAGCGCGCTGGTCGGACTGTCGTCGCGCTTCTCTTCGACGCTCGTTGCGAGTTCGAGCGTCTTCTTGTCGTCTGTCGTCAAGGACTTGGCGTTGATCGCGGCGAGCTCGTGGATCCGACGACGCCGTGGAGTCGTCGTCGATGTTGATCCAGCGATTCGGCGATTTCGGCCTTCGGGGCGGGGAGTGCAAGGTAGTTGCACCCCCTGCGGTCTTGTCTCCATCAGCCCGCGCCTGGCTGACTTGCCGCGGCCGCGACGTCGTCGGCTGCTGCGGCGTGTCGTTGTTGTCGAAGGCGATGAGGCTCTGGATGGTGGCCCTCCAGTCTTCGGCCTTGTCTGCCGCTGGAGGGAAGTCGAGGAGTAGCTGGGCTCGAGCTAGAGCTTCTGCTGGAGTGGCGGGGAGCGGTGGCGAGCGGTGCGAGGAGCGAGATATGCTCGGACTTCTAACAGCGTTAGAAGGAGCAACGTCTCGACCCGGCGACCGCGCCTTGCTCGTGCCAGCGCATTGGCCTTGAGCGTCCCGCGAACCGCCAGCTTGACCCTGGCCCAGCAGGCGTATGGTACCTTGTGTACCACGTCGCTGCCGGTCCGGCACCTCCTGAGAGGGGCGCGGTGCGTGCACGGACGCCGAGGTCTTGGAATGCGCCCGGTCGTCCGTCTTGTCCTTGGACTTGGCGGCGCTGTGAGTTTCCTCGCCGGCGTCCATCCTTCCGCCAGCGTCTACCCCACCGACCGTTGGCTCCGGTGGCGGCGGGATCGATGCGGACGGGCCTGCTACCTCCGAAGCCTTCTTCTTCGGCGGCATGTCGATGAAATCGATGAAGTTGCTGAAGATTCCGCCCGCGTGAACGCCGGATCAGGTTCACACAACCTCGACGCCCCCTACCTGGCGCGCCAAAGATGTCGGGGAAACTGATCGCCGACGAACACCTATGGGACTGGAGCCCCTTTTCGGTACGGCAAGGGAGCGGAGGATGCACGAAGAGCGGATCGAGGCGAGCACGCGAGCAGTTTACCCAGGTTCGGGCCGCACGGATGCGTAAAACCCTGCTCCTGCCTTGGTTTGTATTGTGTTCTTGGCTCGGGAGCGAGGAGAGCTACAGTACTTGTTGCTAGCTACACCGAGCGTGAGAGTGATCGAATATCGGAACCCCCTCTACGTTGCGCATGGGCCTCCTTTTATAGGTCCAAGGGGTCACCGACAGGTGGCAACGTAGGTGAGGGTAAAAACATAAAAAAAGGGGGGTAGTTGGAACAGTGTATGTACAGTGCTCTGTACCTAACCCTGACGGATGGGGACAAGGGTATTAAATGCCCGTCGCCGTCACCCCGAACAGTGCAAAAAGCGTCCGTCAGGGCGTCTCCGTCCACCACGAGGGTGGCCTCGTCATCGCAGCTCGCCACCGTGTACCCCAGGCTGCACAGCCTTCCGCCACGTGCCCCTGGAATGGCCCCAGGGCGACGTGTGGCCGGATGAGCTGGAGCGCGGGCACATAGTGGAAGCCCGCCGCGGCAAGCGCTTTGCCGCGGCCGCTACCTTGCCGAGCCCGGAAGCTTGTCGCTCTCCAGGCCTTGCCGCGACGCGCGGAGCGTCGCGGCAAGTCTCCTGAAATGCCATGCTTGGCCTTCCTGGCAAGCTCCTCTTGCCAGGGTCTTGTGCCAAAGGGGTGGTCTTGAGCCTGGAGCGGCCTTCCCGGCAAGCTCCTCTTGTCGGGGCCTTGTTTCTTCAACTCGAATACTTTCTTCTTGAATGGCTCCAAAGGAACTTCAGTGGGCCTTGGCGAACGCGCGGCAAGCCCTGCCGCGGGACGCTGCTACTGCCCGTGCACAAGTTCGGGATACTAAGGTACCCCTACTTTAGTACACCGACACTAATCATCCGGGGATGGCGCCTAGTACCAATCTTGGTGATTACCTGGGCGATGATGTAGTGTTTGATATGTTAGAGGTGGAGGAACACAAATACCGGTACGGGAAGCCTCTCGTCAAAGATGGAACTACTCTAACAACGATGATGCGAATATTCCATGATTGGTACATGGACCACTTCAGAGAGTTTGGGAAGGATATTTTCATGCTAAAAGTTAAAGAGGAGCACGACCTCGTTGGAATTGAGATGTTGTCTATTCCATTTGAGGAGTTCTTCCAGTTTTTCAATAAAAAAGCCCTCGATAAATTAATGGTCACTTGCTACTATCTATAAGTACTACTTTTGCTATTAAGTCTCTATATATAGCTCAGCTCTTTCATTGCATGTATATATAATTATCCTCACTATATTATGCATATTGAAGATCGACGAATGCAGAAAAGCTGAAATCTATGATATTGGGTTCATTAACACAAATCTCATAGATGAATTTACTGTTACATTTCATGCCAAAGAAACCGAGGCCAATTTGCTACGATCGTTGGTAATAAATCAAAACAAAGATACAATATGCTTTCCTTACAACTTCAAGTGAGGTTACTATCTTGTGCATATTCTGTTTACTTTAATTATTACTCAAGGTTATAGTAATTAATGTAATTGATGAGTTATGCATGCGTGCGCAGGTTCCACTATATTATTCTAGAGATTAAGCTTGAGTAGGGACTAGTAACCGTCTTAGACTCAAGACGAAAAGATCCCGAGGACTATGCGGACATGTCTAAAATGCTCGACAAGTAAGTTCAATCAATCATTATGGTACCATATCGGCAACTCAGTTCATTTCCTGATATAAAGTAATTGTTTTCTTTGTCTCGTAGGGTTTGGAAAGTATTCACCGCACAAGTTCCAGGACAGTCGCGGGATCTGCGATGGAAATACCTTGTGACACCCTGAGACCGATGCGCCAGGTGTGAGCCAGTCATTCGTCGTTGTTGCCATGTCATCTGCTTCCGTGTTGCATCTTGCCATGTCATCGTGTGCATTGCATCATCATGTTTTCAAAACTTGCATTCGCCCGAGTCCCCTCGTCCTTTCTGTTGTCCGTTCTGAGCCCAGACACACTTGCACGTGCCCGCGGCGCCTTCGAATATTTATTTTATGAGTGGCCGGAAAACGTTCTCGGAATGGGTTGAAACTTGGCGTGTGGTCTTATTATAGCATAGGCAGACCGCCAGTCAAGTTTCGTCGCATTCGAAGTCCGTTTGATAGCTCAACGGATATATATAACGGCACTAGTCGCCGGTTTAAACGTTGGATGTTTTCGGTCTCCGAAAACCCCGTGGGCCTCTTCTCTACTCACCCCACAACCCCTTCTACACAGCCCACTAACCTCCTCTAGGCCCATCCAACCCCCCTCTCTCTGTCCGGAGCCGTCCGATCCGATCGAAGGGTCCAAAGTCATTCCTAGACCCCCAAACCCTAGCCTTTTCCCTATATATAATTCCCCCTTGCCATTTTTGGACTCCCCTAGACCCTTTCCATAGGCTCTAGCCTCCCCTGCCTCAACTTCCGCGCAGCCAGCCTCCCACCTCGCCACTTGGCACCGCCGCCACCTCATTTTGCCACTTGGCGCGCCCCCATTGGGCCACCTCAGCCTCCGCCGCCCTCCAGCCACTCAGGCCCCGCCACCTGGCATCTCAAGCGCCTCCAGCCTCCAGGCCCACGGCGAGCCCACCCCGGGCCACGTCCGAGCCGGCCGCCGCGCCCGCTGGCCCGCTCCACCCGTGTGCGCTCCTCACATCCCCGAGCTCCAGATCGGGAGGAGTCCGATCCAGAGCCCGGCGCCGCCGCCTCCCGTCGATGCTCCCCGTCGAGTCGACGCCAGCGAGCGTGCCGCCGCCTCCGCCCTATGTCGCCCCTGCCTCCCTTCTCTCCCCCTCCTCACTCTCTCACCGGTGGCTCTCTCTCTCTCTCAGGGATCTACGCCCGTCACCGGAGTTGACTGCACCGGCGCCACCGAGGTCGACGTCGGCCCCTTGTCCCCAGCTGGCGCCGGATCCGGGACCCCCTTGCTCAGGCCCATCCATCCCCGGCGGCGCCTTCTTCCTCCGGCCGCCTGGCCTCGCCGGCGATTGCGTCCAACTGCCAGCATCGTCGTCGCTCCGGCCTCACTGATCCGACCCCGCCCTCTCTCTCTGACCGGTGGGTCCAGCCGAGGGGCCTAACCGGACACCGTCCGTTGAGACCGGACGTGTCCGCCCCTTTCTCTCTGCCATGTGGGCCCGTGTGCGCAGCTACCGACGGACATGTCCGATCAGACGCGGACATGTCCATTTCCTCGAGGTTGTTTTTCTCTTTAAGTCCCTGAGTTCTGTTATAATGTTGCATACTTTGAGTGCATGTAAATATTTGTGTATATCTCCAAATTGTGCAAATAATATGTCAAAATGATCGTGGTGATGTGCTCTACACTTTGTTCCATTGTGCCATGCTTGTTTGACTTCATCTAGATGCCCTAATCTCTGTTGCAAAAGTGCTACTTGTTATAAACTGCTGTAACTTGTTATTTTGTTGCCATGTTTGAGCTATGATAACTTGGTGCATGTTTATCCAAATGAAGCATATGATATGTCAAAATGTTCATTGTGAAGTGTACTACATGATGGTTGCTGTAGCATGCTTGTTTGAGTCCATATTGCCAAGTTAATCTCTTTTGCAAAAGTGCATTTGGCTGTTAAGTTCTGAAACTTCTTATGAGATGTTGATTTCATTTGCTCTTTGCTATTGATGTGTTTGTCCTCATGCCACATGTATAGTTGTTTTAGAAGCCCCATTATATGGTCTTTGCTGTGGTGCAAACCTCTTTCCATGATATGCCTTGAGGTGACTAAAACATGCTTGTAAACATGCCATGTTGCTGTTACTGTTTTATACTTAGTGAAAAAACTGCCAAGTCTGGAATCCGTTATAACCTGATGCTATGTTTGCTTGATGCCCTAGTCAAATCCATGCTTGTTTTGGAGTGGCCAATGATCATGACTTGTTGTCCATGTTATTGTCTATCCATTCATTACCTTACTTGCATATATGACCTGCTGTACCTTATTTATTTCTTGCTTTCAAGTTGCTATAAATTAAACCAGTCGGGATTTTATCTGCGTGTTCAATTTGGTGGAGCTTGTTGCTATTGATCCATGCCTCCTATGGAGATGCTCCAATGGAGTTGTTTGATGTAGAATATATCTACTACATGTCCATGCTCTTTATATACTTGTTGGAGTTGATATGCATGTTGTTTTGTGCCTCCGAAGGCAGCATCGTGATGATGTTTTTGCCTTCCCAGATTTTGACTAAGTCTGGATAATTTTATTGTAACTTGCCATGCTTGTTTAATTGTGTTCCAGCAAGCTTTTGGGTGTTTTCTAAGTTAATGCTTGTTAAGTAACATGTCTACTTCACATCCATGCTTCTTGTTATCATGTTTGAGTGATGTAGCCAATATTTACCTTTCTCCAAAGTTGCTATGTGTATGTTAACTTCAGCTTGTTGCTATATCTTGTTTCATGTGTATCTTTTAGCCCGTTGCTCCGTTTTGGGTGTGCCTTATATGAAACTTGTGTGATTTTGCATGTAGAATCATAATATCATATTGTTTTATTGTTTGGAGTGTGTTTTCTTGATGTTTGGGTGCATCTTGCACCATTGCCTTGTTTGTCTTGTTTTGCTCATATCTTCTAGGTCGTAGCTCCGAATTAAACAAACTTTATGTGAAACTTGACTAGAATTTCGTGTAGATCATGATGGTGCATGTTAACCTGCTGTTTAACAACTTTAACTTAAGGTTTGTTCAGATCTGGACTAATTTCAAATTATGCATATGAGGGCTTACCGGATTTGTGATATGTGGATTCCGGCCTCATTTAAACTTGTTGGGTGATGTTGTTGTTGTGTGATTCCTACCTTGCCATGTATTGCATCATATATAGACTTGTCCTGCATCATATATAGACTTGTCTTGCATCGTACTTGGTTGAGCATATTGTCATGTTCTTGTGTTGTGTGTTTACCGTATTGCTTGCTTCTTCTCGTTAGTGCTTGTTCTGTTGCGATCGTGAGGATTTGTTCGTCTACATGTGGTCCGTCTTCAAGGCTTCTTCTTCGTCTTCTTCACGGATCCGTTCTTCTTCCTTGCGGGATCTCAGGAAAGATGACCATACCCTTGGATGCCTTTACTATCTTTGCCATGCTTAGTTGTCTCGATGCTATCGTTACATGTCACGCTACCCATCATTATTTTTCAGCCCCTCTCCTTGTTGCCATGAAACCTCTAACCTTTGACACCTTCCTAGCAAACCATTGTTTGGCTATGTTACCCGCTTGCTCAGCCCCTCTTATAGCGTTGTTAGTTGCAGGTGAAGATGAAGATCGTTCCATGTTGGAACTTATTGTTGGAATATCACAATATCTATTATTATTATTAACACACCTATATACTGGGCATGGGTGGAAGGCTTGGCCTTTTGCTCGGTGTTTTGTTCCACTCATGCCACCTTAGGCGTCGATAAACCGGCATTATGTTCCTTGATTTGCATTCCTTACACGGTTGGGTATATGGGGACCCCTTGACACTTCGTTTTTGAATAAAACTCCTCCAACAAGCCCCAGCATTGGTTTTAATTTGCTCATAATAACAACTTAATTAATTAATTAATTGCATAGGGAGTTAGCGCTACCCGAGATACTTTCTACATAGCAGGGGGCCAGTGCTGATGATGTTGGTCCCAAATGGGGGGACTGTGGGGCCACCTCGGGGAAACTCGAGGGCTGCTCCCGTAGGCTCACCTATCTGGTCGTGGCCTGAGACGAGATACGCGCGGTTACTATCAGGGTGTCGGCACGCCGGGAGGTCTTGCTGGACTTGTTTTACCATTGCCGAAATGTCTTGTGCACCGGGATGCCGAGCCTGATCGGATTTCCCTAAGATAAGGGGTAATAATTATTATTACTTCAGCTGATCGTGAGAGCTTGTGATGGGCTAAGTTGGGACACCACTGCAGGGTTATGATCTTTCGAAAGTCGTGCCCGTGGTTATGTGGTAGATTGGTATTTGTTAATGTCCGGTTGTAGAAAACTTGACGGAGGATCCGAGATAAAATACACAACTATGTGAGTAACCGTGACTGCCTCTTTTCATTTTGAGAAGAGAACACGGTGGGGTTATGTTTGACTCGTAGGTAGTTCAGGATCTTTAGCGATCACTACTAGTTCGCGACCGTTTGCATAGATGCTCATCTTATTCTTGTACTTGTAAGTTAGCCACCATATATTGCTTAGCCGCTGCTACAACCTCACCACTTTACCTCTTCCTACCCATTATGCTTTGATAGTCTTCTTACCCATGGTTATGGGATTGCTGAGTCCGCGTGGCTCACAGATACTACAACAACAGTTGCAGGTGCAGGTTTCCGATGTCTTGACATGAGAGTGATGATCATTGTGTTGGAGTTCTTTCTTCTTCTTCTTCTTCTTCTTCTTCAGTCTTGGGTTAGGTTCCGGTTCGGCAGCCTGGGATAGCAGATGGGTGTCATTGTGCTTTTCTTCTTTGCATCCGTAGTCGGATGCCTTGTATTGATGATGTTGTGTTCATGTGACTTGTATGTGTTGTTATATCCCCCATGTATGTAATGGTACGATGTAATGATATCCATCTTGCTAAGCGCACGAAATGCGGTTGTGCCCCAATCACGTAAGTGTCACGTGATCGGGATAGAATCGCATCTTGGGCCTGACAAGTTGGTATCAGAGCCTCGACCGACCATGGGAGCCCCTTGATTGACCGTAGTTTGTCCGTTGTTGAGTCTAGCAGAATTTTTTTTCGGAGTCTAGCTATATCGGAGAGTAGGAATTCTTTTTACTCCTCAGTCCCTTCGTCGCACTTGTGAGGAATCTTGATGTAGGTGTTCTGAATTACTCCTCTTCCCCTTCAAATTTTTTTTAGGATCGCGTGGTTAGTTTTCGTTCGTTGCGTTGTCAGTTCTTTCATCTGGTGAATCTCTCGTCAAGTGGACTCGACGCTCTTCTTCTTTGCAAGTTCAACCCTCAGTTCCTTTCAACCGGCGGTGTTTTCCCCATCCAAAGTGGTCTTTCTTTTTCCCACCCGCCCAGCCTTTTTCTCCTTCTCGGAGCAGAAGTCCTTAATCGAGTGTCCATCCTACTCGTGTGATTCTTTGCGTTCTTTCCTAAGTTATTTCAACTGGTGAATTTTCATCTAGCTCATCATCATTCATCTCTTTTCTTCCCCGATGGAATCAATTCAAGTTTTCGGTGTTAATCTTATCTTTTTCATCGGCTCAAATGTTTTCCCTTGTCTCGTTCGTCTCTCGCCATATTACTTGTTCCGGAGTTCTGAGACATCTCAGCAGATTCGTCTGTATTTCAATTAATTTGAGGTTGTCACCTTATTCGAGTCTTTGAATCATTTTCGGTGAATCATCTCCTCTTTTTAATCCTTTCCAACGGTTGTTTTTCTCTTCGGTGGGCCCTAACCCACAGGTCTTTTCCCAGGATCTTACCTGACTCTTCTAATTTCCCGGAGCTATTCCCAAATTCTTTTAATTGTGACGTAAGTATGGATTCCATCAATCACATGCCTTCATCAAGATCGCTTATAATTCTTTCATCGTTGGTTCAACCTTACTTGTTTTCATCTTTCCGGAGCATTTCATGAATTCTTTTCTTTGTGTTCCTCCGAAGGCCATCATATCAGAAGATTTCTTCGTTCTCAGTTTTCAACTTCGTCCTCCAAATATTTTTCGTTGTTGCCTCTTCGTTTGTCTCACATTTGTCCGGTGCTTCGTTCAAGTATTCTTTAATCAGTTCGCGATCTTGTTGCTCTCGTCATTCTAATTCCCTCAAGTTATTTATTCTTCCCGGCGATTCATTTCATCGTATTCACTCCATTTTAATTCTTCACGGTGGCTTGTTCTCTTTCACCACTCGATTTTAATTATTCCCGGTGGTTCGTATCTTTTCCTTCACTCGACTTTAATTCTTTACGGTGATTCACTCAACAGTTCTTTTCCGGTGCTATCATATCAATCCATTCTTTTATTCCAATCCTACCGGTGTCTCATGAAGATTTTCCTGAGTTCGCGATATATCCCTCTTTAATCTTTTCAATGAGAATAAGTAGTATGTGAATCCATTGATTCTCATCAATTTTATTGGTGGAGGATAAGCATAACATAATTCTTATTCTTCAAGTTGTTTAATCTTTTAATTCTTATTCTTATTCTTGAATCCTTCACTTCTATATCATCATCCTTTTTGTTACCTGAGTTCTTTATGATGGTTCATCGTGATCCAAACTCATTCTTTCAAGTGTTCATCAAATTCTTCTGGAGCAGCACAAGCATTATTCTTTTGCCACTCGAGTGCAAATAATTCTCCGTGTTCTTTTGAAGTAGAGTTTTGCAATTCTTCATTCTCAGCTAGTCCTTCTTTTCGTTGCCGCGGTAATTCACCTCAAGTTTTGAGATGAATTCTATAAGTCCACAACAAGCTTATTCTTTTGTTGTTGATTTTCTCAACAACTCCGTTCGTCCCTTCTTAGGATGCCTTCAAATTCTTTTGTGCCAGAAGACGTGTTCTTCCCCCCTTTTTTCTCATTCCATTCTTTAATTCTTTCGGAGGCATTTTCTTGTTCTTCTCGGCATGGATCGTTCCATCTTCTCAGGTTCTTGTCCAATTCCTTTCATGCTAAACCGGTGTGCTATTTCTTTCAGTTTCAGCCGGAGTGCTGGCTAAATTCCTACGTGGAGATTCCTTTCTATCTCTTATTAACAGGAGTGGTTTCGAATTCATTCGTGTTCAGTCAACTCGTGCTTCTTATCCTACAACCTTTTGGGCTCTCGTCGTATTCCTTCTTCCTCTTGTCTAATGAAGACCTTGCAACTTCGTTCTTCTTCGTGGCATTCTTCTTTTCGAATCGTTCAACCTCTCATGGTTCCTTGGTTTCACTCTTTTGTTCTCGAAGAACTGTGTTCTTCCTTTTTCATCTCCCGTCTCATTCCTAAGATCTCGGGACGAGATCTCTTGTTAGTAGGGGAGTGTTGTGACACCCCGAGACCGGTGCGCCAGGTGTGAGCCAGTCATTCGTCGTTGTTGCCATGTCATCTGCTTGCGTGTTGCATCTTGCCATGTCATAGTGTGCATTGCATCATCATGTTTTCAAAACTTGCATTCGCCCGAGTCCCCTCGTCCTTTCTGTTGTCCGTTCTGAGCCCAGACACACTTGCACGTGCCCGCGGCGCCTCCGAATATTTATTTTATGAGTGGCCGGAAACCGTTCTCGGAATGGGTTGAAACTTAGTGTGTGGTCTTATTATAGCATAGGCAGACCACCTGTCAAGTTTCGTCGCATTCGGAGTCGGTTTGATAGCCCAACGGATATATATAGCGGCATTAGTCGCTGGTTTAAAGGTCGGATGTTTTCGGTCTCCGAAAACCCAGCGGGCCTCTTCTCTACTCTCCCCACAACCCCTTCTACATAGCCCACTAACCTCCTATAGGCCCATCCTACCCCCCTCTCTCTGTCCGGAGCCGTCCGATCCGATCGGAGGGTCCAAAGTCATTCCTACACCCCCTAACCGTTGCCTTTTCCCTATATATAAGTCCCCCTTGCCATTTTTGGACTCTCCTACACCCTTTCCCTAACCTCTAGCCTCCCCTGCCTCAAATTCCGCGCAGCCAGCCTCCCACCTCACCACTTGGCGCCGCCGCCACCTCATTTTGCCAATTGGCACGTCCCCATTGGGTCACCTCAGCCTCCGCCGCCCTCCAGCCACTCAGGCCCCGCCACCTCGCATCTCCAGCGCCTCCAGCCGCCAGGCCCACGGGGAGCCCGCCCCGGGCCGGTCACCGCACCGCGGGCCCGCTCCGCCCGTCTGCGCTCCTCGCATCCCCGAGCTCCAGATCGGGAGGAGTCCGATCCAGAGCCCGGCACCGCCGCCTCCCGTCGATGCTCCCCGACGAGTCGACGCCGGCGAGCGCGCCGCCGCCTCCGCCCCGGGTCGCCCCTGCCTCCCTTCTCTCCTCCTCCTCACTCTCTCACCAGTGGCTCTCTCTCTCTCTCAGGGATCTACGCCCGTGGCCGGAGTTGACTGCACTGGCGCCGCCGAGCTCGACGCCGGCCCCTCGTCCCCAGCTGGCGCCGGATCCGGGACCCCCTCGCTCGGGCCCATCCATCCCCGGCGGCGCCTTCTCCCTCCGGCCGCCTGGCCTCGCCGGCGATTGCGTCCAGCTGCCGGCATCGTCGTCGCTCCGGCTGCATTGATCCGACCCCGCCCTCTCTCTCTGACCGGTGGGTCCAGCCGAGTTGCCGAACCGGACACCGTCCGTTGAGACCGGACGTGTCCGCCCCTCTCTCTCTGCCATATGGGCCCGCGTGCCCAGCCACCGGCGGACATGTCCGATTGGACACGGACATGTCCATTTCTCCGAGGTGGTTTTTCTCTCTAAGTCCCTGAGTTGTGTTATAATGTTTCATACTTTGAGTGCTTGTAAATATTTGTGTGTATGTCCAAATTGTGCAAATAATATGTCAAAATGATCGTGGTGATGTGCTCTACACTTTGTTCCATTGTGCCATGCTTGTTTGACTTCATCTAGATGCCTAATCTCTGTTGCAAGAGTGCAACTTGTTATAAACTGTTGTAACTTGTTATTTTGTTGCCATGTTTGAGCTATGATAACTTGGTGCATGTTTATCCAAATGAAGCATATGATATGTCAAAATGTTCATCGTGAAGTGTACTACATGATGGTTGCTGTACCATGCTTGTTTGAGTCCATATTGCCATGTTAATCTCTGTTGCAAAAGTGCATTTGCCTGTTAAATTCTGAAACTTGTTATGAGATGCTGATTTCATTTGCTCTTTGTTATTGATGTGTTTGTCCTCATGCCACATGTCTAGTTGTTTTAGAAGCAACATTATATGGTCTTTTAGCGACCACGATCCGAATGGACCGAGGTCTCTGTGTTCTGTGTCATCCCTGGATCGGTATGCTGACACACACAGTACAAACAGGATTTATAACAGAGGTAAATCACATGTATTAAGTAACGTAAATACTATTACCTCAATCGATCATAGCGGAAGGAACAAGGTTGTGGATTCCCATCAACACCAACGGCAAAGTTGAGTGTAGAAATCGTAACCCTAACATATCACTTACTCGTCGTAAGATAATCCTGCAACATGAGACGTTGCAGCCGTAGAGGGTCAGTACATTGAATGTACTGGCAAATTCACACTGTAATGATAATGATGGATAAAGCCTACAACTACATGCATATTTGGCTGGTGGAGGCTGTAAGGTTAAAGTTTTTGCGTAAAGCCAATTTTTCCCTACTACAAAGGAATAGATTTTAATTAACTATCATGGTAGTTGAAACATCGTTGAGAAGATAGACATCCTCTCAACCCCAATTAAAGTTCATCATTAAAACCCATAAAATATTAAATTAGAGAGTGATGAGATCAGCAAATAATCTACTTCTAGATACTCAAAGATGTCCATAACCGGGGACACGGCTACTCATGAATAGTTTGTACACTCTGCAGAGGTTTGTGCACTTTTCCCACAAGACTCGATCGCCTCCGTTTGGTTTCTCGCACTGCATGGTGTTTGAGAAACGGATGACCGAGACACAGTCTTTCCGAAGAGGTCCCGTTAACCAGATAGATAGGCCGTACCACCTACAATCCCCCTACATCTGCTAGCCCATCATGGAAAGGTTTCCCACAACTTACTCAACTATGCCAGAGCCCATATTGGCATGTGGTTGCACATGGAAGTTTCTAGGCATGAAATATTATATGATCCCTTTGAGCCTGGGTGGCATTCCAATAGGACAATCACACGGAAACCCCGGGATTTCCTAGGACAACACTGGCATCACCAGGTGTCCGGGCAATCCACTGGTTCACTCCCAGGGTGCCCCAAACCAATCCACCCAGATGTGTATTCAAGTAACCACCTTAAGTTGAATCCTTAATTAACAACTCACATCTGTCATGGATTTCACTCAAACCCAAACCACGTCTACGAGCATAGCATGGCAACCTAAGCAAACGTAGAAGTAACACCCAGGGGTTTGAAAATAATGCAGGTAATAGGTTCTACCTCAATCTACTTCCCAATCCCACAGATTAATTGATCCTACTGATGCAATGTGTTTGAGGATATAACTAATGCAATGAAAATTGGGTATTGGAAAAGTATGATCAAAGTGTGAACCTGCCTGCAATGTTGATGAAGATGATTCGCACTCAAAACTCTTGATAGATCTACTCGTCACACTCCGGTCAATCTATCGTAAGCAAGCAATAGTAACCACACATAAGCAATCACTCAGAAAGATCAGAAAGAGCGAATAAACACTTCGGAAAACTTTGAAAACAAACGAATGACTCTTGAGTCATAAAACAATTTCTAAAAGTACCAAAATTATGTGTATTTGGCCTTATCAGAAAGTTTAGGTCAAGAGCTTCTATTTGCAAAAAGAAACAACTAAAATGGAGTTACGAAACTCAAGTTATGATCAAACGAAGTTCAAATCTAAAACTAGTTGAATTCAAATTTTAAAACTTTCAAAAACATGTTTAAGTTGTATTACTGGATAGAGGGCTTCGTAGCGAAGACGTGGGCGTTGGTTTCGTTGGATTTGGACCAACAGGTAAAAAGATATGGCCGTTAGAAGTGTAGGGACTATTCTGTAAATAGAATATTCACATCTAAGTCCCTGGCCGAAACTAAACAGAAAAAGAAAAACTTTAACGAACGAACGTTCGTTTTCTAGTCCTAAAGAGTGAACGTTCACTAGATAAAAAGATCTAAAAAAATGAACAAAACATAACTACAGAAAAAAACGGTTTTTATAAAGAACCAAAGAAAACCGAGATCTAAACCGGACCGGGCGGTTTTTCCCTTACCAGTTCTTAGATCGGGGCAGATCGGGGCGGTTCGTTGGCCGGCGGAACTCCGTCGAGTTCTCTGCGGGCTCCGGTGAGGGGAGGGCAGAGGGCGGCGGCGCGGGCGATGCGAGGGGCGAGGGGAGGCGCGCTGCGGGCGACGGCGTGGCAGCAGCGCGGCGGCGGCGGCGCAAAGCAGCTGTTAGCGGCGGCGGCGGCGATGCGAGAGGAAGGGGAAGAACGGGGCGGCGGCGATGGGCTTCAAAGGGGGCAGGGGGTCGGGTTTTCTTGGAGCAGGGGGCTCGGAGGAGCCCGGGCGTGGCACGCATGCCGAGGCGGCGGCAGTGTCCGTCGGGTGGAAGGAAGGCGACGGGGCGGCTGGGCTGGCTGGGCCGTGGCCTGGCGGGCAGCTGGGCCGGCCCAGTTTGGCGAGGAAACATTTTTTTTACAGACAGAAAAATGAATAAAAGCAAAATAAACATAAATATCATATAGGCATATTATATATCGAAATTTGCAGAAAAATAAGCCCTACAACATGAACATTTTACTACTGTCAAATAAAATCCACAAAAATCTTAGTAAATAAAAAGGTCCTACTAATGCAAATAAAAACCAATAAAAATCATTCTTAAAATACCAAAAGTCTTCAAATTTATTTCTCTCCAATTTTCCTCTGTAGGGAATCATGTTACCCTATTTTCCATGTATTTACTTTTGGAAAACAATAATTTGAATAAAAACCAAATAACTCAATAATGAAATTGAGTTGCAGAAAATTTCAGAAAAACTTCCAACTCATATTTCCTATAATTTGAAGAAGTCATTTTATCTTCTCTCTGGAAAATCATTGAGTCGCATAAAGTTTCTGAATTCGAAATATTTCGAGGATGAAATTCAAAATCCTTTCAAAGCCCTTTATCATTTAAAATAAATTGAAGAAGTCATATTATCTTCACTCTAGGGTTTTGTGTTGAAAAGAATTTGAATTCCCTCGGGGATCAAAAGCAAAGTGAAAGTTTTGGGAAAGTCATTTTATTCCCTCTCATTTAACTTTCAAAAGTTTCAAATTTCACTCAGCACATCAAACAGCAATCAAATCTATCTATTTATTATAACATTCCAAAATTTAGAATCTTGGGATGTTACAAACCTACCACACTTAAAATGAATCTCGTCCTCGAGATTCGGAGAGGCTAGCAAGAAATAGGTTAGGGTTTGGGGGTCTCCTAACAAATCCACTGATTGGTGTGGCCTAGTGTGCTACCACACTTAGGAACATGGATACGGTTCCACCAAAACTCAGGTACTCCATCCTTTGGGTTGACGGCATCGGTCTTCTCAAATCTTCAGGGTATTTCCTTCTCTGGGGCTCTTCCGGTAGTGGCATAACCTTTGCCCTCAATTCTTGTATCCTTTCATCTCGGTAAGGCTCTTTCAGGGATGGTTCTTCTTAACTGACGAGTCTGGCGCCAATACTAAACAAATATCGATTTCTCATGGTGGTCATCAACCAAATTAATTGGGTCCCTGCAGAAAAGGGGTCTGGGCTTCATCCTCACCGTATATCCTACGGTTGGCAACAACATGTCGTGTACAAGGAAAAATTATATATCATTCTAAGGTTTAAACAAAGTTTTGACATCGTCGTCTCTCTACTATAGGTAAGTCACTCAGATTTACCAACCCGTATAACAAAGGCGAATAATAAGAGTAAGTCGGTATGGTGATCAATCCATCCCGCACCCAAATCATTACCTTGTATATGGTTTAATGAATCTCGCATTCTAACACTCGGTCATCCTCACAAACATTGCAGAATTTCATCTTGTTGATGAACTGAGTTCGAACATATCCATTGATTCTGCAAGCCAAACAAAACATCTAACGTTTTCTTCACAACCCTCGGGTTTAACGTAACCACCTATAAAATCGTTGGTTGATACGGTCGTAACTTGTACCAGGGGTTTTCCTTCAGCAAGAATGTGCTTGCTTTCTTGACAGGTCCTGGGCCTGTGGGTTATGGCCCATCTCACCACTAGTAACACTTGGTCTCATCATTGGGTTGCAACCGATCATTCTTCCAACATCCAACTTCCTTGTATTCTTAAATCCATCCAAGTATCCTTTACTTCTCTTGGGTAAAACTACGATGTAATTACTCAGACTCATCCTTGGTCAATCCACTCCAAGTCTAACGTAACTAACCACTAGCTAGTGTATTCGGGTAACGGTGTTGGATTCTACCACACTTAAAATGAATAACACTAGTTTCTTCAAAATCTTATTCCATGCATCATGTCTTCACTCATTACTATAGAGTAACAACTCATAAAATCCAAAATCAATACCAGGTTGCTAACTTCACCGATTCTTAACTTACTACAGTCTACTGCATTTCCATTGCAGGCTTCAACTCCAATACTTAGCACAAAACTCCTTCTTCTTGGTACAATCTATAGCAAAATGCACTGCTTTACTACAGCAGATACACATAACTATAGACAAGTATCGTGGTTCCCTTGTGATTATATAGCCTCTTAGGTCTTCGGCTAAAGGGTCCACGTCAGAACTTGTGTATCCATAACTCAATCCTTGGGGTCACTATAGTTCCATACTCCAGCCTTACATCCTCTTAAAATCCAATCGTACTACTTTTCTTCTCATCCTTGGGGTAAACTTCATATCAAACATAACTCCAGCTATTTGTGCAAACTCTACTCCTTGGAGCAACACTTTCCTTTCTATTGGTCCAGGGTTCACTCAATAAGGTTCAACTAAACAAAATGCACTGGTTCATCCATAATCCATATTCTCCTCATATCAAATCTTTTATTACTTCTTGAACCAGTGTTCAATACTCCAATTTCCAAGGGGGCGTCACTACAATTGCTACTATCCACATAGTGGGGTATGGTCAAACATTCCTCCCATCGTTATTCCTTTGTCCTCGCTAAGGACGCTTCAATCCCACTAGAATTGTGCAATGTGATTTGTCAAATCATCAATCTTTTGCTTCGTCCTATTGGTCGTGTGCTTCATCTCCACCATCTCTGCATGCATCATACTCAGGCATCCCTGGGTATAACGAAGTCTTGCTTCAAGTATTTCTCCAATTTGACGGATGGCCTCCATAGCAGCTTCACGAACAGAATCGAAGAACGTTGTTCGTGGTACTCGGGAGATGAAAAAGTATTGACGCATAGTCTTTGGGCAAACTCCTTTCACACGATGGAGGTGTACCTCCACGTACCAAAGTTCAACTCCATTCTCCATGAAGGGATAACCCTTGTAAACTGCATCTCCTTCTAGATGAATATGCTTCATCATGTCCTTCAGGATCTTTGGATAATCCTGGTCGCTATTCAGGGTCATGATGGTTTCCGGGCCTTTGAGAAAAGACTCGTAAAGGGTGGTCATCTGTAGGCATAACATAAAAGGGCACTCAGGATAATGTAGGTATTTCCTTGTGGTTGTTTGTCCGAGAAAGGTTTGGGGTCAACTACTCCAAGGGTTCTAGGTTTTAGTCAGGGTGAGAATAGCAAGAGAGGCACTAACATTCATCCAACAACTCATAGCGATGAGATTCCAAACATCTCAACTTCCCTCTTGGATTCCAAAAGTATCAACTTATATTGCTTCACAAACTATTACAATGTTATTTTCCATACTCAACTCAACATTGTAATAAAGGTGTACTCCATATTTAGCTACATGCTTCATTCTACTATCTAGATCTCAACTACTCTTCTCAACATTTCCTCTGGTCTGAACCTTCTCTTGGCAAAATGCTTTACTTCCTTGTAGTGTAAACTAATGTCATAAGACAATCTAAGGGCTTCATGGTGACTATCCTGGTTTACTGGATTCTTCGCTTCCTGGTTGGGCAGTTGTTAGCATAATGACCTAAATCCTTGCACCTATAACATGTGATGTCACTTAGGTCCTTTTCCGCAGAAATTGGGTTGTTCTGTGGACACATGCTCTTTCTCTTCCTTGACTTCTTCTTTCCTATCAATTCTTCTATCTTTTGTGGATCAAACTCCACTTCTTCTGTCGGGAAGTCTCCCAGATACTCTTGACTTTCCCTCGTGCATTGCTGTGAAAAGTGTCCTTCTTTTCCACATGAGTAGCAAGCACGGGAGTAATATCTGTCTAGTCCTTCTCCATCAGGGTCGTCAATATCTTCCTCCATTGTGGATTCCATTAAGGTTTCCTCGAGTACTTCTTTCATTGCTTCTTTCTTCTGCTGGATAGTTTGTTGCACCATGGGGTAAATGTGGCACTGAGCAGGATAATGGGTAGTCCCTTCACACAAGAAACAAGTAATCTGCCTAGTTGGGCATTCTTCACCTAGGTGACTTCCTTCACAATTAGGGCATTCATCCTTGTGCTCCTCCTGGGTGTGTCCTATTTCTCCACAAATCCTACAGGCACAATGTTTCTTCTTCGGGTTGTCACCACGCTCTCGGATGAGACGGGATCCTAATAGAGTCTTCTTGAATTCCTTCCAATTTTCTGCTTTATTACATCCTTGCATGGCTTGATGCATCTTCCACCATGTTGCAGCACTTTTTGTAAAGTACTGAAGAACGTACTGAACTTCATACTTCCTTTCAACTAAATTCTCTCTGAAGTGATCCTCCATGTTTTGTATCCATAACTCTGCCTCCGGCTGGGTCATTGGTCCAGAGACTTCAAGTCTATCTTCAATCATCCTCTATTGGGTCCAATGGTTTTGGGATGAGATTCAGAAGAGAAAGAGAGATACACTCAATACAAACAATGGTTTTGAAAAGACGGGTTTTGTGTTGTGGCCGTCGGAAAACATCAAACAAATGACGGCTCCCAATCATCGCATCTAACGTAAGTACATAACAAGGGTTTGGTATTCTAAAGGTCAATATCTCTTCAAAGCGGTCAAGTCTTCAAATCTTCGGAGTATCCACTATTGTAGCTTCAACACTTCCATGTATGGTGAACTCCTCTTTACTCCGAAGTAATCCAAATGGTAAAGGGTATTGTCTAACTATTTAAGGTCAAGGTAAAGTTTTGACAAAGCTTAGAAAAGAAGAGAGGTAAGAATCCTTTTGAAAAAGATAGTTTTAAAGAAAACTTTTCCTATGGTCTGGCTAGTTTCTAGGGTCATGTCCTACAGTCAACATGTGCTCTGATACCATCTTGTAGCGACCACGGTCCGAATGGACCGAACTCTCTGTGTTCTGTGTCATCCCTGGATCGGTATGCTGACACACACAGTACAAACAGGATTTATAACAGAGGTAAATCACATGTATTAAGTAACGTAAATACTATTACCTCAATCGATCATAGCAGAAGTAACAAGGTTGTGGATTCCCATCAACACCAACGGCAAAGTTGAGTGTAGAAATCGTAACCCTAACGTATCACTTACTCGTCGTAAGATAATCCTGCAACATGAGATGTTGCAGCCACAGAGGGTCAGTACATTGAATGTACTGGCAAATTCACACTGTAATGATAATGATGGATAAAGCCTACAACTACATGCATATTTGGCTGGTGGAGGCTGTAAGGTTAAAGTTTTTGAGTAAAGCCAATTTTTCCCTACTGCAAAGGAATAGATTTTAATTAACTATCATGGTAGTTGAAACATCGTTGATAAGATAGACATCCTCTCAACCCCAATTAAAGTTCATCATTAAAACCCAACAATATTAAATTAGAGAGTGATGAGATCAGCAAATAATCCACTTCTAGATACTCAAAGATGTCCATAACCGGGGACACGGCTACTCATGAATAGTTTGTACACTCTGCAGAGGTTTGTGCACTTTTCCCACAAGACTCGATCGCCTCCGTTTGGTTTCTCGCACTGCATGGTGTTTGAGAAACGGATGACCGAGACACAGTATTTCCGAAGAGGTCCCCTTAACCAGATAGATAGGCCGTACCACCTATAATCCCCCTACATCTGCTAGCCCATCATGGAAAGGTTTCCCACAACTTACTCAACTATGCCAGAGCCCATATTGGCATGTGGTTGCGCATGGAAGTTTCTAGGGATGAAATATTATATGATCCCTTTGAGCCTGGGTGGCATTCCAACAGGACAATCACACGGAAACCCCGGGATTTCCTAGGACAACACTGGCATCACCAGGTGTCCGGGCAATCCACTGGTTCCCTCCCAGGGTGCCCCAAACCAATCCACCCAGATGAGTATTCAAGTAACCACCTTAAGTTGAATCCTTAATTAACAACTCACATCTGTCATGGATTTCACTCAAACCCAAACCACGTCTACGAGCATAGCATGGTAACCTAAGCAAACGTAGAAGTAACACCCAGGGGTTTGAAAATAATGCAGGTAATAGGTTCTACCTCAATCTACTTCCCAATCCCACAGATTAATTGATCCTACTGATGCAATGTGTTTGAGGATATAACTAATGCAATGAAAATTGGGTATTGGAAAAGTATGATCAAAGTGTGAACTTGCCTGCAATGTTGATGAAGATGATTCGCACTCAAAACTCTTGATATATCTACTCGTCACTCTCCGGTCAATCTATCGTAAGCAAGCAATAGTGACCACACATAAGCAATCACTCAGAAAGATCAGACAGAGCGAATAAACACTTCAGAAAACTTCGAAAACAAACGAATGACTCTTGAGTCATAAAACAATTTCTAACAGTACCAAAATTATGTGTATTTGGCCTTATCAGAAAATTTAGGTCAAGAGCTTCGATTTGCAAAAAGAAACAACTAAAACGGAGTTACGAAACTCAAGTTATGATCAAACGAAGTTCAAATCTAAAACTAGTTGAATTGAAATTTTAATACTTTCAAAAACATGTTTAAGTTATATTACTGGATAGAGGGCTTTGTAACGAAGACGTGGGCGTTGGTTTCGTTGGATTTGGACCAACAGGTAAAAAGATAGGGCCGTTAGAAGTGTAGGGACTATTCTGTAAATAGAATATTCACATCTAAGTCCCTAGCCGAAACTAAACAGAAAAAGAAAAACTTTAACGAACGAACGTTCGTTTTCTAGTCCTAAAGAGTGAACGTTCACTAGATAAAAAGATCTAAAAAACCGAACAAAACCTAACTATAGAAAAAACGGTTTTTAGAAAGAACCAAAGAAAACCGAGATCTAAACCGGACCGGGCGGTTTTTCCCTTACCAGTTCTTAGATCGGGGCAGATCGGGGCGGTTCGTCAGCCGGCGGAACTCCGGCGAGTTCTCCGCGAACTCCGGCGAGTTCTCTGCGGGCTCCGGCGAGGGGAGGGCAGAGGGCGGCGGCGCGGGCGATGCGAGGGGCGAGGGGAGGCGCGGCTGCGGGCGACGGCGTGGCAGCAGCTCGGCGGCAGCGGCGCAAAGCAGCAGTTAGCGGCGGCGGCGATGCGAGAGGAGGGGGAAGAATGGGGCGGCGGCGGCGGGCTTTAAAGGGGGCAGGGGGTCGGGTTTTCTTGGAGTAGGGGGGCTCGGAGGAGCCCGGGCATCGCACGCACGCCGAGGCGGCGGCAGTGTCCGTCGGGAGGAAGGAAGGCGACGGGGCGGCTGGGCTCGCTGGCCGTGGCATGGCGGGCAGCTGGGCCGGCCCAGTTTGGCGAGGAAACATTTTTTTAAACAATTTTTTTGACAGACAGAAAAACGAATAAAAGCGAAATAAACATAAATATTCTATAGGCATATTATATATCAAAATTTGCAGAAAAATAAGCCCTACAACATGAACATTTTACTACTGTCAAATAAAATCCACAAAAATCCTAATAAATAAAAAGGTCCTACTAATGCAAATAAAAACCAATAAAAATCATTCTTAAAATACCAAAAGTCTTCAAATTTATTTCTCTCCAATTTTCCTCTGTAGGGAATCATGTTACCCTATTTTCCATGTATTTATTTTTGGAGAAAAATAATTTGAATAAAAACCAAATAACTCAATAATGAAATTGAGTTGCAGAAAATTTCACAAAAACTTCCAACTCATATTTCCTATAATTTGAAGAAGTCATTTTATCTTCTCTCTAGAAAATCATTGAGTCGCATAAAGTTTCTGAATTCGAAATATTTCGAGGACGAAATTCAAAATCCTTTCAAAGCCCTTTATCATTTAAAATAAATGGAAGAACTCATATTATCTTCACTCTAGGGTTTTGTGTTGAAAAGAATTTGAATTCCCTCGGGGATCAAAAGCAAAGTGAAAGTTTTGGGAAAGTCATTTTATTCCCTCTCATTTAACTTTCAAAAGTTTCAAATTTCACTCAATTTCACTCAGCACATCAAACATCAATCAAATCTATCTATTTATTATGACATTCCAAAATTTAGAATCTTGGGATGTTACAGGTCTTTGCTGTGGTGCAAACCTCTTTCCATGATATGCCTTGAGGTTGACTTAAACATGCTTATAAACATGCCATGTTGTTGACACTGTTTTATACTTAGTGAAAAAATTGCTAAGTCTGGAATCTGTTATAACCTGATGCTATGTTTGCTTGATGCCCTAGTCAAATCCGTGCTTGTTTTGGAGTGGCCAATGATCATGTCTTCTTGTCCATGTTATTGTCTATCCATTCATGCCTGCATATATGACCTGATGTAGCTTATTTATTTCTTGCTCTCAAGTTGCTATAAATTATACCTGTCAGGATTTTATCAGCATGTTCAATTTGGTGGAGCTTGTTGCTATTGATCCATGCCTCCTATATAGATGCGCCAATGGAGTTGTTTGCTGTAGAATATGTCTACTACATGTCCATGCTATTTATATACTTGCTGGAGTTGATATGCATGTTGTTTTGTGCCTCCGAAGGCAGCATCGTGATGATGTTTTTGCCTTCCCAGATTTTGACTAAGTCTGGATAATTTTATTGTAACTTGCCATGCTTGTTTAATTGTGTTCCAGCAAGCTTTTGGGTGTGTTCTAAGTTCATGCTTGTTAAGTAACATGTCTACTTCACATCCATGCTTCTTGTTATCATGTTTGAGTGATGTAGCCTATATTTACATTGCTCCGAAGTTGCTATGTGGCTGTTAACTTCAGCTTGTTGCTATATCTTGTTTCATGTGTATCTTTTAGACCGTTTTCCCGTTTTGGGTGTGCCTTATATGAAACTTGTGTGATTTTACATGTAGAATCATAATATCATATTGTTTTATTGTTTGGAGTGTGTTTTCTTGATGTTTGGGTGCATCTTGCACCGTTGCCTTGTTTGTCTTGTTTTGCTCATATCTTCTAGGTCGTAGCTCCGAATTAAACAAACTCTATGTGAAACTTGACTAGAATTTCGTGTAGATCATGATGGTGCATGTTAACCTGCTGTTTAACAACTTTAACTTAAGGTTTGTTCAGATCTGGACTAATTTCAAATTATGCATATGAGGGCTTACCGGATTTGTGATATGTGGATTCCGGCCTCATTTAAACTTGTTGGGTGATGTTCTTCTTGTGTGCTTCCTACCTTGCCATGTATTGCATCATATATAGACTTGTCCTGCATCATATATAGACTTGTCTTGCATCATACTTGGTTGAGCATATTGTCATGTTCTTGTGTTGTGTGTTTACCGTATTGCTTGCTTCTTCTCGTTAGTGCTTGTTCCGTTGCGATCGTGAGGATTCGTTCGTCTACATGTGGTCCGTCTTCAAGGCTTCTTCTTCGTCTTCTTCACGGATTCGTTCTTCTTCCTTACGGGATCTCAGGCAAGATGACCATACCCTTGGATACCTTTACTATCTTTGCCATGCTTAGTTGTCTCGATGCTATCGTTACATGTCGCGCTACCCATCATTATTTTTCAGCCCCTCTCCTTGTTGCCATGAAACCTCTAACCTTTGACACCTTCCTAGCAAACCATTGTTTGGCTATGTTACCCGCTTGCTCAGCCCCTCTTATAGCGTTGTTAGTTGCAGGTGAAGATGAAGATCGTTCCATGTTGGAACTTATTGTTGGAATATCTCAAAATCTATTATTATTATTAACACACCTATATACTGGGCATGGGTGGAAGGCTTGGCCTTTTGCTCGGTGTTTTGTTCCACTCATGCCACCTTAGGCGCAGATAAACCGGCATTATGTTCCTTGATTTGCGTTCCTTACACGGTTGGGTATATGGGGACCCCTTGACACTTCGTCTTTGAATAAAACTCCTCCAGCAGGGCCCAACTTTTGTTTTAATTTGCTCATAATAACAACTTAATTAATTAATTAATTAATTGCATAGGGAGTTAGAGCTACCCGAGATTCTTTCTACATAGAAGGGGGGGCCAATGCTGATGGTGTTGGTCCCAAACGGGGGGGCTGCGGGCTGCTCCTGTAGGCTCACCTATCCGGTCGTGGCCTGAGACGACATACGCGGGGCTACTATCAGGGTGTCGGCACGCCGGGAGGTCTTGCTGGACTTGTTTTACCATTGCCGAAATGTCTTGTGCACCGGGATGCCGAGCTTGATCAGATTTCCCTAAGATAAGGGGTAATAATTATTATTACTTCAGCTGATCGTGAGAGCTTGTGATGGGCTAAGTTGGGACACCCCTGCAGGGTTATGATCTTTCGAAAGCCGTGCCCACAGTTATGTGGCAGATTGGAATTTGTTAACGTCCGGTTGTAGAAAACTTGACAGAGGATCCGAGATAAAATACACAACTGTGTGAGTAACGTTCAGGATCTTTAGCGATCACTACTAGTTCGCGACCGTTTGCGTAGATGCTCATCTTATTCTTGTACTCGTAAGTTAGCCACCATATATTGCTTAGCCGCTGCTGCAACCTCACCACTTTACCTCTTCCTACCCATTAAGCTTTAATAGTCTTCTTACCCATGGTTATGGGATTGTTGAGTCCGCGTGGCTCACAGATACTACAACAACAGTTGCAGGTGTAGGTTTCCGATGTCTTGACATGAGAGCGATGGTCGTTGTGTTGGAGTTCTTTCTTCTTCTTCTTCTTCAGTCTTGGGTTAGGTTCCGGCTCGGCAGCCTGGGATAGCAGATGGATGTCATTGTGCTTTTCTTGTTTGCATGCGTAGTCGGATGCCTTGTATTGATGATGTTGTATTCATGTGACTTGTATGTGTTGTTGTATCCCCCATGTATGTAATGGTATGATGTAATGATATCCATCTTGCTAAGCGCCCGAAATGCGGTTGTGCCCCAATCACGTAAGTGTCACATGATTGGGATAGAATCACATCTTGGGCCTGACAAGTTGGTATCAGAGCCTCGACCGACCATAGGAGCCCCTTGATTGATCATAGTTTGTCCGTTGTTGAGTCTAGCAGAAAACTTTTTCGGAGTCTAGCTATGTCGGAGAGTAGGAATTCTTTTTACTCCTCACACCCTTCGTCGCTCTGGTGAGGAATCTTGATGTAGGTGTTTTGAATTACTCCTCTTCCCCTTCAAATTTTTTTTAGGATCGCGTGGTTAGTTTTCGTTCGTTGCGTTGTCAGTTCTTTCATCTGGTGCATCTCTCGTCAAGTGAACTCGACGCTCTTCTTCTTTGCAAGTTCAACCCTTAGTTCTTTTCAACCGACGGTGTTTTCCCCATCCGAAGTGGTCTTTCTTTTTCCCACCCGCCCACCCTTTTTTTTCTTCTCGGAGCCAGAGTCCTTAATCGAGTTTCCATCCTACTCGTGTGATTCTTTGCATTCTTTCCTAAGTTATTTCAAATGGTGAATTTTCATCTAGCTCATCATCATTCATCTCTTTTCTTCCCCGATGGAATCAATTCAAGTTTTCGGTGTTAATCTTATCTTTTTCCTCGGCTCAAATGTTTTCCCTTGTCTCGTTCGTCTCTCGCCATATTAATTGTTCCGGAGTTCCGAGACATCTCAGCAGATTCGTCTGTATTTCAATTAATTTGAGGTTGTCACCTTATTCGAGTCGTTGAATCATTTCCGGTGAATCATCTCCTCTTTCTGATCCTTTCCAACGGTTGTTTTTCTCTTCGGTGGGCCCTAACCTACAGATCTTTTCCCAGGATCTTACCTAACTCTTCTAATTTCCCGGAGCTATTCCCAAATTCTTTTCATTGGGACATAAGTATGGATTCCATCAGTCACATGCCTTCATCAAGATCGCTTATAATTCTTTCATCGTTGGTTCAACCTTACTTATTTTCATCTTTCCGGAGCATTTCATGAATTCTTTTCTTTGTGTTCCTCCGAAGGCCATCATTTAGAAGATTTCTTCGTTCTCAGTTTTCAACTTCGTCCTCCAAATATTCTTCGTTGTTGCCTCTTCGTTCGTCTCACATTTGTCCGGTGCTTCGTTCAAGTATTCTTTAATCAGTTCGCGATCTCGTTGCTCTCGTCATTCTAATTCCCTCAAGTTATTTATTCTTCCCGGTGATTCATTTCATCGTATTCACTCCATTTTAATTCTTCACGGTGGCTTGTTCTCTTTCACCACTCGATTTTAATTCTTTCCGGTGGTTCGTATCTTTTTCTTCACTCGACTTTAATTCTTTACGGTGATTCGCTCAACAGTTCTTTTCCGGTGCTATCATATCAATCCATTCTTTTATTCCAATCCTACCGGTGTTTCATGAAGATTTTCCCGAGTTCGCGATATATCCCCTTTTAATATTTTCAACGAGAATAAGTAGTATGTGAATCCATTGATTCTCATCAATTTAATTGGTGGAGGATAAGCATAACATAATTCTTATTCTTCAAGTTGTTTAATCCTTTACCTTCGGAGTTATTCTTGACGAATAAATTCTAGTTCCAAGTGTCTTAATCTTTTCTTTCCCGGAGTTCAAAGTTTTCTCGGCTATCTCGTCGGTACCCCCGTCTAAATCATCGCAAGGCTTTATTCTTATTCTTGAATCCTTCACTTCTATATCATCATCCTTTTTGTTACCTGAGTTCTTTACGATGGTTCATCGTGATCCAAACTCATTCTTTCAAGTGTTCATCAAATTCTTCTGGAGCAGCGCAAGCATTATTCTTTTGCCACTCGAGTGCAAATAATTCTCCGTGTTCTTTTGAAGTAGAGTTTTGCAATTCTTCATTCTCAGCTAGTCCTTCTTTTCGTTGCGGCGGTAATTCACCTCAAGTTTTGAGATGATTTCTATAAGTCCACAACAAGCTTATTCTTTTGTTGTTGATTTTCTCAACAACTCCGTTCGACCCTTCTTAGGATGCCTTCAAATTCTTTTGTGCCAGAAGACGTGTTCTTCCCCCCTTTCTTCTCATTCCATTCTTTAATTCTTTCGGAGGCATTTTCTTGTTCTTCTCGGCATGGATCGTTCCATCTTCTCAGGTTCTTGTCCTATTCCATTCATGCTAAACCGGTGTGCAATTTCTTTCAGTTTCAGCCGGAGTGCTGCCTAAATTCCTTCGTGGAGATTCCTTTCTATCTCTTATTAACCGGAGTGGTTTCGAATCCATTCTTGTTCAGTCAACTCGTGCTTCTTATCCTTCAACCTTTTGGGCTCTCGTCGTATTCCTTCTTCCTCTTGTCTAATGAAGACCTTGCAACTTCGTTCTTCTTCGTGGCATTCTTCTTTTCGAATTGTTCAACCTCTCAAGGTTCCTTGGTTTCACTCTTTTGTTCTCAAAGAACTGTGTTCTTCCTTTTTCATCTCCCGTCTCATTCCTAAGATCTCGGGACGAGATCTCTTGTTAGTAGGGGAGTGTTGTGACACCCCGAGACCGGTGCGCCAGGTGTGAGCCAGTCATTCGTCGTTGTTGCCATGTCATCTGCTTGCGTGTTGCATCTTGCCATGTCATCATGTGCATTGCATCATCATGTTTTCAAAACTTGCATTCGCCCGAGTCCCCTCGTCCTTTCCGTTGTCCGTTCTAAGCCCAGACACACTTGCACGTGCCCGTGGCGCCTCCGAATATTTATTTTATGAGTGGCCGGAAAACATTCTCGGAATGGGTTGAAACTTAGAGTGTGGTCTTATTATAGCATAGGCAGACCGCCTGTCAAGTTTCGTCGCATTCGGTGTCCGTTTGATAGCCCAACGGATATATATAGCGGCATTAGTCGCCGGTTTAAACGTCGGATGTTTTCGGTCTCCGAAAACCCCGCGGGCCTCTTCTCTACTCTCCCCACAACCCCTTCTACACAGCCCACTAACCTCCTCTAGGCCCATCCTACCCCCCTCTCTCTGTCCGGAGCCGTCCGATCCGATCGGAGGGTCCAAAGTCATTCCTAGACCCCCTAACCCTAGCCTTTTCCCTATATATAAGTCCCGCTTGCCATTTTTGGACTCCCCTAGACCCTTTCCCTAACCTTTAGCCTCCCCTGCCTCAAATTCCACGCAGCCAGCCTCCCACCTCACCACTTGGCGCCGCCACCACCTCATTTTACCACTTGGCGCGTCCCCATTGGGCCACCTCAGCCTCCGCCGCCCTCCAGCCACTCAGGCCCCGCCACCTGGCATCTCCAGCGCCTCCAGCCGCCAAGCCCATGGGGAGCCCGCCCCGGGCCGGCCGCCGCGCCCGTGGGCCCGCTCCGCCCGTGTGCGCTCCTCGCATCCCCGAGCTTCAGATCGGGAGGAGTCCAATCTAGAGCCCGGCGCCGCCGCCTCCCGTCGATGCTCCCCGGCGAGTCGACGCCGGCGAGCGCGCAGCTGATGACCCACAACCGTAAGGGATCTGTTGCAGCGTTTTTGATAAGTAAGAGTGTCAAACCCAACGAGGAGCAGAAGGTATTGATAAGTGATTCTGAGCAAGGAATAACTGCAAGCACTGAAAGATAACTTTTTAGGGATTTTCTTGATATAAGCAACAGGAAAGTAAAAGCGAGCAAAGTAAAAGGCACTGGAGAGTAACAAGTGGCCCAATCCTTTGTGAGCAAAGGAGAGGCCTAGCAACTGATCTTATAAAGGCTAAAGTGTTCTTGAGGACACACGGGAGAGGTAGTCATGTGCTTTCACCATATTCCGTATCGGTACTATGTGATGTGTTGATAGGTGTTGAGTGGGTGGATCTATGCTAGTACATCCTCTAGACTAAGATGAGTGCACTCTTATGATTAAACACCTTGCAAGCATCCGCAAATACAAGATAGTATTTAAGACAAAAGCCTAACCATAGCAATACGATCGATGGTCCATTGTTCCCTTGTGCAAAAGCGTGCGAACTGGGGTTCAGGTTTCTGTCACTCCGGCAACCCACCGTAAGCATTCTTTGTACACAATGCATTCCCCTAGGTACTTAATAAGGCGAAGTGTTGAGTGTTCGACTCACACAACACCACTAGGAAAATAACAACACAACTTAAGTATCAAACAACACATATTACTTCAACATCATATGACTACTAACAACAAGACTTCTCCCATGTCCTCAAGAACTAAAGTAACTACTCGCAAGACATAAAAGAGATCATGATCAGTGGAGATAGATGGATGATAAAGAATCTGGACACAATGATATTTCTCCAACAAAACTCAATAGCATTCATCACAAAGTAGTAATCAACACCGATAGGGTAGAGAGGATAGATAGTACGGATTACAACACAAGTTGCAATTGTGAGATGAGATTGGATGAAGATGGAGATGGTGCTGATGTTGGGGATGATGTTGATGATGATCTCGATGATGCCCGTGACGATGGTGATGACGATGGCGATGATCTCCCCTTTCGGGAGGTGATCTCCCCGGCGGAATCTGCCCGCCGGAGATGGCTTTTCTTCTCTGTAGGTTTCCGCCACGGAGCGGCGGCGGAACTCCATCAAAACTCCTCTTTCTAGGGTTTCTGCATGACGAGGAGTATATATGCCAGAGGAGAGAGCCTGGAGTGGGCCAGGGGCTCCAGGCGCCCTCCCGGCACGGCCAGAGTGGGGGCCGCGCCAGGTGGCCGCCTGGGCACCCTGTGGCCCCCCTCTGGTTGCTCTTTTGCGTATCTTCGTGATCCTTCTGGAAAATACCCTCCGTCGATTTTCAGGTAATTTGGAGGTATTCTTCTTCAGCAACTCAGCGTCCACTTTTTACAGCTGAATCCTGTGTCTGCTGCTTCGGCACCGGAAAGTTGCAAACTGTGTAAAATAGGCCAAAACAACATAAGAACATCATCGTAATGTGAAATATATCAATGAATAAGGATGAATTACGATATAAAATAGTGATGCATTTTGGACGTATCAACACCCCCAAGCTTAGACCTCGCTTGTCCCCAAGCGAATACTGAGCTCGGTAAACCTGTCCACAAGTTTAGAGAGTGAAGTGTCGATAAATAGAATATGGACAAGAAGCATCACAGTTTCTTCACCAAACTCAAATATCCTCAACAGCAATCTTCAACTCATAAGGCCCTTATAAAAGAGTGGTAACACTTATAATCGAAAGTTGGGCTAAGGAAACTCATCAAATCATGGCAAACATGTCCTTTGGTCAAAGAACAACTAATAGCTTTTACTTTTGAGATTAATTGAAGCTTTTGAAAGAACATGTTATTAGGCAAGAAGTGAAAGTGTTAACACAAAGGAAGATGTTTGCTTTAGCTGGGCTTGACAAACAACTTACTTATCAAATGATAATGTCAACAAGGATATGATATGACAAATCTTAATGCAACTTTCTATGAATGAATCCTCGTCAACATCAAATGTCTGCTCTCTTTAAGAATAGAAGGAAGTAGGAATAATTGACTCAACCTAAAACTAAGAGATAGGCCCTGCTCTAGGGAAGTAGGGAAAACTCATGTGCTATCCTTAAATCAAACAGAATGAAAACAAGTTTTGAGAGGTGCATGATTTGTCAACGAATGCTAATAGATAACTCAATTACTTCTCAAACTGGACAAGTTTCGAGGAACGGCTCCCGCACGGGGACGATCACATCCCCTTAATCTCCTTTGTTTATTACTGCCAAAGTTTTCTGATTTCTCATGAACAAAGCGTGAAGGAGGGTTTGTTTGTTGCATTATCTTTTATGAGCCGGGCGCACTCATGCCAGTTCCTCCTCGTATTAGGGGTTTGCAGATTTGACATGCAATCCCGGGGTAAAACTTGTCCAACTTAAAAAGATCATGAATTAACTACTACTTCCTCATGAGCTAAAACAGGGGCACAAAATAGAAGATTTTGAACATTTAAGGATAACACACAAATTCTATACTTTAGGAGGTGGTAGTGGAATACCACGAATAGGAAGGTATGGTGGACTCATATGGAAGGTATTGGTTTAAGGGTATGGATGCACAAGTAGAATTCCACTTAGTACAAAGTTTAGGCTAGCAAAGGCTTTGAGAGAACAGGCAATTGATGATGACTAAGATGCAAAGCAATATAAAGCATAAACATTAAAATAAGCATAACACATCAAGTTGTCTTCCTTGTCAGCATAACACTTCAAGCATAATAACATAAAGGTTTTGGCTATGTCGCTACTTTAAGAAAATCATGCTTGTTGTTATGACCAAAGCTATGTTTGCCAAGATTAAATAAAGTTTTCAAAGCCATACCTGATATAAGGTTAATACTCCCCATAAGAATCATCATATAAGGTCGATTGCGTGAAGAGAATACCGAGTGCAGCAAAGGAACCAATAGACTTCTCATTAATATTCCATCATAGACGACTCCACACTCACGGATACAATCTTTCCACAGAAGGAGCGATATACCTCAATGCACACACCTATTTCATATAATAACCTCCCTAGACATGATACGACTCTACTTGACTCTAAAAGACAAAAGATAAAGATAAAGATACCGGGCACTCCCCCAAGCTTGGAACAAGCCAAGGGGATGCCATTACCCAAGGAGATTTCACTCCTCATTCTTGTTGACGTTGATCACGTAGTCCTCGGCGAAGCGCTTCCATGGAAGGGGTTCTCCAGTCTCATATGAGAAGTTTGTCTCTTGAATCCTGCATGCAGCACCCATACCCATGCGCATAAACCTTAGTTCATACTCACAGTTCTGGTGATGTAGATCATAAATTTGCCCTTGGAGCTCTTCAATTCTTTCTTCAGATGTGGTGATGCTTTTCCACATCTCCTTCATCTCCTTCAGGAAGTAGGTCTTCAGCTCGTTGATGATGTCAAAGTTAGCTTCAACACCACGCTCGATCATCTTCTTGTACTTGAAGACTTCTTGGTCCACTTCTTCTAGCCTGGCCTGGATGCTCCCCTCCTTGATAGGTCCCTTCAGATCTTCTTGATGGAGGACACCGTCCTCCATCCGAACAACCTGAGGGTGCTTCTTCACCTCAGCGAGGTAAGGGTTGATGACGTTGACGACGAACTTGTCCTTGGGGGAACTTGGGGAAGCCATGGCACCTAGGTCTAGCTAAAAGATTTCCTGGCAGAAAAAGATCGAAAAGAAAACACACGAAATCGCGAGATACGTTGCCGGAACAATCCGGGCAAATATATAGCAAAAATTTCTGCACATAAAGGAAGGTAACAAGCTAAAGTGGGGTCGAAGACGGACTCCTGGGTGCCCAGGCGCCCTCCCGGCGCGGCAGGGCCCCCTGGAGCTTGTCTCCGGCTCCACTTAGGCTCAGAATTTTCCTAATTTTGCAAAAACTCATAATATGGAACTTTTATGGTGTTTCGCGATGTTTCCTTACCGTAATACATACCTTTTCTTATTCTGCTTCTGCTGGTGTCTGAAACAGGGCTGCAACATGTTCTTCGTGAGTTGTTGTGTATATCATATTCACATCAACATTGACAGGGTCTCCTTCTATGTAATGCTTAAGTCTTTGCCCATTCACAACTTGAGGTTTGGTGCCTTCAAAATTGTTAATCTTGATTGCACCAGACCGATAGACTTCTTCAATATGAAATGGCCCTTCCCACCTGGAAAGTAGTTTGCTTGGAGAAAACCTGAAACGGGATCTAAACAACAAAACTTTATCACCAACATTAAATTCACGTTTCAGAATCCTCCTATCATGCCACTTCTTTACCTTTTCCTTGAACATTTTAGCGCTCTCGTAAGCTTCACTTCTCCACTCATCTAGAGAAGTCAAGTTCATGAGGCGCTTCTCACCAGCTAACTTTGGGTCAGCATTAAGCTCTCTAACAGCCCAGAAAGCTTTGTGCTCTAATTCTAATGGCAAATGGCAAGCCTTGCCATAAACCATCTTATAGGGGGACATGCCCATGGGGTTTTTGTAAGCAGTTCTATACGCCCACAAAACATCTCCTAACTTATTTGACCAGTCCTTTCTATTTATGTTTACTGTCTTCTGTAAAATCAACTTGATCTCTCTATTGGTGAGCTCAACTTGCCCACTAGTTTGAGGATGGTACGGTGAAGCAATTCTATGATTGACATCGTACTTGGCTAAAGCTTTTCTAAAAGCTCCATGCGTGAAGTGTGATCCTTCCTGGTTGCCTTGTTCAGCTTCCTCTAATCAATACACATTCTATATCCAATAATAATTCTCTGAGGTATTAGTTCATTCTTATCATTAGGAACCACAGTTGTACCTCCTTTCTTAGGAACACAATGTACCGGGCTTACCCACTTACTATCAGCTATAGGGTAGATAATACCTGCGGCTAGAAGCTTGAGAATCTCAGTTCTTACAACATCCATCATCTTCGGGTTCAACCGTCGTTGATGATCAACAACTGGTTTAGCATCGGGCTCAAGGTTGATAGTATGTTGACAGATAGATGGACTAATCCCCTTAAGGTTATCAAGGGTATAGCCAATTGCACCTCGGTGTTTACGAAGTACTTCCAATAGTCGCTCTTCTTCATATCCTGAAAGGTTAGAGTTGATAATAACAGGATATACTTTCTTTTCATCTAAATAAGCATACTTGAGCGTATCGGGAAGAGGTTTAAGATCGAACACCGGGTCTTCTTTTGGTTTTGACAAAATTCTCAAAGGTTCAACCGGAAGGTTGTGCTTCAGGATAGCAGGTTGTCTCAAGAATATTTCATCTAGTTCATTTCTTTCCCGCATATGCAAATCATTCTCGTGGTCTTCCATATATTGCTGCAAAGGATTATTAGGGGGAATAGCAATAGAAGCAATACTTTCAATAATTTTATCATCACTAGGTAAATCGGTACCACGAGGCTGCTTAGAGAACTTAGAAAAGTTAAATTCATATGGCTCACCATTGAATTCAACAGAAACTTTACCTTTCTTGCAATCTATTATAGCTCCACAAGTTCTGAGAAAAGGTCTACCAAAAATAATAGGACAAAAATTGTCCCTCACTGAACCAAGTACTAGAAAGTCGGTAGGGTATTTTACCTTTCCACATAGGACTTCAACGTCTCTCACAATTCCGATAGGAGAGATAGTTGCTCTGTTTGCAAGATGAATGGTAACATCAACTTCTTCAAGTTCACAAGGTGAAATCTCACCGATGATCTCTTGATAAAGTGAATAGGGGATAGCACTAGCACTCGATCCCAAATCGCATAGCCCATAATAATTGTGATCTCCTATTTTAACAGATACTACTGGAGTACCTGAAGTTGGGCCTTTATTCTTGGCTGTGACAAGGTTAGTGGAAACAGCACAAAAATTAACATTGGAATCCAAAACATCATTAGTAACAAGGTCTTTAACCAATACAACTTGAGGATCGACCTTGATCTGGTCCTCAGGCTCATCAATTCTTCTCTCACTTTTATTTATTATGCCTATCACAAGAGAGTGCTCCCTTATCCTTTCGAGAAAAGGAGGCTTTTCATATATAACTGCAGGCAAAATAGGGTCAGCAACATGAATATCAACAGGTAACTCTTTGAAAGGTTCATGATGCTGATCTCTCTTCTTTTTAAAAGAATCAACGTGAGAGGCAAAATCCTTACAGAAATCAATCATTAGATGGGAATCAAGACCAATCTTAGAGCAAAAGGTATTGAAATAATCAGTTTTCACATAGCTCTCAATATAATCATGCGCATAATTTATAGCGGGTTCAATACCTTTATCGATTTCCCAATCTTCGGTATTCCTCTGGATCCTTTCAATGAGATCCCACCTTTCTTCAATGCTCTTTGTCTGAAATACCCCACTAGAGGAGGCATCCAGCATCTCCTTATCCTAACAAGAAAGCCTGGCATAAAAATTTGAAAGTATAATTTTCTTGGGGAGCTCATGAATAGGACATTTGAGCATTAGGGACTTCAATCTCCCCCAAGCTTGAGCAATGCTTTCTCCGTCACGAGACCTAAAGTTATAGATATAGTTCGTGTCTCGATGAATTTCATGAAGAGGATAAAACTTGGTATAAAAGAGAGACATAAGCTCTTGCCAATCAAGCAAGTGTGAGTTATCGACAAGCTTATACCAATCTGAAGCTTTATCTATAAGCGATACGGAGAACAATTTCCTCATGACAAACTCCATTGATACACCTGCAAGCTTAAATAATGAACATAGTTGTGACAGATATAGCAAGTGTTCACCGGGATGTCTGTCTCCTGCATAACGATTAGCCAAAACATAATCGATAATACCAGCTGGTATTTTATAGGGCACAATTTCGGTAGGGGGAGGAGCAACCACCACAGATGTGGGGCGTCTTCCCACAAGCAACGATCCAATAGCAAGGTTATCCATAAGGACAAAGAGCAGCAACAGCAAAATAAAAACAGAAATATAAAAACTTTCTTACCAGCTTCACTTACCAATAGCGCTACACTCCCCGGCAACGGCGCCAGAAAACGGTACTTGATGACCCACAACCGTAAGGGATCTATTGCAGCGTTTTCGATAAGTAAGAGTGTCGAACCCAACGAGGAGCAGAAGGTATTGATAAGTGATTCTGAGCAAGGAATAACTGCAAGCACTGAAAGATAACTTTTTAGGGATTTTCTTGATATAAGCAATAGGAAAGTAAAAGCGAGCAAAGTAAAAGGCACTGGAGAGTAACAAGTGGCCCAATCCTTTGTGAGCAAAGGAGAGGCCTAGCAACTGAACTTATAAAGGCTAAAGTGTTCTTGAGGACACACGGGAGAGGTAGTCATGTGCTTTCGCCATATTCCGTATCGGTACTATGTGATGTGTTGATAGGTGTTGAGTGGGTGGATCTATGCTAGTACATCCTCTAGACTAAGATGAGTGCACTCTTATGATTAAACACCTTGCAAGCATCCGTAAATACAAGATAGTATTTAAGGAAAAAGCCTAACCATAGCAATACGATCGAGGATCCATTGTTCCCTTGTGCAAAAGCGTGCGAACTGGGGTTCAGGTTTCTGTCACTCCGGCAACCCACCGTAAGCATTATTTGTACACAATGCATTCCCCTATGTCCTTAATAAGGCGAAGTGTTGAGTGTTCGACTCACACAACACCACTAGGAAAATAACAACACAACTTAAGTATCAAACAACACATATTACTTCAACATCATATGACTACTAACAACAAGACTTCTCCCATGTCCTCAAGAACTAAAGTAACTACTCGCAAGACATAAAAGAGATCATGATCAGTGGAGATAGATGGATGATAAAGAATCTGGACACAATGATATTTCTCCAACAAAACTCAATAGCATTCATCACAAAGTAGTAATCAACACCGATAGGGTAGAGAGGATAGATAGTACGGATTACAACACAAGTTGCAATTGTGAGATGAGATTGGATGAAGATGGAGATGTTGCTGATGTTGGGGATGATGTTGATGAGGATCTCGATGATGCCCGTGATGATGGTGATGACGATGGCGATGATCTCCCCTTCCGGGAGGTGATCTCCCCGGCGGAATCTGCCCGCCGGAGATGGCTTTTCTTCTCTGTAGGTTTCCGCCACGGAGCGGCGGCAGAACTCCGTCAAAACTCCTCTTTCTAGGGTTTCTGGATGACGAGGAGTATATATGCCAGAGGGGAGAGCCTGGAGTGGGCCAGGGGCTCCAGGCGCCCTCCCGGCGCGGCCAGGGTGGGGGCCGCGCCAGGGGGCCGCCTGGGCACCCTGTGGCCCCCCTCTGGTTGCTCTTTTGCGTATCTTCGTGATCCTTCTGGAAAATACCCTCCGTCGATTTTCAGGTAATTTGGAGGTATTCTTCTTCAGCAACTCAGCGTCCACTTTTTACGGCTGAATCCTGCGTCTGCTGCTTCGGCACCGGAAAGTTGCAAACTGTGTAAAATAGGCCAAAACAACATAAGAACATCATCGTAATGTGAAATATATCAATGAATAAGGATGAATTACGATATAAAATAGTGATGCATTTTGGACGTATCAGCCGCCGCCTCCGCCCCAGGTCGCCCTGCCTCCCTTCTCTCCCCCTCCTCACTCCCTCACCGATGGCTCTTTCTCTCTCTCTCTCTCAGAAATCTATGCCCGTCGCCGGAGTTGACTGCACCGGCGCCGCCGAGCTCGACACCGGCCCCTCGTCCCCAGCTGGCGCCAGATCCGGGACCCCCTCGCTCGGGCCCATCCATCCCCGGCGGCGCCTTCTCCCTCCGGCCACCTGGCCTCGCCAGCGATTGCGTCCAGCTGCCGGCATCATCGTCGCTCCGGCCGCACTGATCCGACCCCGCCCTCTCTCTCTGACCGGTGGGTCCAGCCGAGGCGCCGAACTGGACACCGTCCGTTGAGACCCGACGTGTCCGCCCCTCTCTCTCTGCCATGTGGGCCCGCGTGCCCAGCCACCGACGGACATGTCCGATCGGACACGGACATGTCCATTTCCCCGAGGTGGTTTTTCTCTCTAAGTCCCTGAGTTTTGTTATAATGTTGCATACTTTGAGTGCCTGTAAATATTTGTGTGTATGTCCAAATTGTGCAAATAATATGTCAAAATGATCGCGGTGATGTGCTCTACACTTTGTTCCATTGTGCCATGCTTGTTTGACTTCATCTAGATGCCCTAATCTCTGTTGCAAGAGTGCTACTTGTTATAAACTGCTGTAACTTTGTTATTTTGTTGCCATGTTTGAGCTATGATAACTTCGTGCATGTTTATCTAAATGAAGCATATGATATGTCAAAATGTTCATCGTGAAGTGTACTACATGATGGTTGTTGTAGCATGCTTGTTTGAGTCCATATTGCCATGTTAATCTCTGTTGCAAAAGTGCATTTGGCTGTTAAGTTTTGAAACTTGTTATGAGATGCTGATTTCGTTTGCTCTTTGTTATTGATGTGTTTGTCCTCATGCCACATGTCTAGTTGTTTTAGAAGCACCATTATATGGTCTTTGTTGTGGTGCAAACCTCTTTCCATGATATGCCTTGAGGTGACTTAAACATGCTTGTAAACATGCCATGTTGTTGTTACTGTTTTATACTTAGTGAAAAAACTGCTAAGTCTGGAATCTGTTATAACCTGATGCTATGTTTGCTTGATGCCCTAGTCAAATCCATGCCTGTTTTGGAGTGGCCAATGATCATGTCTTCTTGTCCATGTTATTGTTTATCCATTCATGCCCTTACTTGCATATATGACCTGCTATAGCTTATTTATTTCTTGCTCTCAAGTTGCTATAAATTATACCTGTCAGGATTTTATCAGCATGTTCAATTTGGTGGAGCTTGTTGCTATTGATCCATGCCTCCTATGGAGATGCTCCAATGGAGTTGTTTGCTGTAGAATATGTCTACTACATGTCCATGCTCTTTATATACATCTTGGAGTTGATATGCATGTTGTTATGTGCCTCCGAAGGCAGCATCGTGATGGTGTTTTTGCCTTCCCAGATTTTGACTAAGTCTGGATAATTTTATTGTAACTTGCCATGCTTGTTTAATTGTGTTCCAGAAAGCTTTTGGGTGTGTATTAAGTTCATGCTTGTTAAGTAACATGTCTACTTCACATCCATGCTTCTTGTTATCATGTTTGAGTGATATAGCCTATATTTACCTTGCTCCAAAGTTGCTATGTGGCTGTTAACTTTAGTTTGTTGCTATATCTTGTTTCATGTGTATCTTTTAGACCGTTGCTCCGTTTTGGGTGTGCCTTATATGAAACTTGTGTGATTTTGCATGTAGAATCATAATATCATATTGTTTTATTTTTTGGAGTGTGTTTGCTTGATGTTTGGGTGCATCTTGCACCATTGCCTTGTTCTTGTTTTGCTCATATCTTCTAGGTCGTAGCTCCGAATTAAACAAACTCTATGTGAAACTTGACTAGAATTTCGTGTAGATCATGATGGTGCATGTTAACCTGCTGTTTAACAACTTTAACTTAAGGTATGTTCAGATCTGGACTAATTTCAAATTATGCATATGAGGGCTTACCGGATTTGTGATATGTGGATTCCGGCCTCATTTAAACTTGTTGGGTGATGTTGTTCTTGTGTGCTTCCTACCTTGCCATGTATTGCATCATATATAGACTTGTCCTGCATCATATATAGACTTGTCTTGCATCATACTTGGTTGAGCATATTGTCATGTTCTTGTGTTGTGTGTTTACCGTATTGCTTGCTTCTTCTCGTTAGTGCTTGTTCCGTTGCGATCGTGAGGATTCGTTCGTATACATGTGGTCCGTCTTCAAGGCTTCTTCTTTGTCTTCTTCACGGATCCGTTCTTCTTCCTTGCGGGATCTCAGGCAAGATGACCATACCCTTGGATACCTTTACTATCTTTGACATGCTTAGTTGTCTCGATGCTATCGTTACATGTCGCGCTACCCATCATTATTTTTCAGCCCCTCTCCTTGTTGCCATGAAACCTCTAACCTTTGACACCTTCCTAGCAAACCATTGTTTGGCTATGTTACCCGCTTGCTCAGCCCCTCTTATAGCGTTGTTAGTTGCAGGTGAAGATGAAGATCGTTCCATGTTGGAACTTATTGTTGGAATATCACAATATCGATTATTATTATTAACACACCTATATACTGGGCATGGGTGGAAGGCTTGGCCTTTTGCTCGGTGTTTTGTTCCACTCATGCCACCTTAGGCGCCGATAAACCGGCATTATGTTCCTTGATTTGTGTTCCTTACACGGTTGGGTATATGGGGACCCCTTGACACTTCGTCTTTAAATAAAACTCCTCCAGCAAGGCCCAACATTGGTTTTAATTTGCTCATAATAACAACTTAATTAATTAATTAATTGCATAGGGAGTTAGCGCTACCCGAGATTCTTTCTACATAGAAGGGGGGGCCAGTGCTGATGGTGTTGGTCCCAAACGGGGGGGCTGCGCGGCCACCTCGGGGAAACTTGAGGGCTGCTCCCGTAGGCTCACCAATCCGGTCGCGGCCTGAGACGACATACGCGCGGCTACTATCAAGGTGTAGGGAGGTCTTGCTGGACTTATTTTACCATTGCGGAAATGTCTTATGCACCGGGATGCCGAGCCTGATAGGATTTCACTAAGATAAGGGCTAATAATTATTATTACTTCAGCTGATCGTGGGAGCTTGTGAGGGGCTAAGTTGGGACACCCCTGCAGGGTTATGATCTTTCGAAAGCCGTGTCCGCGGTTATGCGGCAGATTAGAATTTGTTAATGTCCGGTTGTAGAAAACTTGACAGAGGATGCGAGATAAAATACACAACTGTGTGAGTAACCGTGACTGCCTTTTTTCATTTTGAGAAGAGAACACGATGGGGTTATGTTTGACTCGTAGGTAGTTCAAGGTCTTTAGCGATCACTACTAGTTCGCGGCCGTTTGCGTAGATGCTCGTCTTATTCTTGTACTCGTAACTTAGCCACCATATATTGCTTAGCCGCTGCTGCAACCTCACCACTTTACCTCTTCCTACCCATTAAGCTTTGATAGTCTTGTTACCCATGGTTATGGGATTGCTGAGTCCGCGTGGCTCACAGATACTACAACAACAGTTGCAGGTGCAGGTTTCCGATGTCTTGACGTGAGAGCGATGACCGTTGTGTTGGAGTTCTTTCTTCTTCTTCTTCTTTAGTCTTGGGTTAGGTTCCGGCTCGGCAGCCTGGGATAGCAGATGGATGTCATTGTGCTTTTCTTGTTTGCATCCATAGTCGGATGCCTTGTATTGATGATGTTGTATTCATGTGACTTGTATGTGTTGTTGTATCCCCCATGTATGTAATGGTATGATGTAATGATATCCATCTTGCTAAGCGCCCGAAATGCGGTTGTGCCCCAATCACGTAAGTGTCACGTGATCGGGATAGAATCGCATCTTGGGCCTGACAAGTTGGTATCAGAGCCTCGACCGACCATAGGAGCCCCTTGATTGATCGTAATTTGTCTGTTGTTGAGTCTAGCAGAAAACTTTTTCGGAGTCTAGCTATATCGGAGAGTAGGAATTCTTTTTACTCCTCAGTCCCTTCGTCGCTCTGGTGAGGAATCTTGACGTAGGTGTTTTGAATTACTCCTCTTCCCCTTCAAATTTTTTTTAGGATCGCATGGTTAGTTTTCGTTCGTTGCGTTGTCAGTTCTTTCATCTGGTGCATCTCTCGTCAAGTGGACTCGACGCTCTTCTTCTTTGCAAGTTCAACCCTCAGTTCTTTTCAACCGGCGGTGTTTTCCCATACGAAGTGGTCTTTCTTTTTCCCACCCACCCACCCTTTTTTTTCTCGGAGCCGGAGTCCTTAATCGAGTGTCCATCCTACTCGTGTGATTCTTTGCATTCTTTCCTAAGTTATTTCAACTGGTGAATTCTCGTCTAGCTCGTCATCATTCATCTCTTTTCTTCCCTGGTGGAATCAATTCAAGTTTTCAGTGTTAATCTTATCTTTTTCCTCGGCTCAAATGTTTTCCCTTGTCTCGTTCGTCTCTCGCCATATTAATTGTTCCGGAGTTCCGAGACATCTCAGCAGATTCGTCTGTATTTCAATTAATTTGAGGTTGTCACCTTATTCGAGTCTTTGAATCATTTCCGGTGAATCATCTCCTCTTTTTGATCCTTTCCAACGGTTGTTTTTCTCTTCGGTGGGCCCTAACCCACAGGTCTTTTCCCAGGATCTTACCTGACTCTTATAATTTCCCGGAGCTATTCCCAAATTCTTTTAATTGTGACGTAACTATGGATTCCATCAGTCACATGCCTTCATCAAGATCGCTTATAATTCTTTCATCGTTGGTTCAACTTTACTTGTTTTCATCTTTCCGGAGCATTTCATGAATTCTTTTCTTTGTGTTCCTCCGAAGGCCATCATTCAGAAGATTTCTTCGTTCTCAGTTTTCAACTTCGTCCTCCAAATATTCTTCGTTGCTGCCTCTTCGTTCGTCTCACATTTGTCCGGTGCTTCGTTCAAGTATTCTTTAATCAGTTCACGATCTCGTTGCTCTCGTCATTCTAATTCCTTCAAGTTATTTATTCTTCCCGGCGATTCATTTCATCGTATGCACTCCATTTTAATTCTTCACGGTGGCTTGTTCTCTTTCACCACTCGATTTTAATTCTTCCCGGTGGTTCATATCTTTTTCTTCACTCGACTTTAATTCTTTACGGTGATTCGCTCAACAGTTCTTTTCTGGTGCTATCATATCAATCCATTCTTTTATTCCAATCCTACCGGTGTCTCATGAAGATTTTCCCGAGTTCGCAATATATCCCTCTTTAATCTTTTCAACGAGAATAAGTAGTATGTGAATCCGTTGATTCTCATCAATTTAATTGGTGGAGGATAAGCATAACATAATTCTTATTCTTCAAGTTGTTTAATCCTTTTCCTTCGGAGTTATTCTTGATGAATAAATTCTAGTTCCAAGTGTCTTAATCTTTTCTTTCCCGGAGTTCAAAGTTTTCTCGGCTATCTCGTCGGTACCCCCGTCTAAATCATCGCAAGGCTTTATTCTTATTATTGAATCCTTCACTTGTATATCATCATCCTTTTTGATACCTAAGTTCTTTATGATGGTTCATCGTGATCCAAACTCATTCTTTCAGGTGTTCATCAAATTCTTCTGGAGTAGCGCAAGCATTATTCTTTTGCCACTCGAGTGCAAATAATTCTCCGTTATCTTTTGAAGTAGAGTTTTGCAATTCTTCATTCTCAGCTAGTCCTTCTTTTCGTTGTGGCGGTAATTCACCTCAAGTTTTGAGATGATTTCTATAAGTCCACAACAAGCTTATTCTTTTGTTGTTGATTTTCTCAACAACTCCGTTCATCCCTTCTTAGGATGCCTTCAAATTCTTTTGTGCCAGAAGACGTGTTCTTCCCCCCTTTCTTCTCATTCCATTCTTTAATTCTTTCGGAGGCATTTTCTTGTTCTTCTCGGCATGGATCGTTCCATCTTCTCAGGTTCTTGTCCTATTCCATTCATGCTAAACCGTTGTGCTATTTCTTTCAGTTTCAGCCGGAGTGCTGCCTAAATTCCTTCATGGAGATTCCTTTCTATCTCTTATTAACCGGAGTGGTCTCGAATTCATTCTTGTACAGTCAACTCGTGCTTCTTATCCTTCAACCTTTTGGGCTCTCATCGTATTCCTTCTTCCTCTTGTCTAACGAAGACCTTGCAACTTCGTTCTTCTTCGTGGCATTCTTCTTTTCGAATTGTTCAACCTCTCAAGGTTCCTTGGTTTCACTCTTTTGTTCTCTAAGAACTGTGTTCTTCCTTTTTCATCTCCCATCTCATTCCTAAGATCTCGGGACGAGATCTCTTGTTAGTAGGGGAGTGTTGTGACGCCCCGAGACCGATGCGCCAGGTGTGAGCCAGTCATTCGTCGTTGTTGCCATGTCATCTGCTTGCGTGTTGCATCTTGCCATGTCATCGTGTGCATTGCATCATCATGTTTTCAAAACTTGCATTCGCCCGAGTCCCCTCGTCCTTTCCGTTGTCCGTTCTGAGCCCAGACACACTTGCACGTGCCCGCCGCATCTCCGAATATTTATTTTATGAGTGGCCGGAAAACGTTCTTGGAATGGGTTGAAACTTAGCGTGTGGTCTTATTATAGCATAGGCAGACCGCTTGTCAAGTTTCGTCGCATTCGGAGTCCGTTCGATAGCCCAACGGATATATATAGCGGCATTAGTCGCCGGTTTAAACGTCGGATGTTTTCGGTCTCCGAAAACCCCGTGGGCCTCTTCTCTACTCTCCCCACAACCCCTTCTACACAGCCCACTAACCTCCTCTAGGCCCATCCTAACCCCCTCTCTCTGTCCGGAGCCGTCCGATCCGATCGGAGGGTCCAAAGTCATTCCTAGACCCCCTAACCCTAGCCTTTTCCCTATATATAAGTCCCCCTTGCCATTTTTGGACTCCCCTAGATCCTTTCCCTAACCTCTAGCCTCTCCTGCCTCAAATTCCGCACAGCCAGCCTCCCACCTCGCCACTTGAAGCCGCCGCCACCGCATTTTGCCACTTGGCACGTCCCCATTGGGCCACCTCAGCATCCGCCCCCCTCCAGCCACTCAGGCCCCGCCACCTGGCATCTCCAGCGCCTCCAGCCGCCAGGTCCACGGGGAGCCCTCCCTGGGCCGGCGGCCACGCCCACGGGCCCGCTCCGCCCGTCTGCGCTCCTCGCATCCCCGAGCTCCAGATCGGGAGGAGTCCGATCCAGAGCTCGGCGCCGCCGCCTCCCGTCGATGCTCCCCGGCGAGTCGACGCCGGCGAGCACGCCGCCGCCTCCGCCCCAGGTCGCCCCTGCCTCCCTTCTCTCCCCCTCCTCACTCTCTCACCGGTGACTCTCTCTCTCTCAGGGATCTACGCCCGTCGCCGGAGTTGACTGCACCGGCGCCGCCGAGCTCGACGCCGGCCCCTCGTCCCCAGCTGGCGCCGGATCCGGGACCCCCTCACTGGGGCCCATCCATCCCCGACGGCGCCTTCTCCCTCCGGCCGCCTGGCCTCGCCGGCGATTGCGTGCAGCCGCCGGCATCGTCGTTGCTCCGGCCGCACTGATCCGACCCCGCCCTCTCTCTCTCTGACCGGTGGGTCCAGCCGAGGCGCCGAACCGGACATCGTCCGTTGAGACCGGACGTGTCCGCCCCTCTCTCTCTCTGCCATGTGGGCCCGCGTGCCCAGCCACCGACGGACATGTCCGATCGGACACGGACAAGTCCATTTCCCCGAGGTGGTTTTTCTCTCTAAGTCCCTGAGTTGTGTTATAATGTTGCATACTTTGAGTGCTTGTAAATATTTGTGTGTATGTCCAAATTGTGCAAATAATATGTCAAAATGATCGTGGTGATGTGCTCTACACTTTGTTCCATTGTGCCATGCTTGTTTGACTTCATCTAGATGCCCTAATCTCTGTTGCAAGAGTGCTACTTGTTATAAACTGATGTAACTTGTTATTTTGTTGCCATGTTTGAGCTATGATAACTTGGTGCATGTTTATCCAAATGAAGCATATGATATGTCAAAATGTTCATCGTGAAGTGTACTACATGATGGTTGCTGTAGCATGCTTGTTTGAGTCCATATTGCCATGTTAATCTCTTCTGCAAAAGTGCATTTGGCTGTTAAGTTCTAAAACTTGTTATGAGATGCTGATTTCATTTGCTCTTTGTTGTTGATGTGTTTGTACTCATGCCACATGTCTAGTTGTTTTAGAAGCACCATTATATGGTCTTTGCTGTGGTGCAAACCTCTTTCCATGATATGCCTTGAGGTGACTTAAACATGCTTGTAAACATGCCATGTTGTTGTTACTGTTTTATACTTAGTGAAAAAACTGCTAAGTCTGGAATCTGTTATAACCTGATGCTATGTTTGCTTGATGCCCTAGTCAAATCCATGCTTGTTTTGGAGTGGCCAATGATCATGTCTTCTTGTCCATGTTATTGTCTATCCATTCATGCCCTTACTTGCATATATGACCTGTTGTAGCTTATTTATTTCTTGCTCTCAAGTTGCTATAAATTATACCTGTCAGGATTTTATCAGCATGTTCAATTTGGTGGAGCTTGTTGCTATTGATCCATGCCTCCTATGGAGATGCTCCAATGGAGTTGTTTGCTGTAGAATATGTCTACTACATGTCCATGCTCTTTATATACTTGTTGGAGTTGATATGCATGTTGTTTTGTGCCTCCGAAGGCAGCATCGTGATGATGTTTTTGCCTTCCCAGATTTTGACTAAGTCTGGATAATTTTATTGTAACTTGTCATGCTTGTTTAATTGTGTTCCAGCAAGCTTTTGGGTATGTTCTAAGTTCATGCTTGTTAAGTAACATGTCTACTTCACATCCATGCTTCTTGTTATCATGTTTGTGTGTTGTAGCCTATATTTACCTTGCTCCAAAGTTGCTATGTGGTTGTTAACTCCAGCTTGTTGCTATATCTTGTTTCATGTGTATCTTTTATACCGTTGCTCCGTTTTGGGTGTGCCTTATATGAAACTTGTGTGATTTTGCATGTAGAATCATAATATCATATTGTTTTATTGTTTGGAGTGTGTTTGCTTGATGTTTGGGTGCATCTTGCACCGTTGCCTTGTTTGTCTTGTTTTGCTCATATCTTCTAGGTCGTAGCTCCGAATTAAACAAAATTTATGTGAAACTTGACTAGAATTTCGTGTAGATCATGATGGTGCATGTTAACCTACTGTTTAAAAACTTTAACTTAAGGTTTGTTCAGATCTGGACTAATTTCAAATTATGCATATGAGGGCTTACCGGATTTGTGATATGTGGATTCCGTCCTCATTTAAACTTGTTGGGTGATGTTGTTCTTGTGTGCTTCCTACCTTGCCATGTATTGCATCATATATAGACTTGTCCTGCATCATATATAGACTTGTCTTGCATCATACTTGGTTGAGCATATTGTCATGTTCTTGTGTTGTGTGTTTACCGTATTGCTTGCTTCTTCTCGTTAGTGCTTGTTCTGTTGCGATTGTGAGGATTCGTTCGTCTACATGTGGTTTGTCTTCAAGGCTTCTTCTTCGTCTTCTTCACGGATCCGTTCTTCTTCCTTGCGGGATCTCAGGCAAGATGACCATACCCTTGGATACCTTTACTATCTTTGCCATGCTTAGTTGTTTCGAGGCTATCGTTACATGTCGCGCTACCCATCATTATTTTTCAGCCCCTCTGTAATGCCCCGGATGTAATACTTTCCCTTTTGGGCATATAATATATCTCCGGCTTCATCTATTTCCTTTTCGGGTTCTTTGTCTTTCGGGCTTTCGTCGTTTTGTTGTGTGTGTGTGTGGCATTCATTCATATCATGTAGACATGTGCATTGCATTGCATTTGTGTTGTGGGTTGCATCCGGTTCCGTGTGTTTCTTCCCGTTGTCCGTTTCGCGTTCCGGAGCTCCCTCACGTGTCCGTGACGTCCCGTAGGCCTACTTTGTTGTTCGGGCGTTTTTCGTTACCGGTGTGCCGCGAGGTTGTTGTGTGTGTTGTTGTTTTGTTGTGTGCAACCCGCCTCTCAAATCTCGTCTCGTTTGGACTCCGTTGACTTTTCCCTCCGTTGTTCGTGTGGGCCCGAAGTGCCTTCGCTTCGTGTCCCGGAAATACCCCTACTGCTTTCTTTTATCTCCGTCTAGGCCTTTTAAATCAACCCCCGCGATCGGGTCCGTCGGATCGCGATCGGAGGGATCCTAGCGCCCTTAAACTCCCTCCTAACCCTAAAAACTGCTACTTATAGACCCCTAGTCTATTTGGCATGTCCCCTTCTTCTTCCTCCTTCCCCTCTATTTTTTCCCCTTTATTTCAGATCTCAGATCCCCAAAAATCCCTGGATCCCGAGGGAATCAGCTCCCTCGAGCGATCCAGCAGCCGACCGCTCGGTCACTCCATCGCCTGGGATCGAGGGCCTGTCCAGATCCGATCGAAGCCGGGGTCAACGATCCAGTCGTTTTCCCAACCGCATCGCCGGCTTCGATCCCTCCGTTGGACCACTTCCCAGCGACGCCAGGCTTCGAGCCGCCCGAAGGCCACCCCTCCATCGCGCCGGCCCGCTCTCCTGGGCCCCTCCTCCGTCCAGCCGCCGCCCGCAGCTGGGTCGCGCTGCCCCGGACCGGCCCATCTCTTCGTCGCCTCCCGCGCACCGCCGCAGCGGCCCGACCGCCCCGCCTCCGCTCGGGCCAGGCAGCCCAGCCGCCAGCGCCTCCGGCCGGGCCTTCCAGCCGACCGGGCCCTTCCCCGCAACGCCCCGCGGGCCCAATCGCCGCCCCCGCGCCGGCCTTCTTCGGGCCGCCGCCCCGCCAGCCCAGCCGGGCCGCCTCCCTCCTCCTACCGGGCCGCCGCCACTGTTCCTCGCAGGCCCGGGCCGCCGCCGCTACTGTTCATCTCAGATCTGGATCTGAGGTTTAATTCAAAAACCCTAAGTCCCTGTTGCACTTGATCTGTTATGCTAACTTTGAACTGCTGTAATTTCTTGCCTGTTGCTCCGTTTTGCGCGTGTAGCATGTCCAGATGTTCGTGGAGATGTCCTCTACGTTTTACCTGTTGTAGTCATGCATGTTAGAGGTCATCTAGACACTTGTTTTGCTGTTGCAAGAGTGCATCATGATATAAACTGCTGTTGTGTGTTATTTTCATGCCACCTTTGACATGTGATATCTTTTAGCTCGTTTGTCCAAACGATGCAAATGACATGTCCACGTGTTCGTCTTGCCACGAACTACGTGTTGTGTGTGATAGGTTGCATGGTAGGTTTATTATTTCCTTGTTATCATCATCGCAAAGTGCCATGTTCATATGTTGTGTTTTCACTTGTTATGAAATGCCATCTTGTTGAGCTCGTTGTAATCGGTGTGTTCACCACAATGATGCATGCTTGTGTGTTTCGGGATCACCGTCATATGTATTTTGATGAGGTGCTTACCCTTTGCCATGTTCAGTTTCGAGGTGTCTTAAACATGCTCTTTTACATGCTATGATGATATTGCTGTTTTAGGACTTAGTGAAATTTCACTAAGTCTGAAATCGGTAACGTTCCGATGCCATGTTCGTGTGATGTTGTAGGACAAAGCATGATAGTTTTGGGGTGGATTTTGATTGTTCCTTGTAGTATATATTGTTGTCTTTCCATCCATGTCCTCACATGTCCATTTGAGTGGATGTAGCATGTTTATCTTTTGCTCTAAAGTTTCAATAAAATTCTGCTGCCAGAATTTTATTTCAAAGTTCAATATGTCCAAGATCATTGCTATTGATCCGTGACTCCGTTGGGGGTGCACTTTGGACCTAGTTGTTGTACTATATGTCTAGTTTATGTTCATGTCCTTGCCATGCTTTTTGGGTGCTGTAGATTAATTATTTTGAGCTCCAAAGATGCTATGTTGCTGTAATTTTCAGTTTTCGCTCAAATCTTGTTTCGGGCATAACTTTTAGCCCGTAACTCCGATTTCAGCGAATCTTATATCAAACTTGGGTGATTTTCTGTGTAGATTAATAATATCAGCTTGTTATCTTGTTTTGAGGTGTTTTGCTCGAGTGATGTTTTACGTGCTCCATGTGCTCCTTAGTGCATCCATCATGCATTCATGTTTTTCGAGTGCGCATTGCATTTTGTTGATTGGTGCTTGGTGTGTTTGTTGTGTTTAGAGCCGGAAGCTGAGACCGGGTTCGAAGTTGAGCACGAGTTTTCCAACGAGGTTGAGCACGAGGACCCTTCTTACGATTCGAACGAATTCTCTTCAGGCAAGATGACCGAACCCCGATAACATTACTATCTTTGTCTATTGCTAGTAGTCTCGATCTTTAGTTTTGCCTCGATGCCCATTTTCTTCTTGTCAGCCTCCTACTTGTAACCAATTGCCATGTTTAACCACCCTACCTATGCAAACCGTTGCTTGGCTAAGTACGCTTCGCTCAGCCCCTCTTATAGCGTTGCTAGTTGCAGGTGAAGTGAAGATGCTTGCTCCATGTTGAAGTTTGGTTGGGTTATATCACTCTATATAAATGCTTTAATTGAAATCATCTATATATTGGCAAGGGTGGAAGGCTAAGCCTTTTGCTTGGTGATTTGTTCCACTCATGTCGTTAGGATCCGTATAAGCCGGTTTTATGTTCCTTGATTATGCGTTCCTAACACGGTTGGGGTGTATGGGACCCCCTCGATAAACCGCTAAGTGCTAAGTCTTTTCCAGCAAATCCCAACATTGGTACTATTTGCCTAATAACAAACTAAACATGCATAGGGAGTAATTAACCCTCTTTCTTAATCAACAACCCCGGGCCAGTGCTCCACATGAGTGTTGGTCCGAAACGGGGGGTTACGCGGGGCCACCTCGAGGAAACTCAAGGTTTGGTAAAAACCTGTGGGATCACCCATCCGGTCGTGGCCTGAGACGAGATACGCGCGGCTACTATCAGGGTGTCGGCACGCCGGGAGGATTTGCTGGATTAGCCTTACCTTAGCTCGGTATATCTTGAGCACGGGATTCCGAGGATACTCGGGTCTTCCCACTTTGGAGTTGCGACTCCGCGGATCGTGGGCTTGTAATGGGTCAAGTTGGAACACCCCTGCAGGGTTTGAACTTTCGAAAGCCGTGCCCGCGGTTATGTGGCAGATGGGAGCTTGTTAATTCCGGTTGTAGATAACTTGACACAATGATGCTAATACACTACCAGCGTGTGTTCCGTGACTGTCAATTTCCGAATAGGGATTCGGGAGTTGAACACAGAGGGGTTATGTTTGTGAGCTTGTAGCTAGGATCACTTCGTGATCACTTCTCGCCGATGCCTTCTCTTCTCGCTCTCACTTGCGTAAGCTAGATGCTAATTGCTACTGCAGACTTGTTCTTTCTTCAGCCTTCCCTCACCTAAAGGCTTAAATAGTTCTGTTACCCGGGAACGGGATTGCTGAGTCCTCTGTGGCTCACAGTTACTTCACACACCAGATGCAGGTCCAGCTGTGAGCTATCCAGGTGATGGCACCGAGCTGGATTGGGAGTTCGACGAGGAGCGTAGTCGTTACTACGTGCGCTACCCGGACGATCAGTAGTGGAGTCTCTTACTAGGATTCGATCCGCCTGTGGTTTACTTTATCTGAGTTTGGTACTTTGGCATTTGGTTTTTGCCCTTAGAGGGTTGTAGTGATCTTAATGTATGATGTTTGAGACTTGTACTGTATTCTGTGACGTGGCGATTGTAAGCCAACTATTTTTCAGTTTACTATCCCCTCTTTTACATGAGTTGGGCAAAGATTACCAAACTTGAGATCATTCTAGGATGGACTTATGCCTTTAAGTCGTGCCTCGACACGTAGGAGGTATAATTCCATCCTGGGCATTACAAGTTGGTATTCAGAGCCTTCTCCGACCTAGGAGCCCCCACTGTTTGATCGAACCGTTGACGGTTGAGTCTAGGCACACACTGAAAACTTTTTTGAGTCCTATATTATATCGGAGAGTAGGATTTCTTTGCTTCTCATCCCTTTTCTCTCTGGTGAGGACTCCTGACGTCTACTCTTGTCTCTCCTATCTTCAAAATTTGCACAAAATTTTTTTTTAGGAATCCCGCGAATATTCTGGGATTGTTTCGATGTTCTTGTGACAAGGATATTGTTCTCGATGCCTCCTGTTACCGAGGAGTTGAGCTTCGGGGTATCATTGTAACAAGTATATCGCGACAGTACTAAATACTTAAGACGGCTGACATCGAAAATCTCCCCTATACGGCCAGTGGCACGATAACCCCGACATCACCCAGTACTGGGGAGGTAGTTCGGGAGTATTGCCATAGCTTGTTATAGTGGATGCTTTTCGAAGGTCCGAGGTACACAGTTTCCGAGAAAGACTGGTTATGTGTTGAAGGATGGATACACCTGGATGTAGGTTAGAGTTGATTGCGCGGTGCTTCCCGTGTATCCCCAACACCTGATTGCATAACTGGAATCTTTCGGAAAACTATAGGTGGGTTTTATCCAGTAGATCGTAGGCATTCTTCCAACGAATGCAGGTTAGTGAGTTCGGTGTTCGACATTGAGTGAAGGGGTTATATGACCGAGGTTACTATCAGGAGTTGCATCTTAAAGGGTCCTTGGCTATGCTGATCCGGGGATTGCAAAACCTTTTCGTAACGCGTTCATATGCTTTCAGCACAAAGATGTTAGAACGAAACTCCTCTCTTGTGTTTGTTCCTTTCCGTACCTTGTTGTTTTATTATTTTATCCTTTTGATCCCTATGTGGCTTCTCGTGAAGACTGATGTTATCAATTAACTGAGAAATTCATTCGTTCCTCTTGTTCGGATGATTTCATTCGTTCTTATTGTTCGAATGATTATTGTGAAGACTTGTTGCAATTCATTCCATTGATTCAGCTTATTCCTTTTGTCAATCAATTGCTGATGCGTGGTCATCTCTTACAGGATGGCTCCGAAAAGGGTTCCGAATGCCAACCCAGAGGGTGAAGAGGTTCCAGAACGTCCTCCTTCTCCTCCTCCTCCACCTGAGGCTTGGAGAGCAATTATGCAGACTACTGCTCAGAACACTCAGTTGATGATGCAGATGATGCAGCAAATGCAAGCTATGCAAGCTAATCAAGCTAATCAGGGCGTTCCAATGAACCAAGGCAACTTCTTCCAGCAGCACTATGCTACTCTCAACCAGTTCTTGGCCAACAATCCTAAAGCTTTCAGTTACTGTGTCGACCCTCTTGATGCTGAAGATTGGCTAACCGATATCAAGAAGCATTTTGAGTGCAGTAACGTGAAAGAAGATGACTATGTGAAGTTTGCAGCCTTCCAACTGAAAGATCAAGCAGCTGACTGGTGGCAGCAGTACAAAGACTCAAGGCCGGGTCAAGTGATCTCATGGGAGAATTTCTGCAAGGATTTCCGCTCGCATCACATTCCTACAAGTGTTATCGAGGGTATGCGTGAGCAATTCCGCAACCTCAAGCAGGGCTCCATGACAGTCTATCAGTATAATGTCAAGTTCCAAAACCTCGCTCGCTATGCAAAGCAAGACATTCCTGATGCAAAGAGTAAAATCTATCAGTTCCGTGGAGGTCTCAAAGATGAACTTCAGCTTGCTCTCACTTTGTTCGAGCCAGACGAATTCGATAAGTTCTATAACATGGCTTTGAAACAAGAAGCAGCTCAGCTTAAGATGGAGGCTTCTAAGAAGAGAATTCGAGATGCTGTTCACTCTACCTCATCGTCTCAGTTGGCTGCGAAACAACAGAAATTCTGGCTTCCTCCTCCTCCAGTGATTCGAGCTCCATACAACAACTCCAACAACTTCAACAACTCCAACAACTTCAACAACTCCAACAACAAGAACTCTAGTGGTCGTGGTTTCTCCCACCCACCCAACCCAAGCAACCAGTCGAAGAAGCAGTTTCAGTCTCAAGGCTCCAAGTCCAGTGGCTCTCAGTTCCGTCCTCTCTCAGAAGTGACTTGCAACAAATGCACTCAGAAGGGTCACTATGCCAACAGATGTCCGAATCCGAAGCGTCTTCCTCCTCCACCACCTGTGAGTTCAGCCATTGTCAGGCATGATCCAAAGTCTGCAAGGGTCAATCTGATGAATGCAGCACAAGCAGAGGCTTCTTCTGATGTCATTCTGGGTAACCTTCCAGTGAACTCTTTTCCAGCTAAAGTGTTATTTGATTCGGGTGCATCATGCTCTTTCATGTCTCAACCTTTTGCATCCAAGTATGATGTGGACATCAAAAGTTTGCCAAGGGAGTTATCAGTTGTTTCTCCGGGTAGATTGATGCATTCCAGTATATATGCTCCAGATGTTTCTATTCGCATGGGTGATTATCGATTTTTGGCTTCTCCGGTGATTCTTGGTCATTCTGACATCGACCTCATCCTCGGAATGGATTGGCTTTCTCAGCACGATGCTCACATTGATTGTGCTCAAAAGGAAGTCAAATTGACTCATTCTGATGAAGATGTGATTATCTTCGCCTCCAGGGATAATACTATTCGGCTTTTCTCTCTTAATGATAAGGGTGAAATTAATGCCATAGAGCAAATTCCAGTGGTGAATGAATATCAAGACGTCTTTCCAGAAGATCTTCCAGGCATGCCTCCACACCGTCAGGTGGAGTTTGTCATTGAACTCGAGCCGGGCACCGAACCTGCTTGCCGGCGTCCATACAAGCTCTCTCCGGATGAATTGAAGGAATTGAAGAAGCAGCTTGATAAGCAGGAGAGTATGGGTCTCATCAGACCGAGTACATCTCCGTGGGGCTGTGGTGTCTTATTTGTCAAGAAGAAAGATGGCACGGAGCGTCTCTGTGTTGACTACCGGCCTTTGAACAAGAAGACGATTAAGAACAAGTATCCGCTCCCCAACATCAACGAACTCTTTGAGCAGCTCAAAGGAGCTAAAGTGTTCTCTAAGCTTGACCTCCGAATGGGCTACCATCAAATTCGCATTCGCGAGGAAGACATTCCCAAGACGGCCTTCAGAACGAGCTACGGTTCATATGAGTATACCGTCATGTCCTTCGGTCTCGCCAATGCTCCTCCTACCTTTTCAAGGATGATGCATTACATCTTCAACCCCTATACTGGCGAATTCGTGCTTGTGTATCTGGATGATATTCTGGTGTTTTCCAAGAATGAAGAAGATCACGAAAAGCACTTGCGTCTGGTTCTTGATCGACTCCGAGAGCATAAATTCTATGCCAAGTTCTCAAAGTGCGAGTTTTGGCTCGATAAGGTTTTGTACCTGGGCCACATTATCTCAGCTGACGGTATTGCGGTTAATCCCGAGAAAGTTGAAGCAATTGTCAACTGGGAAGCTCCTCAGAACGTCAGGCAGCTCCGCAGTTTTCTGGGTCTTGCCAGCTATTGCAGAAGGTTTGTGGAGAACTTCTCCAAGATTGCCAAGCCTCTTTCCAACCTCCTTCAGAAGAATGTCAAATACTTTTGGTCTCCCGAGTGTGAAGTGGCTTTCAAAACACTCAAAGAGAAGCTTGTCTCTGCTCCAGTTCTGACTCCTCCGGATGAAACCAAGCCCTATGAAGTGTTCTGTGACGCTTCTCTTCAAGGCCTTGGTGGTGTGCTTATGCAAGATAAGAAAATTGTGGCATATACTTCTCGGCAGCTCAAGCCCAGTGAGAAGAACTATCCCACACATGATCTCGAGCTAGCAGCTGTGGTACATGCTCTGATTATGTGGAGACATCTGTTGTTGGGCAGAAAGGTCGACATCTTCACTGATCACAAGAGTTTGAAGTACATCTTCACACAGCCGCATCTGAACCTCCGCCAGACTCGTTGGGTCGAGATGATCCAAGAGTACAACCCCAGCATTGAGTACACTCCAGGCAAGGCGAATGTGATTGCAGATGCTTTGAGCAGAAAGGCATATTGCAACAGCCTTCTTATCAAGCCACACCAGCCTGAGCTTTGTGAAGCTTTCAGGAAGCTCAACCTCCAAGTTGTTCCGCAGGGTTTTCTTGCAAATCTCCAAATTGCTCCTACCTTGGAAGATCAAGTCCGTGAGGCCCAGCTCAGTGATACCATGGTGAAGAAGGTGAAACATGGCATTGCAAAGGGCACTCCAAAATATAAGTGCTTCCGTGTTGATGAGAGAGATACCTTGATCTTCGAGGACAGACTCGTTGTTCCCAAAGGTGATCTCAGGAAGCTCATAATGGAAGAAGCTCATGACTCTCTCCTTTCCATTCATCCTGGCAGTTCCAAGATGTATCAAGATCTCAAGCAGTCTTACTGGTGGACACGCATGAAAAGGGAGATTGCCCAATTCGTGAATGAATGTGATGTATGCAGAAGAGTGAAAGCAGAACATCAACGTCCAGCCGGTCTTCTCCAACCTCTTCCTATTCCTGAGTGGAAGTTCGACCACATTGAAATGGACTTCGTCACTGGTTTTCCTAAATCCAAGCGAGGCAATGATGCTATCTTTGTGGTGATTGATAAGCTAACCAAAGTCGCTCACTTTCTTCCAGTCAAAGAATCAATCAATGCAGCTCAACTTGCAGAGCTGTACACTTCCAGAATTGTGTCCCTACATGGCATTCCTCAAGTGATATCCTCAGACCGTGGCAGCTTGTTCACATCAAGGTTCTGGGACTCCTTTTAGTCCGCCATGGGCACGAAGATCAGGTTCAGCACTGCCTTTCACCCTCAGACTAGTGGTCAAGTCGAGCGTGTGAATCAGATCCTAGAAGATATGCTCAGAGCCTGTGTCATCTCCTTCGGCATGAAATGGGAAGACTGCCTTCCATTTGCCGAGTTCTCTTACAACAACAGCTTTCAAGCAAGTGCAGGCAAAGCACCGTTTGAAATTCTCTATGGCAGAAAGTGTCGTACCCCACTCAACTGGTCTGAAACAGGCGAACGCCAACTTCTTGGCAATGATTTGATCTCAGAAGCCGAAGAAATGTGCAAAGTCATACGTGAGAATCTCAAGGCCGCTCAGTCGCGTCAGAAGAGCTACTATGACGGAAAGCATCGTGATTTGGCTTTCGACATCGGTGGTCATGTCTATCTCCGAGTTTCTCCGATGAAAGGAACCCAAAGATTCGGTATCAAAGGAAAGCTTGCTCCTAGATACGTCGGGCCTTTCAAAATTCTTGGCAAAAGAGGCGATCTAGCCTATCAGCTCGAGCTCCCTTCCAACTTTGCAAATGTTCATGATGTCTTTCATGTGTCTCAACTTCGCAAATGCTTCAAGGCACCTAAGCGCATGATTCCGTTTGAGGAGATTGATCTTCAACAAGACCTTTCCTACCGAGAGCATCCAGTTGCAATTCTCGAAGAAACCGAACGCAAGACTCGCAACAAGTCCATCAAGTTTCTGAAAGTCAAGTGGTCTCATCACACCGACCGAGAAGCTACCTGGGAACGAGAAGATCATCTTCGTTCCGAGTACCCTTCCTTTTTCCAGTCCTAGATCTCGGGACGAGATCTTTTTGTAGTAGAGGAGAGTTTGTAATGCCCCGGATGTAATACTTTCCCTTTTGGGCATATAATATATCTCCGGCTTCATCTATTTCCTTTTCGGGTTCTTTGTCTTTCGGGCTTTCGTCGTTTTGTTGTGTGTGTGTGTGGCATTCATTCATATCATGTAGACATGTGCATTGCATTGCATTTGTGTTGTGGGTTGCATCCGGTTCCGTGTGTTTCTTCCCGTTGTCCGTTTCGCGTTCCGGAGCTCCCTCACGTGTCCGTGACGTCCCGTAGGCCTACTTTGTTGTTCGGGCGTTTTTCGTTACCGGTGTGCCGCGAGGTTGTTGTGTGTGTTGTTGTTTTGTTGTGTGCAACCCGCCTCTCAAATCTCGTCTCGTTTGGACTCCGTTGACTTTTCCCTCCGTTGTTCGTGTGGGCCCGAAGTGTCTTCGCTTCGTGTCCCGGAAATACCCCTACTGCTTTCTTTTATCTCCGTCTAGGCCTTTTAAATCAACCCCCGCGATCGGATCCGTCGGATCGCGATCGGAGGGCTCCTAGCGCCCCTAAACTCCCTCCTAACCCTAAAAACTGCTACTTATAGACCCCTAGTCTATTTGGCATGTCCCCTTCTTCTTCCTCCTTCCCCTCTATTTTTTCCCCTTTATTTCAGATCTCAGATCCCCAAAAATCCCTGGATCCCGAGGGAATCAGCTCCCTCGAGCGATCCAGCAGCCGACCGCTCGGTCACTCCATCGCCTGGGATCGAGGGCCTGTCCAGATCCGATCGAAGCCGGGGTCAACGATCCAGTCGTTTTCCCAACCGCATCGCCGGCTTCGATCCCTCCGTTGGACCACTTCCCCGCGACGCCAGGCTTCGAGCCGCCCGAAGGCCACCCCTCCATCGCGCCGGCCCGCTCTCCTGGGCCCCTCCTCCGTCCAGCCGCCGCCCGCAGCTGGGTCGCGCTGCCCCGGACCGGCCCATCTCTCCGTCGCCTCCCGCGCACCGCCGCAGCGGCCCGACCGCCCCGCCTCCGCTCGGGCCAGGCAGCCCAGCCGCCAGCGCCTCCGGCCGGGCCTTCCAGCCGACCGGGCCCTTCTCCCGCAACGCCCCGCGGGCCCAATCGCTGCCCCCGCGCCGGCCTTCTTCGGGCCGCCGCCCCGCCAGCCCAGCCGGGCCGCCTCCCTCCTCCTACCGGGCCGCCGCCACTGTTCCTCGCAGGCCCGGGCCGCCGCCGCTACTGTTCATCTCAGATCTGGATCTGAGGTTTAATTCAAAAACCCTAAGTCCCTGTTGCACTTGATCTGTTATGCTAACTTTGAACTGCTGTAATTTCTTGCCTGTTGCTCCGTTTTGCGCGTGTAGCATGTCCAGATGTTCGTGGAGATGTCCTCTACGTTTTACCTGTTGTAGTCATGCATGTTAGAGGTCATCTAGACACTTGTTTTGCTGTTGCAAGAGTGCATCATGATATAAACTGCTGTTGTGTGTTATTTTCATGCCACCTTTGACATGTGATATCTTTTAGCTCGTTTGTCCAAACGATGCAAATGACATGTCCACGTGTTCGTCTTGCCACGAACTACGTGTTGTGTGTGATAGGTTGCATGGTAGGTTTATTATTTCCTTGTTATCATCATCGCAAAGTGCCATGTTCATATGTTGTGTTTTCACTTGTTATGAAATGCCATCTTGTTGAGCTCGTTGTAATCGGTGTGTTCACCACAATGATGCATGCTTGTGTGTTTCGGGATCACCGTCATATGTATTTTGATGAGGTGCTTACCCTTTGCCATGTTTAGTTTCGAGGTGTCTTAAACATGCTCTTTTACATGCTATGATGATATTGCTGTTTTAGGACTTAGTGAAATTTCACAAAGTCTGAAATCTGTAACGTTCCGATGCCATGTTCGTGTGATGTTGTAGGACAAAGCATGATAGTTTTGGGGTGGATTTTGATTGTTCCTTGTAGTATATATTGTTGTCTTTCCATCCATGTCTTCACATGTCCATTTTAGTGGCTGTATCATGTTTATCTTTTGCTCTAAAGTTTCAATAAAATTCTGCTGCCAGAATTTTATTTCAAAGTTCAATATGTCCAAGATCATTGCTATTGATCCGTGACTCCGTTGGGGGTGCACTTTGGACCTAGTTGCTGTACTATATGTCTAGTTTATGTTCATGTCCTTGCCATGCTTTTTGGGTGCTGTAGATTAATTATTTTGAGCTCCAAAGATGCTATGTTGTTGTAATTTTCAGTTTTCGCTCAAATCTTGTTTCGGGCATAACTTTTAGCCCGTAACTCCGATTTCAGCGAATCTTATATCAAACTTGGGTGATTTTCTGTGTAGATTAATAATATCAGCTTGTTATCTTGTTTTGAGGTGTTTTGCTCCAGTGATGTTTTACGTGCTCCATGTGCTCCTTAGTGCATCCATCATGCATTCATGTTTTTCGAGTGCGCATTGCATTTTGTTGATTGGTGCTTGGTGTGTTTGTTGTGTTTAGAGCCGGAAGCTGAGACCGGGTTCGAAGTTGAGCACGAGTTTTCCAACGAGGTTGAGCACGAGGACACTTCTTACGATCCGAACGAATTCTCTTCAGGCAAGATGACCGAACCCCGATAACATTACTATCTTTGTCTATTGCTAGTAGTCTCGATCTTTAGTTTTGCCTCGATGCCCATGTTCTTCTTGTCAGCCTCCTACTTGTAACCAATTGCCATGTTTAACCACCCTACCTATGCAAACCGTTGCTTGGCTAAGTACGCTTCGCTCAGCCCCTCTTATAGCGTTGCTAGTTGCAGGTGAAGTGAAGATGCTTGCTCCATGTTGAAGTTTGGTTGGGTTATATCACTCTATATAAATGCTTTAATTGAAATCATCTATATATTGGCAAGGGTGGAAGGCTAAGCCTTTTGCTTGGTGATTTGTTCCACTCATGCCGTTAGGATCCGTATAAGCCGGTTTTATGTTACTTGATTATGCGTTCCTAACACGGTTGGGGTGTATGGGACCCCCTCGATAAACCGCTAAGTGCTAAGTCTTTTCCAGCAAATCCCAACATTGGTACTATTTGCCTAATAACAAACTAAACATGCATAGGGAGTAATTAACCCTCTTTCTTAATCAACAACCCCGGGCCAGTGCTCCACATGAGTGTTGGTCCGAAACGGGGGGTTACGCGGGGCCACCTCGAGGAAACTCAAGGTTTGGTAAAAACCTGTGGGATCACCCATCCGGTCGTGGCCTGAGACGAGATACGCGCGGCTACTATCAGGGTGTCGGCACGCCGGGAGGATTTGCTGGATTAGCCTTACCTTAGCTCGGTATATCTTGAGCACGGGATTCCGAGGATACTCGGGTCTTCCCACTTTGGAGTTGCGACTCCGCGGATCGTGGGCTTGTAATGGGTCAAGTTGGAACACCCCTGCAGGGTTTGAACTTTCGAAAGCCGTGCCCGCGGTTATGTGGCAGATGGGAGCTTGTTAATTCCGGTTGTAGATAACTTGACACAATGATGCTAATACACTACCAGCGTGTGTTCCGTGACTGTCAATTTCCGAATAGGGATTCGGGAGATGAACACGGAGGGGTTATGTTTGTGAGCTTGTAGCTAGGATCACTTCGTGATCACTTCTCGCCGATGCCTTCTCTTCTCGCTCTCACTTGCGTAAGCTAGATGCTAGTTGCTGCTGCAGACTTGTTCTTTCTTCAGCCTTCCCTCACCTAAAGGCTTAAATAGTTCTGTTACCCGGGAACGGGATTGCTGAGTCCTTTGTGGCTCACAGTTACTTCACACACCAGATGCAGGTCCAGCTGTGAGCTATCCAGGTGATGGCACCGAGCTGGATTGGGAGTTCGACGAGGAGCGTAGTCGTTACTACGTGCGCTACCCGGACGATCAGTAGTGGAGTCTCTTACTAGGATTCGATCCGCCTGTGGTTTACTTTATCTGAGTTTGGTACTTTGGCATTTGGTTTTTGCCCTTAGAGGGTTGTAGTGATCTTAATGTATGATGTTTGAGACTTGTACTGTATTCTGTGACGTGGCGATTGTAAGCCAACTATTTTTCAGTTTACTATCCCCTCTTTTACATGAGTTGGGCAAAGATTACCAAACTTGAGATCATTCTAGGATGGACTTATGCCTTTAAGTCGTGCCTCGACACGTAGGAGGTATAATTCCATCCTGGGCATTACACCCTCTCCTTGTTGCCATGAAACCTCTAACCTCTGACACCTTCCTAGCAAACCATTGTTTGGCTATGTTACCCTCTTGCTTAACCCCTCTTATAGCGTTGTTAGTTGCAGGTGAAGATGAAGATCGTTCCATGTTGGAACTTATTGTTGGAATATCACAATACCTATTATTATTATTAACACACCTATATATTGGGCATGGGTGGAAGGCTTGGCCTTTTGCTCGGTGTTTTGTTCCACTCATGCCACCTTAGGCGCCGATAAACCGGTATTATGTTCCTTGATTTGCGTTCCTTACACGGTTGGGTATATGGGGACCCCTTGACACTTCGTCTTTGAATAAAACTCCTCCAGCAAGGCCCAACATTGGTTTTAATTTGCTCATAATAACAACTTAATTAATTAATTAATTGCATAGGGAGTTAGCGCTTCCCGAGATTCTTTCTACATAGAAGGGGGGGCAGTGTTGATGGTGTTGGTCCCAAACGGGGGGGGGGGGCTGCGGGGCCACCTCGAGTAAACTCGAGGGCTGCTCCCGTACGCTCACCTATCCGGTCGTGGCCTGAGACGACATACGCGCGGCTACTATCAGGGTGCCGGCACGCGGGGAGGTCTTGCTGGACTTGTTTTACCATTGCCGAAATGTCTTGTGCACCGGGATGCCGAGCCTGATCGGATTTACCTAAGATAAGGGGTAATAATTATTATTACTTCAGCTGATCGTGAGAGCTTGTGATGGGCTAAGTTGGGAAACCTCTGTAGGGTTATGATCTTTCGAAAGCCGTTCCCGCGGTTATGTGGTAGATTGGAATTTGTTAATGTCCGGTTGTAGAAAACTTGATAGAGGATCCGAGATAAAATACACAACTGTGTGAGTAACCGTGACTGCCTCTTTTCATTTTGAGAAGAGAACACGGTGGGGTTATGTTTGACTCGTAGGTAGTTCAGGATCTTTAGCGATCACTATTAGTTCGCGACCGTATGCGTAGATGCTCATCTTATTCTTGTACTCGTAAGTTAGCCACCATATATTGCTTAGCCGCTGCTGCAACCTCACCACTTTACCTCTTCCTACCCATTAAGCTTTGATAGTCTTGTTACCCATGGTTATGGGATTGCTGAGTTCGCGTGGCTCACAGATACTACAACAACAGTTGCAGGTGCAGGTTTCCGATGTCTTGACGTGAGAGCGATGATCGTTGTGTTGGAGTTCTTTCTTCTTCTTCTTCTTCTTCAGTCTTGGGTTAGGTTCTGGGTCGGCAGCCTAGGATAGCAGATGGATGTCATTGTGCTTTTCTTGTTTGCATCCGTAGTCGGATGCCTTGTATTGATGATGTTGTATTCATGTGACTTGTATATGTTGTTGTATCCCCCATGTATGTAATGGTACGATGTAATGATATCTATCTTGCTAAGCGCCCGAAATGCGGTTGTGCCCCAATCACGTAAGTGTCACGTGATCGGGATAGAATCGCATCTTGGGCCTGACATACCTGAAAGTAAGTACTACTAGCTAGCTAGTTCCGCGCATCTCCCGTTGATTCTAGCTACTTTCATCAATGCCATTTATAATGCTTCATTATCAGTTTGATTGACCTCTATTTCTCGTAAAAGTGCTTGTGGCAGGAAGCCGGGAATAATTACTGTGGATACTACGTCTGCGAGTTCATATACAACACGGTGGCCAAGAATAGGCGGGGCTACTCTAAAAGACGATATGAAGTGCGTAAGCAAAAATATTCACAATTTTATTTTATTACCATTATTTCTGTTGAGTTTCATTCATATATATGTATTGACCCCCTTCTTCAAATTAGATGTGGCAGATGCGGGATGAACTCCTACCACAAGATCGCATGCGAGCAATTGAAGAGGAATTGGCGGGATTCTTTCTTGACCACGTCATTAATAAAGTCGGAGAATACCATGTGGAAATTGATATACACATGAGATATTAGGGATTGTAAGAGATCTTATATTGTATATATGTAGCTAGTACCATCGGATAGATATACGAAAACTTGTTGTTCGACGAATCTCTCAGAGACAGAGAGGTGCACTCCTCTCTGTATATGTTCATGACGATCTTGCGTGATTAATGGTTCCTTCATTTGCTTACTAGCTAGCGTGTCGAGTCCTCTCTATATGTATAGTACGTAGCGTCGACCAAGTACGAAGATAAGAGAGGACACATCTCTCTATTAGCTAGCTAACACAATATATGAAACCCCTAAATTAACCCTGCAAAACCCCTCAACCCCCTCCCCTTCCCTTTCAGAAAAAACCCTAGCCCCTGAACTGCTGACGCGTGGACGCTTATTTGTCCCGGTTGGTGCTACCAACCGGGACAAAAGGCCTCCCTGCCTGGGCAAGCCGCAGTGGCCACGTGAAGCCTCATTTGTTCCGGTTGGTATAAGAACCGGGACTAAAGGTATTGGTCTTTAGTACCGACCGTTTAGTCCCGGTTCCCGAATCGAGACAAATGGGCCTTATAAACCGGGAGGAATGGGCCTTTTTCTATCAAGTGATATTAAGTACAAGATTTGAAGGGCAAGACGCTTCTCCTAGAGATAAGATACGAAACGGATTATAAATTCTAGACTACCAAACATATGTTACCCAAATCTTTACCTAATAATAAAGAAAATAGGGTTTCAGCCCGTCCGTCAGATCATTTTGCAAAAAAAACCCTATACTTTCTTGAAATCAACCCGCAGTCCAAACATAAGTCAGCCGAACTGTTATTTTACCATTTTACAAAAACGCCCCTGTATTTTCCTGAAATCAACCCGCACTCCGGACTTGAGTCACTCGAACCGTTATTTTACATTTTTTCGAAAACACCCCTGACCTTTTAGGTAATTCATCCGCGGCTCATATTTAACTCAAACAAATGATTTTCTAAATCATCCATATCTTTTAGACCGTAACCCCGATTTAAACATGTTATATATGAAATTTTATTAGAAAAATATGTAGAATATGAATATGATATTATTTTAATCTGTTATGTATTTCTAAATATTATTTTAGCAGATATTAAAGTCAAACAAATGGTTTTCTAAATTATCCGTATTTTTTAAACCGTATTTCCGATTTTAGCATGTTATATATGAATTTTTATTAGAAAAATATGTAGAATATGAATATGAGATTATTTCAACTTGTTAAAATTTTCTAAATATTAGTATAGAATATATTATAGTCAAACAAATTGTTTTTTAAATCATCCGTATCTTTTAAACCGTAACTCCGATTTTAACATGTTATATACGCAATTTGATTAGAAAAACGTGTGAAATCTGAATATGATGTTAATTTTACCTGTTGGTTATTTTTTAAATGCTTTTTGAAAAAGAAAATACGTGTTTTTTCAAAAGGTGAACTTGCATTTCAAAAGTTTGTATTGTTCAAGAAAGAGTTCATGTATTGAAATATTGTGCATATTTTTTAAATGCCCTTCTAAAAAACGTGTTCATGTAATTCTAAAAGTGTGTGCATGTTAAATTATTTTCTTTATCGTGTTCAGGAAAGGAAGGCATCGCGTCCTTCCATGACGAAGTAACATGAGGCGGCCAACCATGCGGGAAGGGAGGTAAGGCACCAGGGCGGCGACACTGGTGTTGCTCCTCCGGCGAGATGAGCTGGCGGAGGGGTTGGAGCGCGCAGGCGCGCGAGCTCGGGCTCCTAGGTCACCTCACAGCGCCGAGGCTAGCAGGTACGCAACACATCTCTCAGCGCTGCCTCACATCATGATGAGTGGATAAACTTTGAAGTGGCAGCCGCTTGACAGTGTGATAGACAAATATAATGCGGCTGCTCGCTTGAACTACACATGAATGTACATGGTGTCAACTGGATTCCAACGAGTTGGCATATATTTTTAAATTCTTTTCTTTATCGTGGTTAGCTCTATAGCATCTACATGCTTGTTTAATTTCGATCTCAAACTTATAATCTATAGCGCACGATCCGTTTTTCTTTCGTACCCGCGACGATTCAGATTGCAAATAAACACCCATTATAACCATATAGGGAAAAAACATCGATAACTACACATGCATAACTCTGAAAACGTCACAGGGGAAAACAAGAAATTTATCATGGCGAGTGTGAGAGAAAGCGAGAGAGAGAGGGAGAGGGAGGAGAGAGGGAGAGAGCGACGCCTTAAGATTAACCATATTCAAACATGTTTTGATTTTGTGTGAACACTGAGTCCACCACCGATGAGGGTGTGAGGATAAGCGGCATCACAAATATGATGCCTCGCTAAAATAAAGGAGATGGACCTATTTGTGGTCTTGAGTGATGGTTGTTGGGTTAAGAGTGTGTGTTGTGCTTTTTCTCCCGTTGTAACGCACGGACTCTTTTGCTAGTATATCTCTAACAAGAAGACTACCTCACCATCGTGTATCATCCGGTCGTTTTTTTTTCTTCGGTTGGTGCTTTTTATATCTATATAAAGTGCGTGATAGCCTATTTCGAGGTCTCGTAGTCTATCATCCCGACTGTACTCGACACGTTTTGGGTAAATCCCGAAGGCCAACGCTAGGCGCCGGTGCGCGGGCCGAAATTTCGGCCGGTCGCACCAGACCCACCCGATGTGCTGCAATGAAACTTTTTTTATAAACGGTTGTAGCATTTTATGTCAATGGTTGTAGCATTCCGACTGTTATGTCAATGGTTGTAGCATTTTTGTCAATGGTTGTAGGATTTTCCTGTAGAAAAAGCTTTGACCGTGGACGAAAAAAGCTTCAACCGTGTATGAAAAACAGCTTCAACCGTTGGAAAAAAAGCTCCCAATCAGACACTGCAAACCAGAGTAAGTAGCAAAAAGCTCCAACGATAGTAGCAAAATCCTACTACGGTTGCAGCAAAATCGTCGTTGTCGTCGTCGTGAGGTCGCAGCTCCACCTGATGGATGTAGCAAAAAGCTTCGCTGGTAGTAGCAAAATCCGACTACAGTTGCAACTTCCCCTTGTTGTGCAGTGCCATTGAAACTTCTGTGTCTATGGTTGAAGCTTTTTTAGGTTGACGGTTGCAACACTTGTATACGCGGGGTGGATTCGAGCATGGCGTCAGGCAACCATGGCGGCCGGCGAGGGGAGCTCCTGTCCTCCGGCGATGGAGCGAGGGGAACGGGCCGGTTGTTGCGTTGGAGAACATGCGTGGAGATTGGAGGCCGCCGTACACTAGCTGTGGGTATCCATCATCGGAAAAAGACATTGGGCGTGCTGGGCATGGGCTATGATGGTTGTGGCAAGCTACATCACAGTGGGAACTGATACAGGTGAGGAGATAAGGGAAGGAGGACGGGCCCCTGCTTGCACGTGGCTGTGTTGCGTGAAAGCTACGCAAGACACGTGAGACAACGAGAGCCAATGGATCACATTGAATCGGACGACGCACGCGCGTCCGGGGCAAGCTTCGGCCGGCAGGCCGGCAGTAAACATTTCCCAATCCCGAAAGAGTTTGCAGTTTGCACGGATGCACTGAACTGGAAAACCCCCATGTCCATGTGGCACACCCCAAGACACGGCCTCGTGATAAGCCAGCCGACCCGAGAGGTGCGAGGCGACCGTGCCATCCTCCCTTGTTGTTAGGGCCACTTGCAAGTTTGGTAGGGAGAAGACAGAAGACCAGAGGTGGGCCTGGCCGGGGGTCCACACCTCTACGGCGCACAGCTGCACATCATGGCGTTCTCTGCCAATCCAAACCCGCCCACATATAGTGGGGGCTGTAGGACGACGAGACCGATCGACACGCGCGCGTACACGAGACGGGCGGGCGAGGGAAATGCTACACCATACGCACCATCTGCAACACCATGGACGTACGGCGGCCACGAGGAAGGACCACCACGTCCACACTAGGCGATGCGGGCGCCGTGCCCGTGCACACAACACCGCCATGATTTGATTTGATCCCTCCGTTCTCCCCCCTTTCATGGGATTCTGGGCTTGTCCGGCGCTGCAACGTGTTGGATTGGATGGAACGGGCAACAGCAACAGCGTCTGTGCGTCTGGCTGGGGGGGCGAACATGGCGATGACGGGCACGCACCGGGTTGGCAGCAGCCAAAATGTTGGGCACCGCAGCACGCGAACGGGTGGCGACGCGCAACAAGAAAAGAAAGATCGCAGTGAGCATGGGAGCGAAATGAAATTTCTTTCTCGCAAGTCGCAAGCGTGGGTGTTGCTCTCCGTCCCCGTCTCCGTGCTCCGCGCAGGCCAGGGGACCGTGGCCCGGCCCGGGGGGCTGGCTGGCTTTTGGCAAAAGAGGCCACCTTTGCTTTCTTTCTGCCTTTGGATGGACGTTCCAAAAGATGGCAAGATCAAATCTTGTGGGGGGAAAGCGGGGGAGCGGGAGACGGTTGCATCAACTCACACGACGTGATCCGATTTGATCATCATTTCCGCGAGGCCCACCTCTTCTCTTTTCGTCCGGACGCAGCTTCAAAGCAATCTCGTCATCATCAAACCAAAACGTGTAGCGTTGCTGTTCCAAAAGGACACTGTGCTTTCCCTGGATTGTGAGCAATCGTAGTAGCAGAAACCTCCAAACGAGAGCAAGGCCACGGAAAAGGCCCGCGAGATTATTTTTTTGTGTGTTCGAATTGCATGCCCTCGCGTTGACGCGTCGTAGATCTTCCGTCTGTCCCGGAAGAGATCTTTTGCGTCACGCACAAATGTTTCAGGTCAATCAGTTGGTAGTAGAGCAGCGAGTGTTGCTACACGTACGATGAAACTCATTCAAAGTTGTGTACGATAAGACTGATCTAGGCTTGTGGACCACATCAGATTGAATCAAGCATGTCTCTTGTCGTACCGGATCGGATGAGAAAAGATCGTATGCAAGGCAATTCTGTACACAAGCCTAGATCAGTCTTATCGTACACAATTTTGGATGAATTTCATCGTACGTGTAGCAACACTCAGCAGCAGTTGGGCTCTTCCTACTACGACTAATGAGCATTGACCAATGACCAGCTGCCACCAGCCTCTTCTTCCTCGGCCGTGCAACGACAGGGACTTGCACAGTCCCGGCCCGTGTAGTGTAGCTCATTAATGCGCATGTCAGGTAGGGGAGGGAGGGAAAGAGGCGGCCAAATCGCATCGACGGCGACGCATGTGAAAAATCACAAAACTGGCCCTTTGGGCAAAGTTCAGCACAAAATGGCCCTACTTTCAAAATATTTCACAAAATGGCCCTACACGCATGACGCCCGCACTCGGGGCGCCATGCTAGAAGGCATAACGCCCTGGTCAAAGGCGCCATGCTCGTCGGCGCTGACTGCCACGTGGGCACGGCCCTGGGCCCATGACGCCTCGGCCCAGGGCGCCATGGTCTGATACACGACGCCCCGACCTGGGGCGCCATACCCCTTCAGCAAAAACTGCCGATCCCATCTCGTCTGCCCCATTCTTTCTCTCCTCCCTCTGTTCTTTCCCCTCCATGCCGCCCCAAAAATCGCCCCTCCCTCTCCCCACTCAAGAACTGCGGATCTGAGCCAAAGATTGGTGGATCCGGTAGCCCTTCGAATCCTCAAGGTATTCCCCTCCCTTTCCCCTCTTTCTATTGGGTGAAATATGTCCATTTGATTGATTTGGGTGAAACCCTAGTTCATCTTGTTGTTGAAATCAATAGTGGATTTTTGTTTGATAATGTGTGGATTAGTGTGATTTAGGATATGAATGGCTTAGAATATGTATGATATAGGATTTTTAGGAAGGTGCTATGAGTTTGGTTAGGATATGTACGCACATATGTGGTGTATGGAAGAATTAGTGCAAATATATGATGTATGATATTGGATATATTGTAGAAAATTATATGCACATATATGGTGTATGGCAGAAGAATTAGTGTAGAAAATTTTGCACATGTATGTATGTTTTTGCACTAGTGCGGATATTTGCAAATGACAACGGGGCTTACCATATACATTTGTAATTTGCAGGATGGCTTCTCTTATCCATCCATCGTATGATCAATTACATCGTGGACGGTTCATGGCAGAAGAAGGAAGGGTTTTTGATCAGCTTCACCTGAGGTCCGGTTCGGTTCATGACAAGATGGAGTATGACGAGCGATACACGGAGTATATCCGGAAGACTGGGCTTCTCCCTTTCATCTCACTCGTGTCTCGTTCGATGCCGAAGATGAACCCTTGTGCGATCACGGCAATCGTTGACCGATGGCGCCCTGAGACACATACTTTTCACTTCTATGCTGGGGAGATGACGGTCACTTTGCAGGATGTTTCTCTGATCACTGGACTTCCCATAAAAGGAGAGCCTATTTGTTTTAGCACAGATTCTGATGGATGGCGTGAGATTATGGTTGGACTCATAGGGAGGGAGCCAGGGGTACAAGGGAAGTCCGCCGGTGCAAGTTATCATTGGATTGCTGAGAACTTTGGGAAATGCCCGGCTAATGCGGACGATGAAACAGTGCAGCAGTATACCAGGGCATACTTGTGGTATGTAGTCAGCCGGACTCTTTTCGCTGACGGCACTGGCGTGAACGCTTCCTTTATGTGGCTTAAGATGTTTGCTGGGTGGGAGCATGGACTCAGTTGGGGTACGGCGGCGTTGGCTTATTTGTATCGTCAGGTAAGTAGTTTTGCTTATAATAGTGTATTGAAGATGTAGAACTTTTGTAGTTTGTAATGACATATATCTTGTTTGTGTGTAGCTGGACGAGGCGTGCCGTAGGGGCGCGAATCCAAGAAACGTCGTAGAGTCAAAGGAAGCCAACATCGGTGGTCCGATGCTTCTATTATCGATCTGGAGTTGGGAGCACTTGCCAGTGGGGCGGCCTATACCAAAGGGTTACGACCGGTGGGATGATCATGATGACCCAGACCGTATGCCTACATGGGCGTATAAGTGGGATAAGGTTGAAGGTTTTGTTGGCAATTCAAAGACCATGTATTTGCACTACTGCAACGAGCTTGACATCATGACCCCGGAGCAGGTTATCTTAGTAGTCTCTTGCTTTGTCTCTTCGGTTTGTTCGGTTTTCCAAAATTCATACTAACAATGTAGTATTTTCTTAATCTTTGATTATAGGTTACCTGGCAACCGTATGGAACGGAGGGCAATATTGGTAGGGGAGCTGGTCATATTACTTTCAGACTTAACCCAAAGTGTCTACAGGAAGCACACTTATGGCGGATGCGCTGCCCATTGATTTGTTATTATGCTGTTGAGTTTTATCAGCCACAACGAGTTATGACACAATTTGGCTTATTTCAAGAGACCCCGCCGAAGTACAAGGACACTTCGCTACATTTGCATAGGTAAGTGCTTAGCACTTCAAATGCTTTCTCCATTGTTTTGAAGATACTAACGAAAATGCAAATGTCAAATGCTATGCAGTCTCGACAAAATGAAGCAGAAGAGTATAAAAAAATGGAATCGAGAGCATGACGTGTATATCCAGGAGTTCAAGCAGAAGCTCAATAAGATTGAGCTTTCACTACGTGAACCGACTTCTAAGCCTCCCCCACGGCCTTTTGATACGGAAGCATTCAACAATTATCTTGTGTGGTTTCGTTCCAATGCCCGTACTCAACTTAATGCACCCGCATTTCAGCCAGGGGACATATTACATGAACCAAATCCAGGTTTTGATCAGATGGCCAATATTGAGTACAACAGGCTTATTAGATATGGTAGACGGTATGAAACGGCGCCAACTATCCGCTTTGTGGTAAGTTACCGTTATATCTATATGCTTGCCTACATTGTGCCAAAATGATTTGTCCTATTGTGTCCAACAGCAAAACGAGCTCTCGAAACATGTCAACGACGCCGGTGAGGCACTCAAGTACCCTCCAGGTGAAGAGTCGTACAATAAGCTTAAAGCTTTTGTTGAGGTATGCCACAATTTGCTTTTCATACACATTTTTGGGGTATATCTCCTAACTTCATGATATGTTGTGAACTATGTATGCTTTTGATGATTTGTTGTGAACTATGCCTGTGATGAACTATGCCTGTGATGAACTATGCTTTTGATGATTTGTTGTGAACTATGCCAAGTGCAAAAGGAAATGATGCATGTGGTGAACTATGCCTGTTGCCAGCACGACGCCCTGGACCAGGGCGCCATGCCTGTTGCCAGCACGACGCCCTGGACCAGGGCGCCATGCCTGTTGCCAGCACGACGCCCCGGACCAGAGCGCCATGCCCCTCGCCAGCACGACGCCCCTACCTAGGGCGCCATGGTGGCCGAATATTACTAAGTCCAAACACGATATGCTTCTGATGATGGGGGCGCCATGCAATTTTCTGGGCGCCATGTATGACGCCTTGGGCAGGGGCGCCATACTCACTTACATGGCGCCTTATGCTAGGGCGCCGTGAACCTGCACTTCTCTATTTTTTCGAGGGCGGGGGAGGAGAGGGAGAGGTGGGGAGGGCGGCGGTTGGCGGCGGCTAGGGTTTTCCCCTCCCGTCGCCACGCGGGGACGAGAGGAGGGGACGAGAGGGGAAACCCAAAAGGTTCTCTGTTTTTTGTCGTTTTTTGGCCATTGTTCCACACGTACATAAGTTCCACACGTACATAAGTTCCACACGTACATAAGTTTGACACATACATAAGTTTCGTGACTTACATAGTTCAACCACCCAAAAGGTTCACGACATACATAAGTTCGACCACCCAAAAGATTCACGACATACATACATCATTAGTTTCACACCCCAAGCCAATAACCGAAGCCTTGACCACCACCATCACCACGACCACGTCCTCGAGCTCCACCGTCACCACGGCCACGTCCTCGAGCACCACGGCCACGTCCTCGAGCTCCACCATCACCACGGCCACGTCCTCGAGCACCACGGCCACGTCCTCGAGCTCCACCATCACCACGGCCACGTCCTCGAGCTCCATCATCAGCATCACCATCTCGTTTTGATCTCTTTCTTTTGCCCCTTGAGCTACAACCTCTATTATTGTGCCCCTCGTTGTTACATTCACCGCAACGGCTGATATCACGAGGCTCTGCGAAATGTTGGCTCCCCCATTCCTTACGGAATCCACCACCCCAATCATCCATGTCACCCAAGAAACGTTTTGTCTTCCGTCTTCCACGTGTCACCACCTTCATTTCCAAATCAGGGTATAGTGGGGGTCCATGGTATTCCGGCCATTTAGATTGGTCTAGATAGGGATGAAACCTCGCAGCCCATGTATTTTTTACCGCATTGATCGAATACTCCTCCAATCTTACATTGTTGGTCATGTTGACACTCACATTTCTACTGCGAGATGCAGCCATCAAGTGAGAGCACGGGAGATGATACAATGTAGGCCTCTCGCATGAACACGCGCCCATCTTAAGATAAACCTTGAAGGAGCCACCTCCATATGGCACGCCGTCACGCGACATTCCACCGTGCTCATCAACTTGGAAAATCAATTCTATGTTATCAAAAGACTGGATTTTGTGTGAATCCGCCTTCCTTGCTTGGTATTCCATCCAATCGTCGACCTTTGGTGGATACTTGTACATCTTTTTGGCCTTGTTTTTTCCGGAAATCAAGTAGGATGTTTCTTCACTGTACTTTTGAAAATAGACATTCAACTTCTGGAATGTATACTCTACTATTGCTGTTACAGGCAATGCACGTACACCCTTAAGCACCATGTTGAAACATTCAGCCATGTTGTTTGTCATGTCACCGTACCTCATTCCATCGTTGTCAAAAGCCCGTGCCCACTTTCCTTTATCGGCAAAATTCCTATTTAGGAAATCTTTGCCAGCATTGTTTGCTTTAGCATACACTTTGTCCCACAATTTCTCAAAATGTCTAGTGGTGAATGCGAGACAACAATCATGAAGAAGGTCAGACAATTCCTTGTCTCCACATGCTCGGTAAAAGTTAGAAACAAAATGCCTCATGCACCACCTATGGTGCACGCGATGATGTCCTGGAATATCAATCTCAACTGCATTGAGTATCCCTGGGTGGCGGTCCGAGATGATGCAAACCTCTCTTTCAGGTCCAATTACCTTGGTCCTCACTAGACTAAGAAACCACTCCCAGTTGTCATTGTTCTCCGCCGACACCAAAGCGAAGGCCAATGGAACCAATTTGTCACCACCATCATTAGCAACGGCGATCAACAATGTGCCCTTGAACTGGCCAGTCAAAAATGTGCCATCCACGCACATAACCGGCCTACAATGCTTGAAGGCCCTTATGCATGGCTCAAAAGTCCAGAATGCACGTCCAAATATTCGAACGGTTGCATTGTTGTATATCCTTGTTCTCACACCATCTGGCTCCACCATATAGTACATGCCAGGATTTTCTGCCGTCATCGCTTTAAACACCATCGCGAGGCGGTTGTATGATTCTTCCCAACCACCATACAATATCTCAAAGGCAGCTTGCTTGGCCTTCCATGCCTTCCCATACTTCACCTCGTACCCAAAAACCTCCTTCACCATCTCCATCAAAGCCCGAATGGGATATGTTGGGAGTATCTTTATGGAGGCTGAAAATCGATATGCAATGAATTTGGAGGTCAATTGACGGTGATCATCCTTTACATTATCATCATCAATATCCTTGCCACTACATCGATGGTGAAACACGGAACTTGTAATCTTCCATTGTGGCCCGCCTTTGACACATCTTGCACGGATAACCCAAGGGCAATGATTCTTGTGTTCCTCGCATTTGACCACATAACGCACTTTGGAGTTTGACTTCTCCACAAAGAATGGCCGATGAAACTTAACCGCGTAGTCCTTGGCCCATATTTGAAGTTCTGCCAAGCTTTCAAAGATTGTTCCTTCACTAACACCATACACACTTGCTTTCGTATCTCGCTTTGAAGTTAACCTTGGTGCAAGAACATTACTTGTGCCACCATCAACAATCGCCTTATCGGCTAGGCTTAGATCACAAAACAATGATGTCTTGTGACTACGGCCTATTACCTTCTTGAAAGCATTGGCTTCTTTAGCCGTCAAACCATCCTCATCTATTTCTTCATCCGGGCCTTCATCCTCCGAGTCCCACGCATAGGACCTATTGTATGGAATCTCATGGTCCATGTCCTCTTCCATGCAATTTGCCTCAACATCACCAACATAATGATCATGAAGATAAGCCTCCGATTCATCACCCTCAAACTCACCACCATCCATGTGCAAGTCTTCATTATCACCTTGGTCATTCCCGACGGGGCTCAAACATTGGGTCATTGGAGGTTGGCTCATTGTTGAGTCATGCACATCCGGAGTGACATGTGTTGAATCTCGAACCGGGCTTCTAACATCATATGAAGATGCACAACGATTCAAATCAATGTTCAATGGAGCACGAACAACCTTTGTGGCAAATAACTCAAATGATTTATCTTGTGAGGCCAACACACTCTCTTTATATGCTTCCCAATGAAACTCGGAGTCAAGAGGCATTATCTTCCAACGAATATGTTGTCCATACCCAACATTATACCTTCCGATTAAGTCTACTCCATAGCTTTCTTCCATCCAATTCACCTTTCTTCGAAGCTCAAACAAAACCTCCTCAAGGCTAGGACTTGTGGGAAACACCATCACTACCGGCTTCTTCTTCGGGTCACCATACTCCGCGTCTCCCTTCTCAAAGGAGACAAAGTCCACATGATGCACATTGACGATCCTCGCCATCTAGAATCATAAACACCAAAAAGCATCAACAAAAAAAGCAAAATTGGATGACCTAGGGTTTCCCCAAATCCCCACAATGGGGAGATTTCAACCAACAAAAAGAGGAGGGATGATGGAGAATACCTTCACGGGTCGAAGGGAAGGATAAATCACCGATTTGGAGCTCCGATCCACGAAATTTTGTGGGCATTAGGGAGGGGTTTGAGTGGGGCGGCCGGGGTGGAGAAGGGGGGAAGTGAGGGTTTGTGGAGGGAAAGGAGAGGAAACTCTGTTTTGTTCACGCACAGGGGCATGGCGCCCCGGGCCAGGGCGCCATAGTCATGAGCACGACGCCTTGCCCTGGGGCGTCATCGTGCCAGACCCTGCCAGCGTGGCAAGTCACCATGGCGCCTTTGACCAGGGCGTTATGCCTTCTAGCATGGCGCCCCGGGTGCGGGCGTCATGCGTGTAGGGCCATTTTGTGAAATATTTTGAAAGTAGGGCCATTTTGTGCTGAACTTTGCCCAAAGGGCCAGTTTTGTGATTTTTCACGCGACGCATGGTCGCAACGCAAATGGGCATCGGCCGCGAGCTCATAAATGGCGACCTGTACTTCTGTCTACTGCCGCCTCCACCCACCAGTGCTCACGTTTACCACGGAACAGAAGCCTCAAGTTTTCTGGAGTATAGCGGTTTACTGTCACCGCACGTACTGTGGGTGCGCTGTGTTATACTGTCATCTCAAAGACCTGTGGTGGCTACTGCCTACTGGTGATTGATCTTGTTGGTTCGTAGTACGTGTAGCATGTGCGTGGTGTGTGTACTGTACTGGTGTTGGAGCAGAAATGTTATTCACGGCTGTGGAATGACGAGGACGGCGCCAAAAACTCTGGACGAACTGTATCCGAGTCTTGCCAACGGTGGTGTATACAGCCATACAGGCCCATTCGTCCATACGTACAGCCATTAGTTTGCGGCCTCTTGCACGTGACATGTTGGAATTTATATGCAAGCCAGATTTTGTCCAAGTAAACACTGGCATCAACTCATCCCCGAATTGAGGCCATAGCGCAGAGGGCGCCACGGGGTCATTAAGAGCATTTACAACCTGATTTGACAAATCTGGCCCTTCAAATGTCCGCGGGTAGTGACCTGTCACGTCTCAAAAAATGCATTCTGCGTCCGGGAACACAGGGGCAGGGGTTAAGGAAGGGTCTGGAAGGTGTGCCCAAGAAAAAGGAGAGGAAGATATCGGGGAAGATAGCTGCCTCCAAACAAGCCAGAGCACATAACAGCCAGACGATGGATTCTGAAGAGCGTGTACCCGTGAAAGGTGTGGCCATGTTCCATCTCATGGGCGAGCCGATGCTACCGCCGAAACCGCTGGTGGCTCTATCAGGGGATCTCAGGAGACTGCACGACCATGTGTTGTGGACTGAGAAAAGCCTACTAGCCTCGAAGGATCCAGGATATCCGACATACGCGGCTCGTGTGCCTGAGGGGAAGTGCTACGTCGACACACCGCCCGCGCAGGTGTTCTTTGATACGTCTCCAACGTATCTATATTTTTTGATTGTTCAATGCTATTATATAGGATGTTTTGGATGTTTAATGGGCTTTATTATACACTTCTATATTATTTTTGGGACTAACCTATTAACCCAAAGGCCCAGTCCAGATTGCTGTTTTTTTGCCTATTTCAGGGTTTTACAGAAAAGGAATATGAAACCGAGTCCAAACGGAATGAAACCTTCGGGAGAGTTATTTTTGGAACGATATCTTCACGAGAGACTTGAGCACCAAGGCAGAGGTGACCCGTGGTGCCCATGAGGGTCCAGGGCGCGCCCCCTCCCCCTAGGCGTGCCCCCACCCTCGTGGGCCCCAGGTTGCTCCACCAACGTACTCCTTCCTCATATATATACCCAGGTACCCTGAAATCATCGAAGCAACAAAGAAAACCTTAATTCCACCGCCGCAACCTTTTGTTCCCGTGAGATCCCATCTTGGGGCCTGTTCCGGAGCTCCGCCGGAGGGGGGATCTTCCACGGAGTGCTTCTACATCAACACCATCGCCTCACCATGAGTTGTGAGTAGTTTACCATAGACCTTCGGGTCCATAGTTAGTACCTCGATGGCTTCTTCTCTCTTTTGGATCTTAATACCAAGTTCTCCTCGGTCTTCGAGGAGATCTATTCGATGTAATATTTTTGCGGTGTGTTTGTCGAGATCCGATGAATTGTGGGTTTATGATCAAGATTATCTATGAGAAATATTTGGTTCTTTTCTGAATTCTTTTATGTATGATTATAATATCCTTGCAAGTCTCTTCGAATTATCGGTTTGGTTTGTGTTAGGGATATTACTAGCAGGTATGAACCGGCTAGTATAAACCGGATATTATAATATATTTGTATGATTGTAATATTCAGTAAAGGCTACGGCCCATGAGATCTTAGGGCCCATGTATAGAGTTATGATTTGTAAACCGCCTGATCATGTAACTTGAGAGATAAGGAAGAAAGAGCAGAGACCGAGGCGGACACGAGTATGAGCCGGCCTCGGGACTCTGTAAACCGGACCGGGCGTCGCCTCTATATAAAGGGACGACCCGGCGATGGTTCAGGGACAAGCAAGAAACAACCCGTCGAGGCACAGGCAAGCGATCTGCTCCCTGCTCAACGACGCCCAAGGAATACCAAACCAAACTAGACGTAGGCTTTTACCTTCATCGAAGGGGCCGAACTAGTATAAAACCCTCTGTGTCCTTTGTTTGCTTTTAACCTCTTCAAGCTAACCTGTGCGATGGTTCCATCATCAAGTCCGTTAAACTGGACATCTGCCGTATTATTTCCACGACAGTTGGCGCCCACCGTGGGGCCTCCGCACGATGGTTTCGAGTTCTTGAAGGGCAGCTTTGAAGGACTCAAGGGCTACGCGGTCGGCCGGATGACCAAGAGTCGCCGCGGCCGGATCTACATCGATGACGCAGGTTGGGGACCGGAGGCCGATTCAATCGAATACGGGTACCGGGTTCCCTTCGGTGGCATCCACCTCTTCATCGGCAAGATCGGCGAACCAGGACCTGAGCCGGACATCTTCCCCGACATCGTCGAGCCGGCTCAGCGTGCGAGATCGGCCCGGATTCAGCCCGCCATGAAGCACGTTTTCGTTGGAGCAGTTCACGGAGTCCAAACCGAGGACGGATTGGGATCCGGTGACGAAACAGTTGTCTACTCCGACGACGAATCTTCATCCGGAGAGACTGAATCTTTGTATCAGTTGCAGGACGGCCGGTCTGAGGGTGAGTCCGACGGAGACAGTATTCCGGGCCCCTTTGTCTCGCCAAACCGGGTGGCTGTCTTCATGGCCGGTTCACAACCTACGCCATCGTCCACGGTGATCGGGGCGACAGCAGAAGCTGGAGTAGGGGGAGTGGCCAGGCCCTCTCACCCACTGACGTTCTATCCACCTTAGTCGAGGAGTTCACGGCCCGAGCCATGGCAGAGGTAGCTCCAGCAGACAAGGCGCAACATGATGCAGAGCTCCTTCAGCTAAAGGGCCGGATTGATCAAGCAAGGGATGACCTAAAAACAGAGAAGGCTATGATAGCAATAAGGCAGGCGGAGCTGAATGATCAGGCTTTTCATCTAAGGATGGAGCAGGCCTCTGCACAAGTAGTAAGGAGTCGGACGTACCAGTCTCGTCTACCGCCGGTTTATGAGGCGACGGATCTGTTCAGGACGCCAGGGGCAGGGACTAGCAATGATCCGGCTTTAAACCGGAGGGCACCCCCGACAAGGGATGAGCCGGTTCAGCAGCCTACTGCGGAGCAAGATCGACGGATCACATCTGCACCTCACGTTCCTACCCCTCCGGGTCATTATTCGAATCCTTTGGAAAATATTGTTGCTGCTGCTTCGCGTTTGGCCGCTTTGCCCATTGAGGGGACGTCTCCAGTGGCGTTGGAGGCACGCAGGGTCAAGGATCTGCTTAATACGGCGTTAGTGCAACAGCAAGCATATTCTCATAGCAGGGAGAGGCTACATTCAACACCACGTCCCAGCCGGAGTTCAATAGGCATTGGGAGGAACCGGAAGTGTCTAGCAGTGAACGCAGGCGACACCGTCACAGATGAGATAACCCGGCAGGCATGGACGCACAGGCTCAGGATGCAAACCGGGTTAGATCGGTAGCCCGGGAGGAGGTCCGTCAAACGACACCGGTTCACACAGCAACCGCAGAGACAGGAGTCACAACGAGTTCCTTTGGGGTGCAGTGCCTTATCCCCGCTTTACGGAGCGTAAAACTGCCTAAAGACTTTAAAGGTCCGCGTAAAGTACCTAATTACACAGCAAATTTGGCTCCATAAGCTTGGGTTGAGAGTTACGAGATGGCCATGGAGATGCTGAATGTAGATGAAGCAGCTTGTGCAAAGTACTTTACTATGATGCTTGAAGGTACAGCCCGAACCTGGCTAAAGGGTTTGCCCCCTAATTCCATCGGGTCATGGGGAGAGCTACATCGCCAGTTTATCAAAAATTTCAAAGATACATGCAAGCAGCCGATGTCAATAGTGGATCTAGCAGCCTGTGTGCAAGGAGAACAGGAATCTACAAGTGCATGGGTGCGGCGAGTATCAGAGATCTTGCATTCTTCGAATGGTATCAATCCCAGTACATCAATAGTAACATTAGAAAACAATTGCCGGTTTGAGTCTCTCAAATTAAAACTGGGACGGCTTAAAAGGGATTGTAATGACATGGGGACTCTCATGAGCGCTCTAGTGAAGTACGGGGACTCCGACAACAACAAATATCCTGAAGCAGAAGGAGACAAAGCTGGGAAGGTCAATAAGTCTGGTAAACCGGCGCAGATTAACCCGGTTATTACCAGTTTCCTAGGCAAACGAAAGGCAGAGGGTGGCTCCGATTTCGTAGCCAATACCCAAGTTCAAGAGGGTTTCCAGCGCAATAGAGGCAAACCACCCCACAAGCCGGCGGAGGGGATGTTAGTTGGGACCAGGAGTTAAGTCAGCCTTGTCCGAAGCATAGCACAAGGGGACGACCAGCGAAACACACTATAGGAGAATGCAGGCCCTTGATGGAAGCCATAATGGGCCGCTTCAATTCTAATGACAGGCCTCCAAATGGTGGATCAGGCCCGGGGTTCTATGGTCTGGGTCATCAGGGGAACAGCTCCGGATCAGGATATCAGGGCAATAACAGTGGTTATCATGGCCGGGCCAGTAATCAATATGGTCAGGGTGGTTATAATAACCAAGGCAATCAGCCGCGTAGTCAAGGTGGTTACAATAACCAAGGCAGCCAACAGCCGGGCCAAGGTAATCACAACAACCAAGGTAATCAGCAGCGTCAGCAACAGCAGCAGCAATCCGGATATCAGAGCAATCCGAAGGAGCTAAGTAGTGGGCAATATCATGTGTTCACCACGAGTTTGTGTAAACGAGATCAAAAGGTTTTAAAGCGGGCAGTCCACGCGGTTGAACCGGCGACGCCACAATTCCTGCGCTGGTCAGAGTAGCCCATCGTCTGGAGTAGGGAGGATCACCCGATGCGGGTGGATAATCCGGGCCACTTGGCCTTGGTGGTAGCACCACAGGTGGGTGGCTACAAGTTCACTAAAGTTCTTATGGACGGCGGTAGCAGCATCAATATCTTGTATTATGAGACCTTCCGTCGTATGGGCCTGACGGATAAGAAGCTAAGGCAGTCAAACACGGTGTTCCATGGGGTGGTTCCGGGTAAGTCAGCTTATCCAGTTCGGAAAATTGACTTAGAAGTTACCTTTGGAGATGAGCATGATTCCAGGTCAGAGATGATAACTTTCGAAGTCATCAAGATCCGGAGCCCCTATCACGCTCTATTCGGGAGGACGGTTTATGCCAAGTTTATGGCTAGGCCATGTTATGTTTATCTGCAGCTCAAGATGCCGGGTCACAAAGGCACGATCATGGTTCACGGAAGTCGCAAGATAGCAGTGGAATGTGAAGAGGGAGACGCTGCTTACGCAGAGGCAGTATGTGCCACAGAAGAGTTGAAATTTTATAAAGATAATGTTGATCCGACAGATATGACCCCGTTGAAGAAGCCAACTACAGAGCATGATCCGGTGTTGAAGTTTAAATCGGCGGAGGAGACCAAGCAAGTTGATTTTGTGCCAGGCGATTCGTCCAAGCAGTTCACGATCAGCGCTAACCTTGATCCCAAATAGAAAAACGCGCTCATCGAGTTCATCCGTGAGAACCGGGATATCTTTGCATGGAAACCTTCTGACATGCCAGGTATACCGAGGGAACTCGCTGAGCACAGTCTTAATATTGATCCGAAGTTTAAACCGGTCAAGCAGTATCTGCGCCTCTTCAACGAAGAAATGCGCAAGGCTATAGGAGAGGAGGTGGCCAGGCTTTTGGCTGCAGGGTTGATAGTGGAAGTTTTTCACCCAGAGTGGTTGGCTAATCCGGTGCTAGTGCTAAAGAAGAATGGAAAATGGAGAATGTGTGTGGACTATACAGACCTCAATAAAGCTTGTCCAACGGATCTTTTTGCTCTCCCTCGCATTGATCAGATCATCGATGCCACAACGGGATGTGAGCGGCTAAGTTTTTTGGATGCATACTCAGGGTATCACCAGATCAAGATGGCAGTTAAAGACCAAGAGAAGACAGTTTTCATAACTCCTTTTGGTGCTTTTTGCTATGTATCTATGCCTTTTGGGCTCAAGAGTGCCCAAGCAACTTATCAGCGTTGCGTTCAGAACTGTCTTAAGGGGCAGATAGGGAGAAATGTTCATGCCTATGTGGATGATATCGTGGTGAAGTCAAGGAAGGAAGAGACACTGATAAAGGACCTCAAGGAGACCTTTGACAATCTTCGGACCTATAAGATGATGCTTAATCCGGAGAAGTGTGCTTTTGGTGTTCCGGCAGGCAAACTCCTTGGGTTTTTTGTGTCAAACAGAGGAATAGAAGCTAATCCGGAGAAAATCAAGGCAATCACATCTTTAACCAAACCAGCTTGCATTAATGATGTTCAGCGTATCGCTGGCCGGATTACAGCATTGAGCCGGTTCATTAGTCGTTTGGGGGAGAAGGCGATTCCGCTTTATCAGATGCTGAGAAAGACGGATCGGTTTATATGGAGTGATGAGGCTAATACTGCGTTTGAGGATTTAAAGCGACAGCTAGCGAGGCCACTGGTCCTGGCTGCCCCTGTTGTTAATGAACCTTTGCTGTTATATGTTGCCGCCAACGCACGGGCAGTTAGTGTGGCGATCGTGGTTGAACGCAAGGAAGCAGGGAAGGAATATCTGGTTCGGCGTCCAGTTTATTACGTGAGTGAGGTACTCATTGAGTCTAAGCAGAGGTACCCACATTGGCAGAAGCTGGTGTATGGTGTGTTCATGGCAGACCGGAAGTTGAAGCACTATTTCCAAGTTCATCCAATAACTGTTGTTAGCTCAGCGCCATTGGGGGACATAATCCAGAACAGGGAAGCTACGGGTAGAGTGGCAAAGTGGGCCATTGAGCTCATCCCACATGAGTTGAAATATGTGCCATGCACCGCTATAAAATCTCAGGCATTGGTGGATTTCATCAATGATTGGACATAGCTGCAAACACCAGAGGAAAAGCCGCATCTTACATACTGGATGATTCACTTTGACGGTTCAAGACAGTTAGAAGGCTCGGGGGCTGGAGTTGTTTTAACTTCTCCGCGAGGTGATAAGTTTTGCTACGTCCTCCATTTATTATTTCCTTGCACTAATAATGCAGCGGAGTATGAAGCGTTACTTCATGGCTTACGGATGGCAAAGGAGATGAACTTGAGCCTGGTCAAGTGCTTCGGCGATTCAGATTTGGTGGCACAACAAGTTTCAGGCAAGTGGGATTCGAGAGATCCTCTCATGGCAGCTTACAGACGAGAAGTAGAAGCAGTTGCTGGATATTTTAAAGGGTATCAAGTAGACCACATAGACCGGCAAAGGAATGAAGCGGCTGATGCTTTAAACCGGATGGGTTCTCAACGTAAACTGGTACCACCAAATACTTTTTTGGAAGAGTTACATAGTCCATCAGTGCAAGTACTATCCGAAGAAGACCTAGTTGTTCCTGATCCGGCGGCACAGTTAGTTGCGTCACTTCACGTTATTCCGGATTGGACGTTGCCCTACTTGGCGTATCTGAGCCGAGGAGAGCTACCGGACGACGAGAATGAAGCGCGACAGATAGTCCGGCGTTCTAAGTCCATGACAATTGCGAACGGGGAACTCCATCATCGCAGCGTCTCGGGGGCATTTCAGCGGTCTGTATCAACCGAGGAAGGTTGTGATATTCTTCGTGAGATCCATGAAGGGGATTGTGGTCATCATGCCGGTTCAAAATCTTTGGTGGCTAAAGCTTTTCGACATGGATTCTATTGGTTGACAGCTCATGCCGATGCGGCGGATCTACTCCGGAAGTGTGATGCTTGTCAGAAGTTTTCACGACGCGCTCTTGTTCCGGCACAGGAGCTCCGGATGATACCAATAACCTGGCCGTTTGCAACTTGGGGGCTTGATATGGTTGGACCCTTCAAATGATCCCAAGATCAGAAAACTCATCTATTGGTGGCGGTGGATAAGTTTACAAAGTGGATTGAGGCAGAGCCTGTGAGCAAGTGTGATGCGGCAACAGCGGTTAAATTCATCAAAAAGGTAATTTTCCGGTTTGGCTTTCCACACAGCATCATCACAGACAATGGTACCAATTTATCTAAGGGTGAGATGGAAGAATTTTGTCAACAGGAACACATTCGCCTAGACGTATCTTCCGTAGCACACCCTCAATCCAATGGTCAAGCTGAAAGAGCAAACCAGGAGATTTTGCGAGGTATCAAGCCCCGGCTTATGACTCCCTTGCAAAGAACCCCAGGATGTTGGGTCGAGGAGTTACCATCTGTCCTTTGGAGTATCAACACTACGCCAAACCGGTCCACAGGTTACACACCTTTCTTTATGGTATATGGTGCTGAAGCGGTCCTTCCAGGCGATATCCGTCATGATTCACCAAGGGTGACAGCCTATGTTGAAGCGGCCAACGAGCAGGCAAGACAAGACAGTTTAGACCGGCTGGATGAAGAGCGTGATATAGCGGCAGCACGGTCTGCGATTTATCAACAAGACTTGCGCAGGTATCACAGCCGCCGGATCAAGAGCAGGACATTCCAGGAGGGAGACTTAGTACTCCGGCTTATACAAGATCAAACAGACATGCATAAGTTATCCCCGCCTTGGGAAGGACCTTTTGTGGTCAGCGAGAATCTGCACAACGGTTCATACTACCTGGTGGATGTTCGAGAACACAAGGATTCACGGACATCAGAAGAAGAGACAAAGAGGTCGTGGAACATTGCCCTCTTGCGGCCCTATTATACTTGAGCCATAAGCTCCACTGTATCCTATGTATATATTAAGATTAATGAATAAACCGGCACCCTTGGTAAACCGGGGGCTCAGCCTTTTTTCCAATATAAGTATCTTACGGTGACAACCATACATTTCTTATCTCATGTTCCAAACATTTTGATTGGTTTACAATAAGTATACAAGGCATATGTATGCTGGAGCAACAGCTCACTGAAGGCTTCCTGTTCAAACATAGGTCGTATTCGAACCAAAGAAGACATGGCGCAAAGGCCCTCTGGACAGGCGACAGCCATCCAGTGACTGGCTAAAGATTTACCTATGGTTCTATGGAACCATGGAGGCCCTCTGGATAGGCGACAGCCATCCAGTGATTGGCTAAAGATTTACCTATGGTTCTATGGAACCATGGAGGCCCTCTGGACAAGCGACAGCCATCCATTGATTAGCTAAAGATTTACCTATGGTTCTATGGAACCATGGAGGCCCTCTGGACAGGCGACAGCCATCCAGTGATTGGCAAAAGATTTACCTATGGTTTTATGGAACCATGGAGGCCCTCTGGACAGGCGACAGCCATCCAGTGATTGGCTACAGTTTTACCTATGGTTTCATGGAACCATGGAGGCCCTCTAGACAGGCGACAGCCATCCAGTGATTGGCTAAAGTTTTTCTTATGGTTCCTATGGATGGTACCCGCATCCATCAACCGGCCCTCTGGATGGTAAGCCCATTCCATTGATTGGCTGAACCTTGCTTTGAGCCTGGCAGCTCGTAAAAAGCCTCGACTACATGGTCTTATTTGCAAAACTTGCATTTCTGGTGTTTATGTTTTATGATTCTTTAAACCGGAGTGGAACAGCTCCAGAAGATGACCGCATATCTATAAAGTTAAAAGTCCGGGTCATGAATACCAGCATGAGATAACCGGTGTTCATTATAACCCAGATCATCCATCAGGCAAAAGCCAAGTTTCAGCATGATATAAACCGGTGTCTTTTATCAAACCCAGGATTATTATTGGGTCTATCAAGGTTTCCATCAGGAAATTTTAAATTCTACCGGATTAAGAGTATCGAGCATACTTGATCTCACGTATAAAGTTGTTTCTGATATAAGCATACACTTATTTAATATATTATGAGAACAATTTAATGAGTCCAGCGGTCAAACCGTTAGGACATATTTTCAGCATTGTCTATGCAGGAACAGATGGTATGCAGGATACGCCATGTTAGGCCAAATGGAAATTGGTAATATTAAAGCAAGAAGTCGGCGTATCCGGATTAAAGCGGACAATGTTTTCAGCTATCCTATTACAAGGCATAGCAAGCCTGACGGATTAAAAATTGTTCGGTGAAATAAGACTGCGACTACAAGGATAAGCTATGAACTACGCTCCCTCCTGCTGCGACGGCTGGGTATCAACTTGGTCCGGAGTCTCCTCCTCTTCTTGAAGCGGCTGGAAGTCAGGGACGCACCAGTCGATTTTCATTAAGGCACGAAAGTACATCTCCTCATTGATGAGTTCAGACGGATCGATATCTGGGGCGAAGGTATGAGGGCGTACTGGTGGGATTAGATTGACAGTATCATAAACCGGCCGCTCCACCCGCTTGTTCTGTAAATCATACCCCGGATGATACCTGGATAGATTTGATTCGGCTGCAAGTTTGCTGGCGAGAGGACGCATCTCCTTCGTCAAGGCATGGAGATCCTTTGCAGTAAAAGTTGATCCATCTTCTTTAGTGTCGGGATATCCACTCAAGGCTTCTTCCGGATCAAAATCTGGGACCCAAGCTTTAGCTCTGGTAAGCGCCATAAGAGAAAGGCTCGAGTAGCAGATTTTTTCACTTCCTCCAAGCGCACTGGCAAGACAGACGGTTTCTCTAATGTGTCTTGGATAGTGGTTGGGGCCGGTTTATTGAAAGATGTTGCACTTATGATCCTTTGAGCGCCGGAATACAGCTGCTCGACCAAAGTATAACATGCCTTGAGTTTTTTCCGTAAGTCATCCCCAAGATGGGTGACACGGCGCCCTGCATATGATTATCACAGTTAAACCGGCACGGATGGAAGATTACAAGGATGAAAGCAGGAATACAGATTAAATACTTACCGAAGACTGCAGAAGTCATCAACTCTATATGCCGCTTTAAGCCGGTTAACTCTTCAGTAACCGGATTAAGAGCTTCTTCAGCGTCCTTGGCCCTTTTCTCCAGATCTTTTTTCTGAACCTCAAAGGCGGTCCGCTCTTCTTCAAAGAATTTTTTCAGCTGTTCAGCAGTCTTTAAACTCACCTCCAAGTCTTTCTTGGCCTTAGAAGCAGCAGACTCTGTTTCAGCAAGTCTGTTCCGGAGTTCACTGATTTCTTCAGCCCTCCGGTTTAAATCAGCCTGCAAGGAAAATCAAGTGGTGAGAAGCAAAAGTCAGACAAAGTCTCAAGCACACAAACAAGTTGTCTACTTCACACTTGGGGGCTAATGGGCAGTTGAAGCAGTAAGCAGTAGCAATTCAAAGACAAAGTCTCAAGCACACAAACAAGTTGTCTACTTGACACTTGGGTACTAATGGATAATTGAGGAATCAAAGGAAAAGTCAGGCAAGTCCCAGGCACATAAAACGATTTAAGCCCCTGACACTTGGGGGCTAATGTAAGATCATTTGATTAATCAGGAAGTATCGGTTCACCTTCTAAACATAGCTAAACCGGAACTTCGGGGCTGATACGGTATAGACAGAAGTACATTGAAAGTCAAAAGAAGATGCAAAGGATTACCTCATACTTGTCCTTCATCATGTTAATCAAGCCTGCTTCATAGTCTCGGCCAGTGTGGAGCCGGTTCAAGTACCCGGAATAGAGCTCCTGGGCACTCATGTCAGCAAAGCTAGACAGCTCGGTACTCCATTTACCCTTTTCTTGATGCAGCTTCTCCGCTTTAGCCGTATGTTTGGCTAAGACAATGGGCTCAGCAGGAGCGGTGTAAGCTGTGTGAGTTATTTCAACCTCCGGAGAAGCAGTTGTTGGTGGTGGGGTCGCAGTGTGAACCGGGCTAGCAGAAGCCGGATTGGCCCGAGGAGAATTGGCCCGGGCAGGACTTGCCGGTTCATGAACATCCTCAGCATTGGGATTCTCAGGCATAGTAGTGTGATCTGTAGGAGCAGGATTTTCAAGTGGAACAGTGGGTTCGCCTTCCGGAGGGGTATTTGAGTCCGGAACAACCGCCGGATCATCAACGGCAGTCTCAGCAGTTGGTTGGTTGGCTTTTGATTTTTTGCTAGGCTTTGGTTTCCTGAAGGAAGTTGGAAAAACAAGTTAAAACTATAAAGCGAAGTGCAATCATAAACCGGATAAATTAAAAAGACTTACCCTGGGACAGTTTTCAGGGGTGGAAGTTGTGTGGCAGTTGATTCACCGGAAGAAGATAACGGAGTATCCTGATAATCAGGGTCAGACGGTTTAAGAGGTTTGCGTATAAGCCCGGCCTTGGGATGAAGGAGGGTTGGAGAGAGTATCACCTCAGAGCGGCGCCTCCGAGCCGGAGTAAGAGATATTCCGGATGATTCCACTGCAAGACCACTATGGCGAGTGGTCCGGCGAAGGGCTTCATGTTGCTGTTTCTTCAAAACAAAATTAGGATCCAATTGAGCATAAGGGTGAGAAAACTGATATTTCCGGACTGTCCGACGATTTTTTTGTGGAAGTGGTTCTGAATCGGAAGAAAGGATAGTTACCTCAATTTCGGCCGGTTTATCTCCTTCAGCCAACTCCTGTGAAAAGTTAACATTAAATACGGATATGGGTAAAAATGAACAAGTCAAAGCCGGATTATTTCATACCTCAGAGTCCGGATCGTCATCCTCAGCATGAGAACTGGAGCCACCAGCCGCTTTTCTCTTCTTGGTAGCAAAGGCTTTCCGGCGTGCCTGTTTTCCGGTTTTCTCCTGAGGTTTCCTTTTCCAAAAGGGATCATCAGCCTGTTTAAAAGAAGAAAGATAATTGAAAGAACAGTTTAAAGGAACAGATTACAAATACATGACAGAGAGTAAGACTTACTGCGGGCAGTTTGTTTTTCCTGTAGTACGGAGCCAACCCGGTTTGGCTGCATTCGTCTAAGGAGACATTGAGCATTTTCTTGGTCGATTCAATAACTTCCGACTCAGAAAGTTTTTCCTTGGAAAACCGTTGAGGATCATCCGGTTTACCAGAGTATTTACACATCAAGCTTGGACGCCGGCTCAAAGGAAGGATACTCCAAGAGAGCCAGCAGCGTGTAAAATCCACTCCGGTTAAACCATTGGCCATAAAGGCCTTTAGCCTGGCAAGCTGAGAAGCAAACCGGGGCCGCTCTGAGGAGCTGTGGCGCTGCGACAAAGGGTGATCCTCCGGAAGACGGTGCTCGCGATAACCCGGCAATGGATTTTTCCCCTCAGGTGAAGTGTCAATACAGTAAAACCAAGATTTATTCCAGTCCTTGGGGTGTGTATGGAGAGCGGCATGAGGAAAGACTGCGTCTCTCCTTTTCTGAATGCTGACCCCGCCCAGTTCTTGATGAGGTCCGCTGGTGAACTCAGTGCGCCGGTTCAGGTGAAAGAAGTCCCGGAACAGATCGACAGACGGCTCTTCTTGCAAGTACACTTCGAAGAAAACTTGAAAATCACAGATGTTGGAAACAGAATTGGGACCTATGTCCTGAGGGTGAAGTTGGAAGGCGGCAAGCACATCCCGGAAAAACTTTGAACCGGGAGGAGTAAAGCCTCAAGCAATATGATCAAAAAAGACAATAATTTCCCCCTCTTTGGGAGTAGGAGGACATTCATTTCCTGGAGCCCGCCACTTTAAAACGGATTGAGGGCCTAAAGCGCCAGTTGACACAGCTTTGGCTAAATCTTCTTCCGTAATAGTGGAAGGAACCCAGTTGCAAGAAACAAACTGTTTGGCCATAGCAACAAAGAGCAAGTGCTGAAAGGGTAAAGTGTAAAACCGGATTATTCAAGTACAGTGGCATAAACCGGAAGACATATGCAAGGATCATGCTACGGTTTAGATAAGGGACTAATGATATGGTTAACCCGGTAATAAACAGGGAACTGTGTTACTACCGGTTCATGACAACAAAAGAGAAAGAGCTAAACCGTCGCGTTCGTCTTTAAAGTTTTTACAGAAGCAGTGTATGACAGTTTAAACCGGAGCATACTTAACATATCTATATAGGAGAAGAAACAGGTTTTCACAGACAGCTAAAGTAGAACATATCTGAGCACCCAAGGAAAGGAAAAACAAATGCAAGGATATTATGGGAAGAACTACAAGGGTCCTATACAGAGCGGATAAATCTACAGGTTGAATATAAATGACGAGATCTAAAGCATATAGCGGCAAAACCAAAGCAAGTTTAAAGAGCAAGAATTAAAGGTTGAATTTTCGGCGAAACTTGGCATCTACAATGAACAGACGAAACTACCGCTGAAGTTTAATGGCGGAGATGCGAGAAAGAATCCTAGAGGTTACGGATCTACAGTGAGGAAGGAGATATACCTGGAACAGCAAGAAGCGGTGGCGGAAGTTCTCTGGTCACACTCAGGGTGATGCAGCAGCCGGCGAAGACTTGGATTCGACGGTCGACGGCGGCGGCTTGAGCTCGGGCGACAATGGAGTCTTGAGCTCGGGCGACAAAGGAAGAAGAACGAGTGGATGGAGATAAAGAATGGGGGCAGCAGTATTTATAGAAGGCAGAGCTGAAACGGTAGGTGCGGGATTTGAGGAGGCAAAAGATTGGATAAAGATCCTCTGTCACCTCGATTCTCGGGATGACCCTTAAACAAAGCCGATAGACAGCTGGGTGCGTTAAATGCGGAAGTGATGTCACAGTCAGATTAAGCGATTCTCGAGGATGACGTCAGAGCCGGTTTACAAAAATGAGAAGACACAAGAAGGAAGATTATGCAAGACTGGGAAGATTGATGTGAACAAGTTCAAATCATTCTGGGGCCTAATGTCAGGGATATTACTAGTAGGTATGAACCGGCTAGTATAAACCGGATATCATAATATATTTGTATGATTGTAATATTTAGTAAAGGCTACGGCCCATGAGATCTTAGGGCCCATGTATAGAGTTATGATTTGTAAACCGCCTGATCATGTAACTTGAGAGATAAGGAAGAAAGAGCAGAGACCGAGGCGGACACGAGTATGAGCCGGCCTCGGGACTTTGTAAATCGGACCGGGCGTCGCCTCTATATAAAGGGACGACCCGACGACGGTTCAGGGACAAGCAAGAAACAACCCGTCGAGGCACAGGCAAGCGATCTGCTCCCTGTTCAACTACGCCCAAGGAATACCAAACAAAACTAGACGTAGGCTTTTACCTTCATCGAAGGGGCCGAACTAGTATAAACCCTCTGTGTCCTTTGTGTGCTTTTAACCTCTTCAAGCTAACATGTGCGATGGTTCCATCATCAAGTCCGTTAAACCGGACATCTGCCGTATTATTTCCACGACAGTTTGGCCTACTAGATCTATAGTTCTTGCAATGGGATAAGTGCTTGGCTTTGGGTTCAATCTTGCGGTGTCCTTTCCCAGTGATAGTAGGGGCAGCAAGGCACGTATTGTATTGTTGCTATAGAGGATAAAAAGATGGGGTTTATATCATATTGCTTGAGTTTATCCCTCTACATCATATCATCTTGCTTAAAGCATTACTCTGTTCTTATGAACTTAATACTCTAGATGCATGCTGGATAGCGGTCGATGTGTGGAGTAATAGTAGTAGATACAGAATCGTTTCGGTCTACTTGTCATGGGCGTGATGCCAATATATAATGATCATGCCTAGATATTCTCATAATAATTCGCTTTTCTATCAATTGCTCGACAGTAATTCGTTCACCCACCGTGGAAACCTGCTATCATGAGAGAAGCCACTAGTGAAACCTATGGCCCCCGGGTCTATTCTCAACATATCAATCTACAATCTACTTTACTTTGTTGTTTTTACTTTATGTTCTTATATCCAAAAATACCAACAATATCAAACTATCCTATCTATCAGATCTCACTTTCGTAACCATAAAGGTATTGACAACCCCTTATCGCGTTGGCTGCGAAGTTCTTATTTGTTTGTGCAGGTGCGAGGGACTCACGCGTGGTCTCCTACTGGATTGATACCATGGTTCTCAAAAAATGAGGTAAATACTTACACTATTGTGCTGCATCACCCTTTCCTCTTCGAGGGAATACAACGCAAGCTCGAGAAGTAGCAAGAAGAATTTCTGGAGCCTGATGTCTACTACGCAACCTTCTTCTTGTAGACGTTGTTAGGCCTCCAAGTGCAGAGGTTTGTAGGACAGTAGCAAATTACCTCAAGTGGATGACCTAAGGTTTATCAATCCGTGGCGTAGGATGAAGATGGTCTCTCTCAAACAACCCTGCAACCAAATAACAAATTGTCTCTTGTGTCCCCAACACACCTAATACAATGGTAAATTGTATAGGTGCACTAGTTCGGTGAAGAGATGATGATACAAGTGCAATATGGATGGTAGATATAGGTTTTTATAATCTGAAAATATAAAAACAGCAAGGTAACTAAAGATAAAAGTGAGCATAAACGGTGTTGCAATGATAGGAAACAAGGCCTAGGGTTCATACTTTCACTAGTGCAAGTTCTCTCAACAATAATAACATAACTGGATCATATAACTATCCCTTAACATGCAACAAAGAGTCACTCCAAGTCACTCCAAAGTCACTAATAGTGGAGAACAAACGAAGAGATTATGGTAGGGTACAAAGCAACCTCAAAGTTATCCTTTCTGGTCCATCTATTCAAGAGTCCGTAGTAAAATAACACGAAGCTATTCTTTCCGTTCAATCTATCATAGAGTTCGTACTAGAATAAAACCTTAAGACACAAATCAACCAAAAGCCTAATGTCACCTAGATACTCCATTGTCACCTCAAGTATCCGGTGGCATGATTATACGATATGCATCACACAATCTCAGATTCGTCTATTCAACCAACACAAAGTACTTCACGGAGTGCCCTAAAGTTTCTATCGGAGAGTCAAGATGAAAACGTGTGCCAACCCCTATGCATAGATTCCCAAGGTCACGGAACCCACAAGTTGATCACCAAAACATACATCAAGTGGATCAATAGAATACCCCATTGTCACCACGGGTATCCCACGCAAGACATACATCAAGTGTTCTCAAATCCTTAAAGACTCAATACGATAAGATAACTTCAAAGGGAAAATCCATTACAAGAGAGTAGAGGGGGAGAAACATCATAAGATCCAACTATAATAGCAAAGCTCGCGATACATCAAGATCGTGCCATCTCAAGAACATGAGAGAGAGAGAGAGAGAGAGAGAGAGAGAGCGAGAGAGATCAAACACATAGCTACTGATACATACCCTCAGCCCCGAGGGTGGACTACTCCCTCCTCGTCATGGAGAGCACCGGGATGATGAAGATAGCCACCGGAGAGGGATCCCCCCCTCCGAAAGGGTGGTAGAACGGGTCTAGATTGGTTTTCGGTGGCAACAGAGGCTTTCAACGGCGGAACTCCTAATCTAGGTTATTTTCTGGAGGTTTCTGTATTTATTGGTTTTTTGGCGTAGGGCACAAGTCAGGTGGTCTCCGGGCTGTCCACGAGATAGGGGGGCGCCACCACTTGGGGTGGGCACGCCCCCCACACTCGTGGGCAGCCCGTGACTCTCCTGGCCCAACTCTTTTACTTCAGGGGCTTCTTTTGGTCAAGAAAAAATCATCAAAATTGGCACGTCAATTGGACTCCGTTTGATATTCCTTTTCTGTAAAACTCAAAAGCAAGGAAAAACAGAAACTGACACTGGAGTCTAGGTTAATAGGTTAGTCCCAAAAATCATATAAAAGTGTATATTAAAACACATTAAACATCCTAGAAGGATAGTTAATAGCATGGAACAATCAAAAATTATAGATACGTTGGAGACGTATCAGCGCCGTTGCCGGGGAGGCTTACGCAATGGGGAGGTTTACGCAAAAGTCATATACCAAGTACCTATCACAAACCCTTATCCTTCACATTACATTTTTTGCCTGTCGTTTTCCTCTCCCCCACTTCACCCTTGCCGTTTTATTTGCCCATCTTTTTGCCGTGTGTTTATCATTTGCTTGCTTCTTGTTTGCTTGTGTGTTGGATTGCTTGCTTGTCACTATGGCTCAGAACAATACCAAATTGTGTGACTTTTCCAATACCAACAATAATGATTTTATTAGCACCCCGATTGCTCCTATTACCGATGCTGAATCTTGTGAGATCAATGCTGCCTTGTTGAATCTTGTCATGAAAGATCAATTTTCCGGCCTTCCTAGTGAAGATGCCGCTACCCATCTAAACAACTTTGTTGATTTGTGTGATATGCAAAAGAAAAGGGATACAGATAATGATATTGTTAAATTGAAGTTATTTCCGTTTTCACTTAGAGATCATGCCAAAACTTGGTTTTCCTCTTTGCCTAGAAATAGTACTGATTCGTGGAATAAGTGCAAATATGATTTTATCTCTAGATATTTTCCTCGTGCTAAGATTATCTCTCTTAGAAATGATATTATGAATTTTAAGCAACTAGATCATGAGAATGTTGCACAAGCTTGGGAGAAAATGAAATTAATGATACATAATTGCCCTACACATGGTTTGAACTTATGGATGATTATACAAAACTTTTATGCTGGCTTAAATTTTGCTTCAAGAAATCTTTTAGATTCGGCCACACGAGGCACTTTCATGGAAACTACCTTAGGAGGAGCTACCAAACTCCTAGATAATATTATGGTTAATTATTCTCAATGGCACACCGAAAGATCTACTAGTAAAAAAGTGCATGCTATCGAAGAGATTAGTGTTTTGAGTGGAAAGATGGATGAACTTACGAAATTATTTGCTGCTAAGAGTGCTTCTTCTGATCCTAATGATATGCCTTTATCCACGTTAATTGGAAATAATAAAGAATCTTTGGATGTGAATTTTGTTGGTAGGAATAATTTTGGTAACAATGCTTATAGATGAAACTTTAATCCGGGGCGTTTTCCTAGTAATTCCTCTAATAATTATGGTAATTCCTACATTAACTCTTATGTAAAGATGCCTTCTGAATTTGAAACTAGTGTTAAAGAGTTTATGAATTCGCAAAAGAATTTCAATGCTTTGCTTGAACAAAAATTGCTTAAGATTGATGAATTGGCTAGAAGTGTGGATAGAATTACTCTTGATGTTGATTCTTTGAAACTTAGATCTATTCCACCTAAGCATGATATCAATGAGTCTCTCAAAGCCATGAGAATTTCCATTGATGAATGCAAAGAAAGAACCGCTAGGATGCGTGCTAAAAAAGAGAGCTTTATAAAAGCGTGTTCTTCTAGTTATCATGAAGATAAAGATGAAGATCTGAAAGTTATTGATGTGTCTCCTATTAGATCCTTGTTTTCTAGTATGAATCTTGATAAAGATGGGACATGATATGAGTCTAATTTAATTAAAAGGCGTCCCAATGATTCAAAGTTTTTTGATCTTGATGCTAAAATTGTTAAAAGTGGGATTGAAGAGATTAAAACTTTGCATAGTGAGGAACCCACTACTTTGGATTTCAAGGGATTCAATTATCATAATTGCTCTTTGATTTATTGTATTTCCTTATTGCAATCCGTACAAAATTCTCCGCATGCTTATAGTCAAAATAAAGCTCTTACCAAACACATAGTTGCTGCTGCTTTGATGCAATCTTATGAAGAAAAACTTGAACTAGAAGTTTCTATCCCTAGAAAGCTTTATGATGAATGGGAACCTACTATTAAAATTAAAATTAAGGATCATGAATGCTTTGCTTTGTGTGATTTGGGTGCAAGTGTTTCCACTATCCCAAAAACTTTGTGTGATTTGTTAGGTTTCCATGAGCTTGATGAGTGTTCTTTAAATTTGCACTTCCGGATTCTACTATTAAGAAACCTATGGGAAGGATTAATGATGTTCTTATTGTTGCCAATAGGAATTATGTGCCCATAGATTTCATTGTTCTTGATATAGATTGCAATCCTTGATGTCCTATTATTCTTGGTAGACCTTTCCTTAGAACTATTGGTGCAATTATTGATATGAAGGAAGGAAATATTAGGTTCCAATTTCCGTTAAGGAAAGGCATGGAACACTTCCTAGAAAGAAAATTAAATTACCTTATGAATTTATTATGAGAGCCACTTATGGATTTCCTTCCAAAGATGGCAATACCTAGATCTATCCTTGTATCGTGCCAATCTAGGGGCGTTAAACGATAGCGCTTGTTGGGAGGCAACCCAATTTTATTTTCTTTGTTTTTGCTTCTGTTTAGGAATAAATATTGCATCTAGCTTCTGTTTAGATGTGGTTTTGTGTTTTAGTTAGTGTTTGTGCCAAGTAGAACCTTTGGGAAGACTCGTGTGAAGTTTATATGATCTTCTTGTAAAAAAGAGAAACATTAGCTCTCACGAGAATAGTCACCAGATTTTACTGGAGAGTGCTATTTAGTTGATTCTTTTTGCAGATGCTTAATAGAAAAATTCCTCATGTTTAACAATTTATTCAATTTTCTTTGGAGTTACACAAGTATGCGAAAGTTACAGATTACTACAGACTGTTCTGTTTTTGACGGATTCTGTTTTTTGATGAATCTATGAGTAGTATTGGAGGATATGAATCATACAGAAGTTGGAATACAGTAGGTTTAACACCAATATAAACAAAGATTGAGTTCATTATAGTACCTTTGAGTGGTGGTTTGTTTTCTTATACTAACGGAGCTCACGAGATTTTTGGCTAAGTTTTGTGTTGTGAAGTTTTCAAGCTTTGAGTATGGCTTTGATGGATATTGGAACAAAGAGTGGCAAGAGCCTAAGCTTGGGGATGCCCAAGGCACCCCAAGGTAAAATTCAAGGACAACCAAAAGCCTAAGCTTGGGGATGCCCCGGGAAGGCATCCCCTTTTTCGTCTTCATCTATCGGTAACTATAATCGAGACTATATTTTTATTCACCACATGATATGTGTTTTACTTGGAGCGTCATGTTTGATTTGAGTATTTGCTTGTTAGTTTGCCACAATCATCCTTGCTGGACACACATGTTTTAGAGAGATAAATATGGCCTAGAATTTGTTAGAATACTCTATGTGCTTCACTTATATCTTTTGAGCTAAATAGTTTTGCTCTAGTGCTTCACTTATATCTATTAGAGCACGGTGGTGAGTTTATTTTGTAGAAATTGTTGATCTCTCATGCTTCACTTATATCCTTTTGAGACTCTTTTAGAACAGCAGGGTAATGTGCTTTTGTTATAAAACTAGTCCTAATATGATAGGAATCCAAGATGAATGTAGTAAAAAGTTTCATACAAAGTGCATTGAATATGATGAGAAGTTTGATACTTGATGATTGTCTTGAGATATGGGGATAGTGATATTAGAGTCATGCTAGTGGAGTTATTATGAAATTGAGAAATACTTGTGTTAAAGTTTGTGATTCCCGTAGCATGCACATATGGTGAACCGCTATGTGACGAAGTTAGAGCATGAGGTATTTGTAGAGTGTCATCCTTTGTGTGGAGGTCGGGGGCGCGCGATGGTTAACTCCTACCAACCTCCCCCCTAGGAGCATGCGTTGATTGATTTGTTTTGATGACTCGTAAATTTTGCAATAAGTATATGAGTTCTTTATGACTAATGTTGTGTCCATGGATTATACGCACTCTCACCCTTCCACCGTTGCTAGCCTCTCTTGTGCCGCGCAACTTTCGATGGTACCATACACCCACAATATACCTTCCTCAAAACAGCCACCATACCAACCTATCACGGCATTTCCATAGCCATTCCGGGATATATTGCCATGCAACTTTCCACCGTTCCGTTCATATGACACGCTTCATATTGTCATATTGCCATGCATGATCATGTAGTTGACATCGTATTTGTGGCAAATCCACCATGCATAATTTTTCATACATGTCACTCTTTATTCATTGCACATCCTGGTACACCGCCAGAGGCATTCTTATAGAGTCATACTTTGTTCTAGTATCGAGTTGTAATATCGAGTTGTAAATCAATAAAAGTGTGATGATCATCATTATTAGAGCATTGTCCCATGTGAGGAAAGGCAAAAAAAAGATGGCCCAAAAAAAAATATAGAGAGGGGCTAAAATAAGAGAAAGCCCCTCCAAAAAAATGAGAGAAAAGAGAAAAGGGACAATGCTACTATCATTTTTCCACACTTGTGCTTCAAAGTAGCACCATGTTCTTTATGATAGAGAGTCTCTTGTTTAGTCACTTTTATATACTAGTGGGAATTTTCATTATTGAACTTGGCTTGTATATTCCAACGATGGGCTTCCTCAAATGCCCTAGGTCTTCATGAGTAAGCAAGTTGGATGCACACCCACTTAGTTTCTTTTGTTGAGCTTTCATACATTTATAGCTCTAGTGCATCTGTTGCATGGCAATCCCTACTCACTCACATTGATATCTATTGATGGGCATCTCCATAGCCCGTTGATACGCTTAGTCGATGTGAGACTATCTTCCTCCTTTTTGTCTTTTCCACAACCAGTACTCTATTCCACCCATAGTGCTATATCCATGGCTCACGCTCATGTATTGCGTGAAAGTCGAAAGGTCTGAAAAAATTGAGTATGCAAACAATTGCTTGGCTGAAATCAGGGTTGTGCATGATATGAATATTTTGTGTGATGAAGAGGGAGCATAGACAGACTATATGATTTTGTAGGGATAACTCTCTTTAGCCATGTTATTTTGAGAAGACATGATTGCTTTGTTAGTATGCTTGAAGTATTATTATTTCTTATGTCAATATAGATTTTTTTGTCTTGAATTTTTTGGATCTGAACGTTCATACCACAATAAAGAGAATTACATTGAAAATTATGTTGGTCAGCATTCCACATCAAAAATTCTGTTTTTATCACTTACCTACTCGAGGACGAGCATGAATTAAGCTTGGGGATGCTTGATACGTCTCCAACGTATCTATAATTTTTGATTGTTCCATGCTATTATATATGATGTTTTGGATGTTTAATGGGCTTTATTATAAACTTTTATATTATTTTTGGGACTAACCTATTAACCCAAAGGCCCAGTCCAGATTGTTGTTTTTTTGTCTATGTCAGGGTTTTACAGAAAAGGAATATCAAACGGAGTCCAAATAGAATGAAACCTTCGGGAGAGTTATTTTCGAACGATATCTTCACGAGAGACTTAAGCACAAAGGCAGAGGAGACCCATGGTGCCCACGAGGGTCCAAGACGCGCCCCCTCCCCCTGGGCGCGCCCCCCACCCTCGTGGGCCCCACGTTGCACCACCGACATACTCCTTCCTCCTACATATATCCATGTACCCTGAAAACATCGAAGCAATAGAGAAAACCCTAATTCCACCGCCACAACCTTCTGTTCCCGTCAGATCCCATCTTGGGGCCTGTTCCGGAGCTCCGCCGGAGGGGGGATCTTCCACGAAGTGCTTTTACATCAACACCATCGCCTCACCATGAGTTGTGAGTAGTTTACCATAGAGCTTCGGGTCCATAGTTAGTACTTAGATGGCTTCTTCTCTCTTTTTGGATCTCAATACCAAGTTCTCCTCGGTCTTCGAGGAGATCTATTCGATGTAATCTTTTTGCGGTGTGTTTGTCGAGATCCGATGAATTGTGGGTTTATGATCAAGATTATCTATGAGAAATATTTGGTTCTTTTCTGAATTCTTTTATGTATGATTATAATATCCTTGCAAGTCTCTTCGAAATATAGGTTTGGTTTGGCCTACTAGATCTATAGTTCTTGCAATGGGATAAGTGCTTGGCTTTGGGTTCAATCTTGCGGTGTCCTTTCCCAGTGACAGCAGGGGCAGCAAGGCACGTATTGTATTGTTGCCATAGAGGATAAAAAGATGGGGTTTATATCATATTGCTTGAGTTTATCCCTCTACATCATATCATCTTGCTTAAAGCATTACTCTGTTCTTATGAACTTAATACTCTAGATGCATGCTGGATAGCGGTCGATGTGTGTAGTAATAGTAGTAGATGCATAATCGTTTCGGTCTACTTGTCACAGACGTGATGCCTATATATTATGATCATGCCCAGATATTCTCATAATGATTCGCTTTTTTATCAATTGCTCGACAGTAATTCGTTCACCCATCGTAGAAATCTGCTATCATGAGAGAAGCCACTAGTGAAACCTATGGCCCCCGGGTCTATTCTCAACATATCAATCTACAATCTACTTTACTTTGCTGTTTTTACTTTCTGTTCTTATATCCAAAAATACCAAAAATATCAAACTATCCTATCTATCAGATCTCACTTTCGTAAGTGACCGTAAAGGGATTGACAACCCCTTATCGCGTTGGCTGCGAAGTTCTTATTTGTTTGTGCAGGTGCGAGGGACTCACGCGTGGTCTCCTACTGGATTGATACCTTGGTTCTCAAAAACTGAGGGAAATACTTACGCTACTGTGCTGCATCACCCTTTCCTCTTCGAGAGAATACAATGAAAGCTCGAGAAGTAGCATTCTTCCTGCGTATTGACCATATCTTTGAGAAGTTTGTGACAAGGTGGCTCGATTTTACAATCGTCCGCCTTTTTGCGCTACATATGAGCTCGGTGATGAAGAGAGAAGAAGTCTCGCAAATCTGTGTGGCGGATCCGTACTACATGCACGAGTCTTTCTTGAGTATCGGCGACTTTGAGCGTGAAACTGCTAGGGACTACCTCCAAAACTTCATGGTACAGAATAAGGACCAGGAAATTGTCCTCCTTCCTTATCATCCAAAGTAAGTTAGTTCCGGACAACCATCTCGTACATTTCAATCATTCCTTCTCGCTCATATGGAGAATAATTTGAGGTGTCTTTTCCCCGCAGCGACGGGCGCGCCGTCCTTATCGTTCTTTACCCGCGATTCTCCCACGCCGTGTATTTTGACCCTTCCAGAGACTACGAGAAAAAGGACTACACCCACATAATGAATATTCTAGATGATGCTCTCCAAGGCTTCAACATTAGAGGTGGCCACATGCAGATCAGGAAACAAAGGAACAAGAAGATGGGTTTCGCGCATAAAACTAACTTCTGCTGCATCCATGTCCCAAAACCAAGCAAGAAGTATGGATTCTACATCGTCCATCTCATGATTGAGTTCAGCACAGATCACCAAAAGCTTCGCATGACAAGCATAAATGATGATCATATCCGCAAGTGGCTAGAATCTCATGGAGAAGCGGATTATAAACTTAGAGATGACTTCTTTCATATCCAAAGGGACATTGTGACGATCATCATGAAAGAAGTCGTTGATGAGAAGGGGATGTTCCACCACGGCCCTATATTGCGAGCTGACGTCCGAACTCGCATAGGCATGCAACCTCGAGACCTCATGCCGTTCAAGAAGCTAGGGTCCATCCTCGATGATATGGAAGGATGGAACTTCTAGTGATTTACGATGCCGATGATGATGATTTGTGTCGGTTGAACTTGTATACTTTCTGTAGCGATGAAACTTTGTGATGTCCACGGTCCCCGCCGAACTTGTGTAACACTACTTTGTTAGTTTGCGTACGATGACCTGCGTACCTCTAGTTATTTAGTTTGTGTACTGTATGTTGCATCTAGTTGCTAACCCTTTCTTTTTCATGTTGCTCTAGTATATTTTGTTGCATATGATTGTACATCCTCTTGATGAAGATGCATCTCTAACAGGTACCTAGTTTCTTGATGGCGAGATGGCAGTGCTATGTCGTGTACAAAGGGAAGGTTCCGAGGGTGTACAATGAGTGGCCTGAGTGTCAGACGTTGTAGTTGCAAGTATTTGAGACTTGCATGTATCGCTATTTTCGAGATGATGACGAGATACCACTTTGTGTTGGATGATGATTATGATGAGACTATTTGTATGTATATGCTATGATTACAATTGTGGCCTCGCACCCATTTGTATGTGTATCATGATGACATTTGTATCTGCTAAAGATTCTTCTATAAAGCCTGTTCAAATACAAAACAAATATACAGAAAAAACAAAAACTACTAAAATTAGCAGTAGCGAGTGTGAAAACGTTAGCAGCAACGTGAGAGTAGAAGTAGCGCGTCTAGCCAAAGCGCGCTAGAGCTATTTGCAGTAGCGAGCTTGCACAAAGCACGCTGCTGCTACACTTGTATAGCAGTAGCGCGGGCGCGCATGCGCTGCTGCTAAGGCTTAGCTGTAGCGCCTTATTAGTAGCGCCGGTCCTCGCGCTACTAATATACCTAGAACCCGCGCTGCTGCTAGGCTTTTCCCTAGTAGTGGAAATAAAAATTACAACTAGATACCGATAACATAGTATGACATATACTTATTGCAAAAGTTTATTAGCCCTCGAAGCAAAGTAATACTACGCATGCTCCTGGGGGGGGGGGGGGG
>LR738714.1:467384449-467436898 GCA_902687465.1 Secale cereale | reverse complement strand
GGACGTTGGTAGGAGTTAACCATCGCGCGCCCCCGACCTTCACACAAAGATAGGACAATAAAGGATAAATTGTGCTCCAACTTCACGGCATAACGAGAGACTATATGTGCATGCTTAGGGAATCACAAACCTTAACACCAATATCTTACTAAACCACAATTACTCATCAACATGACTCACATATCACATCATCATGTCTCAAAAACTATTACAAGAAACCAAGTTTATTTTGTCCAATGATCTTCATGATTTTTTTTATTATATCCTCCTTGGATATCTATCATCTTGGGACTAATTTTATGTGTTGCTTTTGATAAGCTCAAACAAATATAAGTGAAGAACATGAGCATAATATTTCTTCTCTCAAATTAATCTAAGTGAAGCAAGAGATAATTTCTTCGAAAATACTAAATCACACCGTGCTCAAAAAGATATAAGTGAAGCACTAGAGCAACGTTGCTAGAAAAGAGCTTCGTTGACGGGATGTGAATGCCGCTTATTTAGCCTTCCTGGCTTTTATGCTCTAAGTATTTTATTAAAACATCAAGCAAACAAAATAAAATGACATATCAGGAATAGCACATCTCATGTGAATAAGAAAAAAATTAGGATCAATCGATAGTAACCGATAATTCTTGATGAAGAAAGCTGGGATGCCTATCGGGGCATCCCCAAGCTTAGATGCTTGAGGATTATTGAAATATTATCTTGATGTGCCTTGGGCATCCCCGAGCTTGAAATTTTGTGTCTCCTTAATTATTCTCATATCACGGTTTTCCTAAATCTCAAAAGCTTCATCCACAGAAAACTCAACAAGAACTCGTGAGATAAGTTAGTATAAATCAATGCAAAACCTTATCATTCTCTACTGTAGAAAATCACTAAAATTATTATTCAACATTGCATACTAAATGCCTCAGCATATTTAATACTCCTATCCTCAAATAGAATCATCAAAAAAGCAAACATATGCAAACAATGCAAATATAACAACAATCTGCCAAAACAGTACAATCTGTAAGGAGTGAAATTGTTCTCATACTTCGCTAGCTCTAAAAATTCTGAAAAATTACCAGTTATAGAGAACTTATTCATGCTAATATTTTAAAATTTTCAAGATTTTATCACGTTCTGACTATCCAGAAGAATTCAGACAATGATAGAAAACTTTCTGTTTTGAAACAACAACATGTATACTTGCAAAATAAGAATGGTAAAGGCTATCCTTGACACTTTTATTGAAGTAAAAGATGCAAATCATTATTCTAAAATCCAGCAAGCAAATCCTAACAAAATAAATTAACGCTCCATGCAAAACACATATCATGTGATGAATGAAAACATAGCTCCAAGTGAGGTTAACGATAATGTTGGAGACGAAAGAGGGGATGCCTTCCGGGGCATCCCCAAGCTTAGTTGCTTGTATCTTCCTTGAATATTACCTTAGGGTGCCTTGGGCATCCCCAAGCTTAGGGTATTGTCACTCCTTGTTCTCCTCATATCAACATCTCACCCAAAACTTGAAAACTTCAATCACATAAAACTTAACAAAACTTCGTGAGATGGGTTAGTATGATAAAACAAATCATTCACTTTGGGTACTATCAAAGACAAGATTCATAATTGTTCTCACACAATGCTTACTGTAGCATATCATACAATTTATATTGATCAATATAAGCCATAGGAACTAGAAAAGAAACAAACTATGCATTGAAAATAGAATCTATCAAAAACAGAACAGTCTGTAATGATCTGAACATTCACCATACTTCTGCAACTCTAAAAATCTTGAGAAACATATGACCACGTGGGCAATTTGTATATTAAACTTCTGCAAAAAGAATCAACTTAAAAGCTCTCTTGTGTTAAAAATGAGAATTTTTCTCGTGAGCTCAAAAGTTTCTGTTTTTCAGCAAGATCAAAAATCTACTATCACCCAACATGATCCTAAGGCTTTGCTTGGCACTTTATTGAAACAAAAGATATAAAACATGATTAATACAATAGCATAGTCATGTGAACACACAAAAACAGTAGGTACAAGCACTTTTCTTTAATGCCTTTTAGCTAGGCATGATGATTTCAATGATGCTCACATGAAAGATATGAATTGAAACACAAAGAGAGCATCATGAATCACATGGCAAGCACATTTAAGTCTAAACCACTTCCTATGCACAGGGATTTTGTGAGGAAACAACTTTTGGGAGCAAGAATCAACTAGCATAGGAAGGCAAAACAAGCAAAACTTCAAGATTTTCAACACATAGAGAGGAAACTTGATATTATTGCAATACCTACAAGTATATGTTCCTCTCTTATAATAGTTTGCAGAGCATCTTGAATAAATTCAACAATATAGCCATCACATAAATCATTCTTTTCATGATGAAAAATCATAGAAATTTTGCTACTCTCCACATAAGCAAATTTATTCTCATGAATAGTGGTGGGAGCAAACTCAACAAAATAACTATCATGAGATTTAAAATTACAGTCATGATGACAAAGTTCATGGTTATCATTATTCAATATAGCATACATGTCATCACCATAATCATCATAGATAGCAACTTTGTTATCATAGTCAATTAAAACATCCTCCAAAGTAGTGGATTCATCACTAAATAAAGTCATGACCTCTCCAAATCCACTTTCATCAATATAATCATCATAAATAGGAGGCATGCTATCATCATAATAAATTTTCTCATCAAAACTTGGGGGACTAAAAATATCATCTTCATCAAACATAGCATATCCCCAAGCTTCTAGATTTACAAATCATTGGCATCATGAATATTCAAAGAATTCATACCAACAACATTGCAATCATGCTCATCATTCAAATATTTTGTGCCAAACATTTTATTGACTTCTTCTTCTAACAATTGAGCACAATTTTCCGGTCCATCATTTTCAAGAAAGATATTATAAAGATGATTAATAATATGATGCAACCTCAATTCCATTTTATTGTAGTTTTCTTTTACAAAACCAAACTAGTGATAAAACAGGAAACTAAAAGATTTGATTGCAATATCTAAAGATATACATTCAAGCACTCACCTCCCCGGCAACGGTGCCAGAAAAGAGCTTGACGTCTACTACGCAACTTTATTCTTGTAGACACGTGTTGGTCCTCCAAGCGCAACGTTTTGTAGGACAATAGCAATTTTCCCTCAAGTGTATGACCTAAGGTTTATCAGTCCGTAGGAGGTGTAGGATGAAGATGGCCTCTCTCAAACAACCCTGCAACCAAATAATATAAAGTCTCTTGTGTCCCCAACACACCAAATACAATGGGAAATTGTATAGGTGCACTAGTTCGGCGAAGAGATGGTGATACAAGTGTAATATTGATAGTAGATGTTGATTTTTGTAGTGCGGACAATAAAAAACAGCAAGGTAGGAAGTAACAAAATTGAGCACAAACAGTATTGCAATGCTTGAAAATAAGGCCTAGGGTTCGTACTTTCGCTAGTGCAATCTCTCAATGATGCTAATATAATTGGATCACATAACCACCCCTCAATGAAACCACCTCAAAGTTATCCTTTCCGTTCAATCTATCAAGAGTTCATACTAAAACAACATAAACTTATCCTTTCCGATCTATCTATCAAGAGTCCGTACTAATCATAACCCCAAGACTAATTCAGATTCGTAATACTCAAAGAGTGCCCCAAGATTTCTACCGGAGAAACAAAGACAAGAACGTGCATCAACCCCTATGCATAGATTACCCCAATGTCACTTCGGGAATCCGCAAGTTGAGTGCCAAAACATATATCAAGTGGATCACTATGAAACCCCAATGTCACCACGAGTATTCAATTGCAAGACATATATGAAGTGTTTCAATCCAAAGAAATCTCAAAGGGAAAACTCAATTCAACACAAGAAGAGAGGGGAAAACACCATATGATCCAAATATATTGACAAAGCCCCCGATACATCAAGATCGTGCCATCAAGAACACGAGAGAGAGAGAGAGAGAGAGAGAGAGAAAGAGAAAGAGATACAACACATAGCTACTAGTACATACCCTCAGCCGCGAGGGTGGACTACTCCCTCCTCATCATGGTGGCCGCCGGGATGATGAAGATGGCCATCGGTGATGGTTTCCCCCTCCGGCGGAGTGCTGGAAAGGGATCTAGATTGGATCCCGTGGAGTACAGAGCCTTGCGGCGGCGGAACTTCTGATATAGGTCTCCCCCGAAGGGTTTCCGAATATTTTGGAATTTATAGGGTAAAGAGGTGGTGTGGGAGGCCACCGAGGTGGGCACAACCCACCTGGATGCGCCAGGGGGGCCTGGCGCACCCTGGTGGGTTGTGCCCCCCTCGGGGCAACCTCCAGGTGCTACTCTGGCCCATTGGGTGTCTTCTGGCCCATAAAAATTCTCCAAAAAGTTTCGCGGTGTTTGGACTCCGTTTGATATTGATTTCCCGTGATGTAAAAAACATGCAGAAAACAACAACTGGAACTTGGCACTATGTCAATAGGTTAGTACCAAAAAATGATATAAAATGACTGTAAAATGATTGTAAAACATCCAAGAATGAAAATATAACAGCATGGAACAATAAAAAATTATAGATACGTTGGAGACGTATCAACCTCCTTGATGAATCGCTTCTGCGCAGGAGAGGATAGTTGGCTCGCTCGTAAAAGCACCAACCCCGACATACCCGGTACCTCTGAAGTCCGGGATGGAAATGGGAAGCCGTGGCGCAACAAATACAAACATCGCCATAACAATGGGACACCGAGGAGACGATAGTAAATGTCGGATTCCGCAATCCGAAGTCCGGATCTCGAAAGAAGCCCTATAAAGGGAACCATGACGGCCCGTCCAAGCTAGACGCTATCTTGGACCAACCATGCCAGATACATGGCACCCCTAAGAAGCCTGCCAATCACTCCAACTGCAATTGTTGGGTGATAAAACAAGCCGGCAAACTCACAGCCGAGGACTCCGGTAAAAACCCTCGAAGCTAGGATGACGAAGAGCCTCGCATGTCGAAGAATGGAAGGAAAGGGCTTCTGGCTTCCGAGGTCAAGATGGTGAACGTGATTTATGCCACCCACATACCACAGAAGGAAAGGAAGCGCGCATTACGTGATGTATACGCATTCGAGCTTGTAGCACCCAAGTTCAATCCATGGTCATCCTGCTCGATCACCTTCAATCACAGGGACCACCCAACCAGTATTCGTCACTGAGGATCGGCGACCCTGGTGCTCGACCCCATTGTTGATGGGTTTCACCTCACAACAGTCCTCATGGACGGAGGCAGCAGCCTCAATCTGATATATTCAGATACAGTGAGGAAGATGGGAATAGATCCGTCGAGGATCAAACCCAGTAACACCACCTTCAAGGAGGTGATTCCGGGTGTTGAAGCCTGATGCTCAGGAATAGTAACTCTGGAGTTAGTGTTCGGCTCCCCAGATAACTTTCGCAGCGAAGAGTCGATCTTCGACATAGCCCCTTTTCGCAGTGGCTACCACACCCTTTTGGGCTGGACTGCGTTTGCCTGTTTCAACGCCGTCCCACACTATGGATACCTCAAGCTGAAGATGCCCGGACCCTCGGGTGTCATAACTAGAAATGGTAACACAGAACGTTGGCTCTGGACCGAAGAGCACACTGCGGCCTTGGCGGACGAAGAACAAGCCGGTGCATCAGGGGCCAGATACCAGCCAGCCGTAAGGGTCGGAGACACAAACAAGCGGACCCGAGCCCGCCTGTGTTCGCCACAAATAGTGATACGCGCCCCATGGCTCGCCCGCCCAAATCGCATTATACGTGCCTCATCAGCACAACTTCGCGCTCAAGATACCATGGGCGGCCGAGGGGCCCACATCAAAACCACGACCTTACATCTTCGGCTCAACCGAACTAGGAATAGCCATGTATTCAAATGGCAATGGGTACGGCTCCAGATCCGCACAACATCAAGCTGCGGCAATAAGCCCACTTGTCAAGATCCCCCTCTAAAGGATCCGCATCACCCAATTTCGCCCTCCTTTATGGTGCTTGATACGTCCATTTTGTATCATGCTTTTATGTTGATATTTATTGCACTGTGAGCTGTTATTACACATTATGTCACAATACTTATGCCTTTTCTCTCTTATTTTACAAGGTTTACATAAAGAGGGAGAATGCTGGCAGCTGGAATTCTGGGCTGGAAAAGGAGCAGGCATGGGAGACCTATTCTGCACAACTCAAAAAGCCCCGAAACTCCACAAAACTCTGTTCCAGAAAAAATAAAAAATATCTAGCGAAAGAGATACGAGAGGAGGGCACCCACTGTCCACGAGGGTGGGGGCGCGCCCCCCTGGGCGCGCCCCCTGCCTCGTCGGCCACCTAGTGACCCCCCCGATGCCCATCTTATAATATATGAGGTGTTTTGACCTGAAAAATATATCATAAGGAGCCTTTCGGGACGAAGCGCCGCCGTCTCGAGGCGGAACCTTGGCGGAACCAATCCAGGGCTCCGGTGGCTGTTCTGCCGGGGATACTTCCCTCCGGGAGGGGGAAATCATCATCACCAACAACTCTCACATCTTCGGGAGGGTTATCTTCATCAACATCTTCACCAGCACCATCTCCTCTCAAACCCTAGTTCATCTCTTGTATCCAATCTCTGTACCAAAACCTCAGATTGGTACCTGTAGGTTGCTAGTAGTGTTGATTACTCCTTGTAGTTGATGCTAGTTGGTTTACTTGGTGGAAGATCATATGTTCAGATCCATTATGCATATTAATACCCTTCTGATTATTAACATGAATATGCTTTGTGAGTAGTTATGTTTGTTCCTGAGGACATGGGAGAAGTCTTGCTATAAGTAGTCATGTGAATTTGCTATTCGTTCGATATTTTGATGAGATGTATGTTGTCTTTCCTCTAGTGGTGCCATGTGATCGTTGACTACATGACACTTCACCATTGTTTGGGCCTAGAGGAAGGCATTGGGAAGTAATAAGTAGATGATGGGTTGCTAGAGTGACAGAATCTTAAACCCTAGTTTATGCGTTGCTTCGTAAGGGGTTGATTTGGATCCATATGTTTCATGCTATGGTTAGGTTTACCTTAATACTTCTTTTGTAGTTGCGGATGCTTGCAATAGAGGTTAATCATAAGTGGGACGCTTGTCCAAGTAAGGGCAGCACCCAAGCACCGGTCCACCCACATACCAAGTTATCAAAGTAACGAACGCAAATCATATGAACGTGATGAAAACTAGCTTGACGATAATTTACATGTGTCCTCGGGAGCGCTTTCCTTCATATAAGAGTTTGTCCAGGCTTGTCCTTTGCTACAAAAAGGATTGGGCCATCTTGTTGCACCTTATTTACTTTTACTATTATTTAGTTGTTACCAATTATCTTATCACAAAACTATCTGTTACAGATAATTTCAGTGCTTGCAGAAAATACCTTACTGAAAACTGCCTATCATTTCCTTCTGCTCCTCGTTGGGTTCGACACTCTTACTTATCAAAAGGACTATGATAGATCCCCTACACTTGTGGGTCATCAAGACTCTTTTCTGGCGCCATTGCCGGGGAGTGAAGCGCCTTTGGTAAGTGGAATTTGGTAAAGAAAAATTTATATAGTGTGCTGAAATTTACTGTCACTTGTTACTATGGAGCTTAATCATTTGAGGGTCTTGTTTGGGGTATCTTCACCCCGACCAATAGAGAAAAGAGTTGCTCCTCAACCTACTGAACATACTGAAAATGTTTGCTTTGAAATTCCTTCTGGTATGATAGAGAAACTGCTAGGTAATCCCTTTACAGGAGATGGAACACTGCATCCCGATTAGCACCTAATCTATGTGGATGAAGTTTGTGGATTATTTAAGCTTGCAGGTATGCCCGAGGATGTTATCAAGAAGAAGGTCTTACCTTTATCTTTGAAGGGAGATCCATTTACATGGTTTAGGCTATGTGATGATATTGGATCATGGAACTACAATCGATTGAAGTTGGAATTTCATCAGAAGTTCTATCCTATGCATCAGGTTCATCGTGATCGTAATTACATATATAATTTTTGGCCTTGCGAAGGAGAAATTATCTATCAAGCTTGGGGGAGACTTAATTCAATGTTATATTTATGCCTCAATCATGAGGTCTCAAGAGAAATGATCATTCAAAATTTTTATGCTCGGCTTTCTCTCAATAATCGCTCCATGCTCGATGCTTCTTGTACCGGTTCTTTTATGATGAAGACTATTGAATTCAAATCGGATTTATTGGAAAGAATTAAACGCAACTCTGAAGATTGGGATCTCGATGAAGGTAAGGATTCAGGTATGACCCCTAAGTTTGATTGTGTTAAATCTTTTATGGATACTGATGTTTACCGTGAATATAGCACTAAATATGGACTTGACTCTGAGATAGTAGTTTCCTTCTGTGAATCATTTGCTACTCATGTTGATCTCCCTAAGGATAAGTGGTTTAAATACCATCCTCCCATTGAAGTAAAAGTAGTTGAACCTGTTAAAGTTGAAGAAAAGACTATCACTTATAATGTTGATCCTATTGTTCCTACCGCTTATATTGAGAAACTGCCTTTCCCTATTAGGATAAAGGATCATGGTAAAGCTTCTACTGTGGTTCGTAAGAGTAATACTAGAACACCTACGCCCTCTGAGCAAATTAAAGTTGAACCTAGTGTTGCTATGGTTAAGGATCTCTTGGTCGATGATATAGATGGGCATGTTATTTACCTCCAAGTGGAAGCTGCTAGAATCATCAAACCTGATACTAGGAATAAACATAGACCTGTTGTAGGCATGCCTGTTATTTCTGTCAAAATAGGACCATTGCTATCATGGTTTATGTGATGTAGGTGCTAGTGTGAGTGTAATACCCATTTCCTTATATGAAGAAATTATGCACGATATTGCACCTGCTGAGCTAGAAGGTATTAATGTTACTATTAAGCTTGCCAATAGAGACACTATTTCAACAATGGGGATTGTTAGAGATGTTGAAGTCTTGTGTGGGAAGGTTAAATACCCTGCTGATTTTCTTGTTCTTGGTTCCCCACAAGATGATTTTTGCCCCATTATATTTGGTAGACCCTTCTTGAACACTGTTAATGCTAAGATAGACTGCGAAAAGGATATTGTTACTGTTGGATTAGGGGATATGTCTCATGATTTTAACTTTGCTAAATTTCGTAGACAACCCCATGATAAAGAATAGCCTAGTAAGGATGAAATTATTGGTCTTGCTTCTATTGTTGTACCTCCTAACGACCCCTTAGAACAATATCTCCTAGACCATGAAAATGATATGTATATGAATGAGAGAAGGGAAATAGATGAAATATTCTTTAAACAGGGACCCTTATTGAAACACAACTTGCCTGTTGAAATTCTAGGGGATCCTCCTCCACCAAAGGGTGATCCCGTGTTTGAACTTAAACCATTACCTGATACTCTTAAGTATGTTTATCTCGATGAAAAGAAGATATATCCTGTAATTATTAGTGCTAAACTTTTAGAGCAGGAAGAAGAGAATATATTGAAAACTCTGAAGAAGCACCGCGCTGCTATTGGATATACTCTGGGTGATCTTAAGGGCATTAGTCCCACTTTATGCCAACACAAGATAAAGTTGGAAGAGGACACGAAACCGATTATCGATCATCAACGATGGTTAAATCCTAAGATGAAAGAAGTGGTAAGGAAGGAAATACTAAAGCTTCTAGAGCCAGGTATAATTTATCCAGTTGCTGATAGCCAGTGGGTAAGTCATGTCCATTATGTCCCTAAGAAGGGAGGTATTACTGTTGTTCCTAATGATAAAGATGAATTGATCCCGCAAAGAATTGTTATAGGTTATAGGATGGTAATTGATTTCCACAAATTAAATAAAGACACTAAGAAAGATCATTACCCTTTGCCTTTTATTGATCAATGCTAGAAAGGTTATCCAAACATACTCATTTTTGCTTTCTAGATGGCTATTCTAGTTTCTCTCAAATACATGTGTCAAAAGGGGATCAAGAAAAGACCACTTTTACTTGTCCCTTTGGCACCTTTGCTTATAGACGTATGCCTTTTGCTTTATGTAATGCACCTGCTACCTTTCAAACATGCATGATGGCTATATTCTCTGATTTTTTTGAAAAGATTGTTGAGGTTTTGATGGATGACTTTTCTGTTTACGGAACTTCTTTTGACGATTGCTTTAGCAACCTTGATCGAGTTTTGCAGAGATGTGAAGAAACTAATCTTGTCTTGAACTGGGAAAAGTGTCACTTTATGGTTAATGAAGGCATTGTCTTGGGTCATAAAATTTCTGAAAGAGGTATTGAAGTTGATAAAGCTAAAGTTGATGCTATTGAAAAGGTGCCGTGTCCCAAGGACATCAAAGGTATAAGAAGTTTCCTTGGTCATGCCGGGTTTTATAGGAGGTTCATTATGGACTTCTCCAAAATCTCTAGGCCTCTGACTAATCTCTTCAAAAAGATGTTCCTTTTGTCTTTGATGATGATTGTGTAGAAGCATTTGAAATACTTAAGAAAGCACTGATCTCTGCACCTCTTGTCCAGCCTCCTGACTGGAATTTACCCTTTGAGATTATGTGCGATGCTAGTGATTATGATGTAGGTGTTGTTCTAGGACAAAGAGTTGATAAGAAATTGAATGTTATCCAATATGCTACTAAGACTCTAGACATTGCCCAGAGAAATTATGCTACTACTCAGAAGGAGTATTTAGCAGTCGTATTTGCTTGTGATAATTTTAGACCTTATATTGTTGATTCTAAAGTAACTATTCACACTAATCATGCTGCTAATAAATATCTTATGGAAAAGAAAGACGCTACACCTAGACTTATTAGATGTGTTCTCCTGCTACAAGAATTTGATTTGCATATTACTGATAGAAAGGGAGCTGAGAACCCCGTTGCAGACAACTTGTCTAGGTTACAAAATATTCTTTATGACCCACTACCTATTGATGATAGCTTTCCTGATGAACAATTAGCTGTCATAAATGCTTCTCGTACTGCTCCATGGTATGCTGATTATGCTAATTACACTGTTGCTAAGTTTATACCACCTAGTTTCACATACCAGCAAAAGAAAAAGTTCTTCTATGATTTAAGACATTACTTCCGGGATGACCCACACCTTTATAAAGAAGGAGTAGATGATATTATTAGACGTTATGTACCTGAGAATGAATGATACGTCTCCAACGTATCTATAATTTCTTATTGTTCCATGCTATTATTTATGAAGTCTTAGATGTTTAATGGGCTTTATCATTCACTTTTATATCATTTTTGGGACTAACCTACTAACCCAAAGGCCCAGTCCAGATTGCTGTTTTCCCCTGTTTCAGGGTTTTGCATAAAAGGAATATCAAACGGAGTCCAAACAGAATGAAACCTTTGCAGGAGATATTTTTGGAGAAAAACACGCGAGATAGACTTTGGGGCCAAGCCAGAGGACATGGGGCCCACCCTCGATAGTGGGGGCGCGCCCCCATTCCCAGGGCGCGCCCCCTGCCTCGAGGGCAGGCCCGGTGGCCCCTGGTGCTCCTCTTCCTCCTATATATGCCTACGTATCCCAAAAACTCCATACGCAGAGAGAAAACCCTAATTCCACCGCCGTAGCTGCTGTTCCCGTGGAGATCCCATCTTGGAGCCTGTTCCGGGAGGGGGATCCATCATGGAGGCCTTCATCATCATCATCGCCCTCACCATGAGTTGTGAGTAGTTTACCACAGACCTTCGGGTCCATAGCTAGTTTCTAGATGGCTTCTTCTCTCTCTCCGGATCTCAATACAAAGTTCTCTTCAGTCTTCGAGGAGATCTATTCGATGTAATCTCTTTTTGCGGTGTGTTTGTCGAGATCTGATGAATTGTGAGTTTATGATCAAGGTTATATATCAAAGATATTTGGTTCTTGTCGGGGATATACCCCGTGGCGTAACTCGGCCAAAAGTATAACCCGGCTGGACTTGGCGGTTTATTTGAGACGGTTTACACTTGGCGATTCACTGGTGAGCCGCCCTGACCAGACGGTTTACCAGCAACCTGCCTGAATATTATGACTCGCTGGTAACCCGGCTGGCGGCAGACGGATGACGAGGCCCAAGGCCCAGAAGGCCGGTTCATGTTATGGTGGGCCGGTTTATGAGGAAAGCACAAGGAATATTCTCCTACAAAGGAAGCAAGACTAGGACTCCTTGTAGTAGGGTAATCCTAATCCTACTAGGACTAGTCATGTAACCCGCCCCTTCAACATATATAAGGAGGGGCAGGGCTCCCCAAAGAGGGACAAGTTCTCACAAGTTAGAGGCGCCATATTCTTTAGGGCTAGACACAACTAAAGGATCGCTGGTTTACCGAGGACGCCATGAGGGTCATAATGAGATCTAGACTCAAACAGCATGTAGGGCTATTACCGGATGATGTTTCCCGGGTCCCGAAGCTGTCTAAATCCTTGTCTTACGTTGCGTCTCTCAATTCCGCTCAACCCCTCTCAAGCTACTACATAGATGCGCGGCCTCACGACTAAGTCCTTACCCTAGGACATCTGCCGTGACAATTCCACGACAGTTCTTTTCTGAACTTTTTATGTGTGCTCATAATATCCTTGCAAGTCTCTTCGAATTATTGGTTTGGTTTGGCCTACTAGATCTATAGTTCTTGCAATGGGAGAAGTGCTTGGCTTTGGGTTCAATCTTGCGGTGTCCTTTCCCAGCGACAGTAGGGGCAGCAAGGCACGTATTGTATTGTTGCCATCGAGGATAAAAAGATGGGGTTTTCATCATATTGCTTGAGTTTATCCCTCTACATCATGTCATCTTGCTTAAGGCGTTACTCTGTTCTTATGAACTCAATACACTAGATGCATGCTAGATAGCGGTCGATGTGTGGAGTAATAGTAGTAGATGCAGGCAGCAGTTGGTCTACTTGTCTCGAACGTGATGCCTATATACAATGATCATGCCTAGATAGTCTCATAATTATTCGCTTTTCTATCAATTGCTCGACAGTAATTTGTTTACCCGCCGTAGAATATCGCTATCATGAGAGAAGCCACTAGAGAAAACTATGCCCCCCGGGTCTATCTCTATCATATTACTTTCCCGTCAATTTCTACCGCCGTTGTTTATTTGCTTTCTTTACTTTCTGTTTCTATGTCAAAAATACCAAAAATATAATTATCATCTCTATCAGATCTCACTATCGTAAGTGACCGTAAAGGGATTGACAACCCCTTATCGCGTTGGCTGCGAAGTTTTTATTTGTTTGTGCAGGTGCAAGGGACTAGCGCGTGGTCTCCTACTGGATTGATACCTTGGTTCTCAAAAACTGAGGGAAATACTTACGCTACTGTGCTGCATCTCCCTTTCCTCTTCGAGGGAATACAACGCAAGCTCAAGAGGTAGCAAGAAGAATTTCTGGCGCCGTTGCCGGGGAGGCTTACGCAAAAGTCATATACCAAGTACCTATCACAAACCCTTATCCTTCGCATTACATTTATTTGCCTCTCGTTTTCCTCTCCCCCACTTCACCTTTGCCGTTTTATTTGCCCTTCTTCCACTGTGTGTTTTTGTTCGCTTGCTTCTTGTTTGCTCGTGTGTTGCTTGCTTGCTTGTCGTCATGTCCAGCACACATATCATCATCACCACTCCCGAGAATGAGGTCCTCAACTTTAAACAAAGGGAGGGAGAAAATTTAAAAGGTGCCTGGTATAGAATTTGCAATGCCCAAAATAGATCTAATAGGAAGCTTTCCACTTCCGTGCTTCTTCGCAATTATTATATTGGCATAACTCCTTGGAATAGGCTTGTTCTTGATACCGTTACCGGAGGAAATTTCTTGGGAAATCATACCATTAAATCTTATAATGTCCTGGTAGATCTATTCGGGCAGCCTACCACCCAGGAAGAGACTCAAGTTTATGAGAAAATATGTGAAGTAACAAAAATATTACAAAAGTCTCTCGAACCACTTAAGAATGTTAGTGGAAATATCCACCATATGAATATGTTGATCACTCTTTGTAATAAACGGTTGGATGCTTTAGATCTAAAGATCTCCGAAAATGAAGGGAAACGTAAGGAACCTCCCAGATTCGAGCTCGACACCATTAAAAAGGTGAAGACCAAAGATGGCAATACCTAGATCTATCTTGTATCGTGCCTTGCTAGGGGCGTAAAACGATAGCGCTTGTTGGGAGGCAACACAATTTTTTGTTTTTTGTTTTTGTTGCTGTTAGGGAATAAATATTGCATCTAGCCTCTGATTAGATGTGTTTTCATGTTTTTTTAGTGTTTGTGCCAAGTAGAACCTTTGGTAAGACTTGTATGAAGTTTATATGATCTTGCTGTGAAAAACAGAATCGTTAGCGCTTGCTAAAGTAGTCTTCAGATTTTACTGGAGCGTGATTTTTAGTTGATTCTTTTTGCTGCTGATTGGTTGACAGATTGAGCAAATTTACCAATTTAGTTTGAATTTTTTGGAGTTCCAGAAGTAGGCGAACCCAGCAGATTACTACAGACTGTTCTATTTTTGACAGATTCTGTTTTTCGTGTGTTGTTTGCTTATTCCGATGCATCTATGAGTAATATTGGAGGATATGAACCATATAGAACATGGAGTACAGTAGGTTTAAAACCAATATAAACAATGAATGAATTACTTGTTGTACCTTTGAGTGGTGGTTTGCTTTCTCTTACTAACGGAGGTCACGAGAATTTTTGTCTAAGTTTTGTGTTGTGAAGTTTTCAAGTTTTGAGTATTGCTTTGATGGACTATGGAACAAGGAGTAGCAAAGGCCTAAGCTTGGGGATGCCCATGGCACCCCAAGTAAATTCAAGATAATCAAAAGCCTAAGATTTCCGGGGCATCCCCTCTTTCGTCTTCATCCATCGGTAACTATACTTGGAGCTATATTTTTATTCGCAACATGTTATGTTTTTTGCTTGGAGCGTCTTGTATAATTTGAGTATTTGCTTGTTAGTTTGCCACAATCATCCATGATGGACACACCTATTTGAGAGAGTGAAATATGCCCTAGAAATTGTTAGAACACTCTATATGCTTCACTTATATCTTTTGAGTTGAATAGTTTTTGCTCTAGTGCTTCACTTATATCTTTTAGAGCACGGTGGTGGTAATATTTTGTAGAAATTGTTGAACTCTCATGCTTCACTTAGAGCAATTTGAGAGTATATTAAAACAGCATGGTAAAGTGTTTAGGCTAAATAAACTAGTCTTCATATGATAAACATCCAATATTAATGTAGTAAAAAAATTCACATCTAGTGCATTGAGTAGAAAGAGATGTTGGATGCTTGATAATTGTTTTGTGACATGAGGATAGTGATATTAGAGTCATGCTAGTGGAGTAATTACGAAATTGAGAAATATTTGTGTTAAGGTTGGTGATTCCCGTAGCATGCACGTATGGTGAACCGTTGTGTGACTAAGTTAAAGCATGAGGTATTTGTAGAGTGTCAACCTTTGTGTGGAGGTCGGGGGCGCGCGATGGTTAACTCCTACCAACCTCCACCCTAGGGGCATGCGTTGATTGCTTTGTTTTGATGACTCGTAGATTTTTGCAATAAGTATATGAGTTCTTATGACTAATGTTGAGTTCATGGATTATACGCACTCTCACCCTTCCACCATTGCTAGCCTCTCTTGTACCGCGCAAATTTCGCCGGTGCCATAAACTCACTATATATCCTTCCTCAAAACAGCCACCATATTGTTCCTCAAAACAGCCACCATACCTACCTATCATGGCATTTCCATAGCCATTCCGAGATATATTGCCATGCAACTTTCCACCATTCCGTTCATATGACACGCATCATATTGTCATAGTGCCATGCATGATCATGTAGTTGACATGGTAGTTGTGGCAAAGCCACCATGCATAATTTTTCATACATGTCACACATGATTCATTGCTTATGTCGGTACACCGCCGGAGGCATTCATGTAGAGTCATACTTGTTGTAGTATCGAGTTTTAATAAAAAGTGTGATGATTATCATTACTAGAGCATTGTCCCGTGTGAGGAAAGGCCAATAAAAAAATGGCCCAAAAAAATATAGAGAGGGGCTATTAAAAAAATGAGAAAGCCCCTCCAAAAATAAATGAGAGAAAAGAGAGAAGGGACAATGCTACTATCTTTTTCCACACTTGTGCTTCAAAGTAGCACCATGATCTTCATTGTAGAGAGTCTCATGATTAGTCAGTTTAATATACTAGTGGGAATTTTCATTATAGAACTTGGCTTGTATATTCCAACGATGGGCTTCCTCAAATGCCCTAGGTCTTCGTGAGCAAGCAAGTTGGATGCACACCCACTAGTTTCTTTTGTTGAGCTTTCATTCATATTTAGCTCCAGTGCATCCGTTGCATGGCAATCCCTACTCACTCACATTGATAACTATTGATGGGCATCTCCATAGCCCATTGATACACCTAGTCGATATGAGACTATCTCCCTCTTTTTGTCTTCTCCACAACCACCTCTATTCCACCCATAGTGCTATGTCCATGGCTCACGCTCATGTATTGCGTGAAAGTTGAAAGGTTTTAAAAGATAGAGCATGAAAACAAATGCTTGGCTGAAATCGGGGTTGTGCATGATATGAATATTTAGTGTGATAACGAGGGAGCATAACCAACACTATATGATTTTGTAGGGATAACTTTCTTTAGCCATAGTATTTTGAGAAGACATGATTGCTTTGTTAGTATTGCTTGAAGTATTGTTATTTCTTATGTCAATATAGGCCTTTATCTTGAATCTTTCATATCTGAACATTCATGCCACAATTAAGAGAATTAGATTGAAAAACTATATCGGTTAGCATTCCACATCAAAAATTCTTTCTTTATCATTTACCTACTCGAGGACGAGCAGGAATTAAGCTTGGGGATGCTTGATACGTCTCCAACGTATCTATTATTTTTGATTGTTCCATGCTATTATTTATGAAGTCTTAGATGTTTAACGGGCTTTATCATTCACTTTTATATCATTTTTGGGACTAACCTACTAACCCAAAGGCCCAGTCCAGATTGCTGTTTTTTGCCTGTTTCAGGGTTTTGCAGAAAAGGAATATCTAACGGAGTCCAAACAGAATGAAACCATCGCAGGAGATATTTTTGGAGAAAATCACGCGAGATAGACTTCGGGGCCAAGCCAGAGGACAGGGGGCCCACCCTCGAGGGTGGGTCGTGCGCCCCCTTCCCAGGGCGCACCCCCCTGCCTCGAGGGCAGGCCCGGTGGCCCCTGGTGCCCCTCTTCCTCCTATATATGGCTACGTACCCCACAAACTCCATACGCAGAGATAAAACCCTAATTCCACCGCCGTAGCCGCTGTTCCCCTGGAGATCCCATCTTGGAGCCGGTTCCGGGAGGGGGATCCATCACGGAGGCCTTCATCATCATCATCATTGCCCTCACCATGAGTTGTGAGTAGTTTACCATAGACCTTCGGTTCTATAGCTAGTATCTAGATGGCTTCTTCTCTCTCTCCGGATCTCAATACAAAGTTCTGCTTGGTCTTCGAGGAGATCTATTCGACGTAATCTCTTTTTGCGGTGTGTTTGTCGAGATCTGATGAATTGTGAGTTTATGATCAAGGTTATCTATGAAAGATATTTGGTTCTTCTCTAAACTTTTTATGTGTGCTCATAATATCCTTGCAAGTCTCTTTGAATTATTGGTTTGGTTTGGCCTACTAGATCTATAGTTCTTGCAATGGGAGAAGTGCTTGGCTTTGGGTTCAATCTTGCGGTGTCATTTCCCAGTGACAGTAGGGGCAGCAAGGCACATATTGTATTGTTTCCATCGAGGATAAAAATATGGGTTTTTCATCATATTGCTTGAGTTTATCCCTCTACATCATGTCATCTTGCTTAAGACGTTACTCTATTCGTATGAACTCAATACACTAGATGCATGCTGGATAGCGGTCGATGTGTGGAGTAATAGTAGTAGATGCAGGCAAGAGTCGGTCTACTTGTCTCGGACGTGATGCCTATATACAATGATCATGCCTATATAGTCTCATAATTATCCGCTTTTCTATCAATTGCTCGACAGTAATTTGTTTACCCGCCGTAGAATATCGCTATCATGAGAGAAGCCACTAGAGAAAACTATGGCCCCCGGGTCTATCTCTATCATCTTACTTTCCCGTCAATTTCTGCCGCCTTTGTTTATTTGCTTTCTTTACGTTCTGTTTCTATATCAAAAATACCAAAAATATAAATTATCATCTCTATCAGATCTCAGTATCGTAAGTGACCGTAAAGGGATTGGCAACCCCTTATCGCGTTGGCTGCAAAGTTCTTATTTGTTTGTGCAGGTGCGAGGGACTGGTGCGTGTTCTCCTACTGGATTGATACCTTGGTTCTCAAAAACTGAGGGAAATACTTACGCTACTGTGCTGCATCTCCCTTTCCTCTTCGAGGGAATACAACGCAAGCTCAAGAGGTAGCAATGAACAGGAACAGATCCTACGCAAGTGTCAATCCGAAGCTTATGGAGGACACCGTGGTGGAGATAGAACTACACATAAGGTACTGCAATCTGGTTGTTATTGGCCCACTCTCTTCAAGGATGCCCGTAAGTTTGTCTTATCTTGTGATGAATGCCAAAGAATTGGTAATATCAGTATACGTCAAGAAATTCCTATGAATTATTCACTTGTTATTGAACCATTTGATGTCTGGGGCTTTGATTATATGCGAGCGTTTCCTTCCTCTAATGGGTATACACTTATTTTAGTTGTTGTTGATTACGTTACTAAGTGGGTAGAAGCTATCCCAACTAGTGGTGTTGATCATAACACCTCTATTAAGATGCTTAAAGAAGTTATTTGTCCGAGGTTTCGAGTACCTAGATACTTAATGACTGATGGTGGTTCACGCTTTATTCATGGTGCTTTCCGTAAAATGCTTGCTAAGTATGATGTTAATCATAGAATTGCATCCCCTTACGACCCACAGTCTAGTGGTCAAGTAGAACTAAGTAACAGAGAGCTAAAATTAATTTTGCAAAATACTGTTAATAGGTCTAGAAAGAATTGGTCTAAAAAACTTGATGATGCATTATGGGCCTATAGAACTGCGTACAAAAATCCTATGGGTATGTCTTCGAATAAAATGGTTTATGGAAAAGCATGCCACTTACATCTCGAACTAGAACCTAAGGCGTATTGGGCGATTAAAGAGCTCAATTATGATTTCAAACTTGTCGGTGAGAAGAGGTTATTTGACATTAGCTTGCTTGATGATGGAGAACCCAAGCCTATGAGAATGCCAAACTGTTTAAAGAAAAGGTTAAAAGATGGCATGATAAAAGGGTACAAAAGCGGGAGTTTAACGTGGGTGATTATGTCTTGCTATACAACTCTCATTTAAGATTTTTTGCAGGAAAACTTCTCTCTAAATGGGAAGGTCCTTACGTTATCGAGGAGGTCTATCGTTCCGGTGCCATAAAAATCAACAATTTTGAAGGCACAAATCCGAAGGTGGTGAACGGTCAAAGAATCAAACATTGTATCTCAGGTAATCCTATAAATGTTGAAACCAATGTTATTGAAACCGTAACCCCGGAGGAATACATAAGGGACACTTTCCAGAACGATTCAGACTCCAAAAAGGAAGATGTATGTGGTACGGTAAGTAAACCGACTCCAAAATAGTTCTAATGGCAATTTTTCTCCGTTTTGGAATATTTAGAGAAATAGAAAAATAAGAGGCAGTCCTGAAAGGACACAAGGCGTCCACGAGGGTGGAGGGCGCGCCCTACCCCTGGGCGCGCCTCCCTACCTCGTGGGCACCTCGTGTGCTTCCCGGACTCCGTTTTCTTGCACGTTACTTCTTTTGGTTGGTAAAAAATCATTATATATTCTCCCGAAGGTTTTGACCACCGCACCACGCAAAAACCCTCTGTTTTTGTTTCGAGCTATTTTCTACCAGAGTTTACAAGGCCAGGCATCATGTTGTCCTCCTCCTCCAACATTGAGGGCAACGATGCTTGGCTAATGAAGATAGAGCTAAAGAGAGAAGAACCCCGGGGGATCAACAAGGAGAATAGGATCAAGAAGGCTATGGAAGATCAGGCTCCGGCAGAAGAAGAAGAAGAAGACATCCTTCAACCCCTTCCAAACCTTTTTACTTCAACTAAGATTGAAGCTTTCAAGATGATTGAGTTTGCTCAAATACAAAACAAGTATCTCACAAGTGAAAATATTTTGTTGAAGGAGCATATCGCCGCACTCAAGGGTATTATCTGCAAGTTGGAGGATCTCCTACGCTCGATGTATGATAATCCGTCATCACTGCTTCCAACTCCATCGTCACCACCTTCGAAGACGGAGACATAATCACATGGGTATGGGCACCCCCTTGGGAACTGCCAAGCTTGGGGGAGGTGCCCCGGCATCGTATCACCATCACACTCCTATCTTTACCGTTTTCTTAGTTCGATCCTTTTGGTAATATCTTGGTCTAGTAGAATAAAGTTTCATATGATCTAGTTGTGAGCTTTGCTTTATGATCTTTATCTTTGTAATCGAGTCTGTGAGCTATATATAATAAAGATTAGTTTGGAGTCAAGGGCTTGATTTTCTCGCTCTGATCATGAGAGAATAAAAGAAAATATAAAAAGTATCAAAGAGATCATATTGATCCTATGGAAAGTAATGACTTCACATATAAAGAGTATGATGAATAAAAATTGTTGGGAGTTGAAAAACATAGTTTTGGTCATCATTGCAATTAATAAGAAGTAATAAGGAAAGAGAAGTTTTCACATACAAATATACTATCTTGGACATCTTTTATGATTGCGAGCACTCATTAAAATATGACATGCTAAAGAGTTGATGTTGGACAAGGAAGACAACATAATGGGTTATATCTTCTTATATCCGAAATAAAGTATATTGTCATGGATCATCCAACATGTTGGGCTTGCCATTCCCCCTCATGTTGGCCAAACTCCTTGCACCAAGTAGAGATACTACTTGTGCTTCCATACATCCTTAAACCCAGTTTTGCCATGAGAGTCCACCATACCTACCTATGGATTGAGCAAGATCCTTCAACTAAGTTGTCATTGTTGCAACTCTCTAAAATATGTATGATCTATTAGTGTGGAGAAAATAAGCTTTATACGATCTTGTGATATGGAAGTAATAAAAGCGACGGACCGCATAATAAAGTTCCCTATCACAAGTGGCAATATAAAGTGATGTTCTTTTGCGCTAAGATTTTGTACATCCAACCATAAAAGCACATGACAACCTCTGCTTCCCTCTGCGAAGGGCCTATCTATTGGTCTTGCCTTATAAGAGTCACGATGATCTTCACCTTTCCTTTTTACATTTTTTCCTTTGGCAAGCACATTATGTGGGAAAAATCCTGAAATATATACCTACTTGGATGTAAGTTATCATGATCTATTACTATTGACATTACCCTTGAGGTAAAAGGTTGGAAGGCAACACTATAAGCCCCTATCTTTCACTGTGTCCGATTAAAACTCCATACCCATAAGTATTGCGTGAGTGTGAGCAATTATGAAAGACTAAATGATAGTTGAGTATGTGGACTTGCTGAAAAGCTCTTATATTGACTCTTTCCGATGTTACGATAAATTGCAATTGCTTCAATGACCGAGATCATAGTTTGTTAGTTTTCAATGAAGTTTCTGATTCATACTTGACATTGTGAATAGATTGTTACTTTAGCATAAGAATCATATGAGGCTGTTATAAGAATGATCATGATGCCCTCATGTCCGTATTTTATTTTATCGACACCTCTATCTCTAAACATGTGGACATATTTTTTGATATTGGCTTTTGCTTGAGGACAAGCGCGGTCTAAGCTTGGGGGAGTTGATATGTCCATTTTGCATCATGCTTTTATGTTGATATTTATTGCACTATTGGCCATTATTACACGTTATGTCACAATACTTGTGCCTTTTCTCTCTTATTTTACAAGGTTTACATAAAGAGGGAGAATGCCGGCAGTTGGAATTCTGGGCTGGAAAAGGAGCAAACGTTGGAGACATATTCTGCACAACTTAAAAAGGCCCGAAACTCCACGAAACTCCATTTCAGAAAATATAAAAAATATCTGGCGAAAGAGATACGAGAGGGGGGCCACCCACTGTCCATGATGGTGGGGGCGCCCCCCTGGGCGTGCCCCTGCCTCGTGGGCCACCTGGTGACCCCCCAATGCCCATCTTACGATATATGAGGTGTTTTGACCTGTAAAAAAATCATAAGGAGGCTTTCAGGACGAAGTGCCGCCGTCTCGTGGCGGAACCTTGGCGGAACCAATCTAGGGCTCTGGCGGAGGTGTTCTGCCGGGGATACTTCCCTCCGGGAGGGGGAAATTGTATAGGTGCAATAGTTCGGCGAAGAGATGGTGATACAACTGTAATATTGATAGTAGATATTGATTTTTGTAGCGCGAACAATAAAAAACATCAAGGTAGCAAGTAACAAAAGTGAGCACAAACGGTATTGCAATGCTTGAAAACAAGGCCTAGGGTTCGTACTTACGCTAGTGCAATCTCTCAACGATGCTAATATAATTGGATCACATAAGCACCCCTCAACGAAACCACCTCAAAGTTATCCTTTCTGTTCAATCTATCAAGAGTTCGTACTAAAACAACATAAAGTTATCTTTTCCGATCTATCTATCAAGAGTCTGTACTAATCATAACCCCAAGACAAATTCAGATTCGTAATACTCAAAGAGTGCCCCAAGATTTATACCAGAGAAACAAAGACCAGAACATGCATCAACCCCTATGCATAGATTACCCCAATGTCACTTTGGGAATCCACAAGTTGAGTGCCAAAACATATATCAAGTAGATCAATATGATACCCCATTGTCACCACGAGTACTCAATTGCAAGACATATATCAAGTGTTTCAATCCAAAGAAATCTCAAAGGGAAAACTCAATTCATCACAAGAAGAGAGGGGAAAACACGATATGATCCAACTATATCAACAAAGCCCCCGATACATCAAGATCGTGCCATCAAGAACACAAGAGAGAGAGAGATACACCACATAGCTACTGGTACATACCCTCAGCCCCGAGGGTGGACTACTCCCTCCTCATCATGGCGGCCACCGGGATGATGAAGATGGCCACCGGTGATGGTTTCCCCCTCCGGCGGAGTGCTGGAAAGGGCTCTAGATTGGATCTCGTGGAGTACAGAGACTTGCGGTGGCAGAATGATACGTCTCCAACGTATCTATAAATTTTTATTGTTCCATGCTATTATTTATGATGTTTTGGATGTTTAATGGCCTTTGTCATACACTTTTATATTATTTTTAAGACTAAACTACTAACCCAAAGGCCCAGTCCAGATTGCTGTTTTTTGCCTGTTTCAGGGTTTTACAGAAAAGGGATATCAAACGGAGTCCAAACGGAATGAAACCTTTGGGAGAGATATTTTTGGATAAAATCACGCACGGGAGACTTGAGAACCACAGAGTAGGGCATACGGGGTGCCCACGAGGGTGGGGGGTGCCCCCCCATAGGGCGCGCCCCCTGCCTTGTGGGCCCCACGTTTGGCCCCTGGTGCCCTCCTTCCTCCTATATATACCTACGTACCCTAAAACTATCACAACAGAAGAGAAAACCCTAGTTCCACCGCCGTAACCTTCTGTTCCCGTGAGATCCCATCTTGGGGCCTGTTCCGGAGCTTCGTCAGAGGCGGGATCTACCACAGAGTGCTTCTACATCATCATCATCATCGCCTCACCATGAGTTGTGAGTAGTTTACCACAGACCTTCGGGTCCATAGCTAGTATCTAGATGGCTTCTTCTCTCTCTTTGGATCTCAATACAAAGTTCTCCTCGGTCTTCGAGGAGATCTATTCGACGTAATCTCTTTCTGCGGTGTGTTTGTCGAGATCTGAGGAATTGTGGGTTTATGATCAAGATTATCTATGAGAAATATTTGGTTCTTCTCTGAACTCTTTATGTATGAATATAATATCCTTGCAAGTCTCTTCGAATTATTGGTTTGGTTTGGCCTACTAGATCTATAGTTCTTGCAATGGGAGAAGTGCTTGGCTTCGGGTTCAATCTTGCGGTGTCCTTTCCCAGTGACAGTAGGGGCAACAAGGCACGTATTGTATTGTTACCATCGAGGATAAAACGATGGGGTTTATATCACTAAGTTTGAGTTTATCCCCCTACATCATGTCATCTTGCTGAAGGCATTACTCTGTTCTTATGAACTCAATACACTAGATGCATGCTGGATAGTGGTCGATGTTGCTAGGCTTCTCGCCCCTCGTTGGTTACCCCAAGTGGAAGGTGTGAGATGTAGTGTTGCGGAAGTTTTTTCCTTGGCAAAGATACCAAGGATCGAATCCCCAGAGACTCCTAGGTTCAACAAGAAGGTGTCAACTGCTATGGCGCCAGATATTAGCAATCAACGTGGACCTGCACACAGATACAAATAACTTTGCTCCCAACGAGTACAGAGAGGTTGTCAATCCCTCTGGTCTTGTAGTTCACAAAGGATTAAATGCAAGTGATAGTAGTGATAGATATAATTGCAATAGTAAATAAAAGTGAAAAGTAAATAGCGGATGTGATCAATGATGGTAATATGGACCGGAGTCTCATGATGTTCACTAGTGATGTCTCTCTCCCAAAAGACGATAAAACAACTATGTGAGGTAAACGAATTACAACTGGGCAATTGACAGGACCATATGCGCAAACCAATGCTGACTACATTGCAAGAAAGGTTGAGGTTCAAATCATGGGTGGTACGCCAAAGTAAGTAGACCGAAATCCATCAATATCTACTACTAATCATCCACCTTGACATATCTATCCAGAACATCTCGCTGGTATTAAGTTGCGAGTCCCACCCATAGTGTAAACTCAATGCAACAGACAACTGCATTAAAAGAACTTTGCGTAAAGTAAACAATCCTTGCACCCGCGGGCACAAGCACCGTTGTTTTCCCCCTTGTGGCAACAACACATCCCCTAGACTCATGTTTCTGTCACTCAAACTAGTCATCGAGGGGCATGAACCCACAATCGAGCATAACGTTCCCTCTTGGAGTCACTACCTACTACTTGGCCAAATCAATAAATAACAACGGAGAACATGCAAGAATTACTTACGAACATAAATATAAAAGAGGTAGATCAAATATATTACTCAAGCACAATCTGAACATAATCTCATAATCCATCGGATCCCAGCAAACTCATCATAGCAACAACAGAAGGATTACATATGTGCCTCGATCATGTAGGGCAGCTCACGAGGACTAATTAGTGAAGCACAAGAACGGGAGGAGAACATCACATAGCTAATGGTCATGGACTCATGGTCCAAGGGAGACTACTCACAACTCATCCGGGAGGCGTCCATGGTGGTGGAGAGGCTCCCGGTGGTGATCCTCCCCTCCGGCAGGGTGCCGGGAAGAGTTCTCCTGGTGCTCCCGATCTTCGAAGCGGCGGCGGCGGTGGAACAGAGATGGGATCGCGAAAAGAGTTCCTCCCTCAAGGGTTTCGGGAGACGCTTTAAATATATGCCAAAGGGGGGCATCGGAGGAGCCTCGGGGGGCCCAGGCGCGGCCCAGGGGGGGGGGGACGCGCCGCCAGGGCGCCTGGAGCCCTGGTGGCCCCCCCCGGCTGTCCTTCGGGCGCACGGAAGTTTCTGGAATGCTGATTTTTTATATAATTTTTCTGGATTTTTCCTAGCAGTTCTCGTAACGTGAAAACCTGAAATACAAAAACAGCCGAAAACAGAAACTGGCACTGGGGTGCACTGAGTTAATAGGTTAGTCCAAATATGATCAAAAGTGTATGGAAGTGTATAAATATCATAGCAATATCACCCAAAAGAGGCATGGAGCAAGCAGAAATTATAGATACGTTTTGGACGTATCAACATCCCCAAGCTTAATTCCTGCTCGTCCTCGAGTAGGTAAATGATAACAAGAATAATTTCTGTGGTGACATGCTATTAACCATATAGGACTTTTTCATAGTCATATGACAAAAGCTTACTGAGACAATGAATCTATAGTAATTAAGTTGCCTCATGAGAAAATCACAAAGAACTGAAAGTTTTACAATATGATACTGAAACATCAAATAGATTTGCAATGAATATGATGTGCAAATATGATAAAGTGATATCTAGCTTGCCCCCCCCCCTTAGTGAAGCAAAACATAAATGCAGGGGCACCTTCAAGGTTTAAGTGATGACTAGATACAATGATTTCAGAATAAACGATATCACAATCATGCAAAAGACAATGCTACTTTGGGACAATGCACATTACATTCAGAATGACAATCATGCTCTCAGTAGTTGGTGCTTTTAAAAGAAGGTGGAGACTCAACATAAAAGTAAAAGAATGGCCCTTCACAGAGGGAAGCAGGGATTACTCATGTGCTAGAGCTTTTTATTTTGAAAACATAGAAACAATTTTGTCAACGGTAGTAGTACTTCATATGTGTTATGCATAAGACATCCTATAAGTTGCAAGCCTCATGCATCGAATACCAATAGTGCTCGCACCTTGTCCTAATTAGCTCGGATTTCCATGGATTGTCATTGCATTACATATGTTTCAACCAAGTGTCACAAAGGGGTACCTCTATGTCACCTGTACAAAGGTCCAAGGAGATAGATCGCATTTGATTTCTCGTTTTTGATAGATCTCAACTTGAGGACATCCATACCGGTTCAACATAGAAAATAGATAATGGACTCCTCTTTAATGCCTAAGCATATTCTCATAAGAGATTGAGGATTAATGTCCAAGCTAAAACTTCCACCATGATACATGGCTTTGGTTGGCGGCCCAATGTTCTTCTCTAACAATATGCATACTCAAACCATTCAACCCATGGCAAATCACCCTTACTTTAGACAAGACGAACATGCATAACAACTCACATGATATTCAACAAAAGTGTAACAGTTGATGGCGTCCCCAGAAACATGGTTACCGCTCAGCAAGCAACTTATAAGAAAATAAGATACATAAGCAACATATTCTTTACCACAATAGTTTTTAAGCTACTTTCCCATGAGCTATATATTGCAACTGAAGGTTTTAAAGGTAGCACATGTAAATTTACTTGGAGTGGCGGTGAAATACCCCAGATAGGTAGGTATGGTGAACTCATATGGCATAACTGGTTTAAAAGGATGTGGATGCACAAGCAGTCAGTCCGCTTAGTACAGGTGGAGGTTAGCAAAAGACTGGGAGCGACCAACTAAGAGAGCAATGACGGTCATAATCATGCAGAGCGACAAAGCAACATTGAATCAGGCATGGAAGTTATATCGCTACTCAGAAACAAAAGATCATCAAGGCTTGACAGACTTTCTTTACAGTCTTAAATATGCGTGAGCATACGCCAAGTCAATCAAAATAAATTCTTGAGGGAAGATATTACTAAACCATACCACATCATTGGCAAACAAATCATGTTGGTACTCCAATAACACATTGGGAATCCCCCAGCTATTTGAGACTAACCACAAGAAAACCTGAACTACTAAGCGCCATTATGCACGTAGCATCTTTATCATAGACATATTAACCAATGCAACGGAAGCAAACTCTCTTAATAAGGTGAGCACGGTAATTAAAGAGAGTTCAAGCAAACAACTAAACAAAAGCTCTTTAAAAAGATAAGCATGAATACTAAGAGCAGAGCATGATAGTAGCTATTAAAAGACAAAGAACACACACAGCAAAGATAGACATGAAAATTCTATGTTATGTTCTAGGTAGAAGTGGAGCGTGTTTCTCTCCCACATAAAGAACGCTGAGTTCTGACTCGTTATGAAAAACTAAAAAGGAAACTAAAAGCAAGACGCTCCAAGCATAGCACATAACACATGAAGTGATTAAAATATAGTGGAACGAAGACGAACTGATAATGTTGATGGAGAAGGGGATGCATGGGGGCATCCCCAAGCTTAGACGCTTGAGTCTCCTTGAATATTTCTTGGGGGTGCATGGGGGCATCCCCAAGCTTGAGCTCTTGACACTCCTGAATCTTTTTATGATCTTCCCTCGCACAGTTGAAAACTCCCTTCATACATAACTCATCATAATCTGATTAGCGAGGTTAGTACCCATAATAAAATAATTATACCTTGCTGGAAATAAAGATATTCTTGAAGGTCTACTGTTTCTCAATATTGCCAAAAGGTTTTTGCAAAGAAAAAGCAAGCTCTTGATTTGCAAAATGAAGGAAAAGCAAAACAGGACAGAATCTGTGAAAAACAGAACAGCAGGTAGTAAATGATTTGTTCGGGGCACTTCTGCAACTCAAATCGAAAAACTCAGAACAGACGCACGAAAGACAATTATATAGAGAACGCTGTCGAAAAAATTCAGACCAAAAAGATGATCTGGTGATTTTATACGAATTTTTCTATCCAAGGACAGAATCTGTTTCCTGGACAGCACCTCACAACTTTTGAGCTTTCTAGCAATCAGAGGCTATACTTGGCACAAAATTGAAAAGTAAAGATACAATGATGATGCTACAGTAGTAACAACATCAAGACACAACAAAAGCAAAATAAATTTATTCATGTGGGCTGCCTCCCAAAAGCGCTTTCTTTTATGCCTTTAAGCTAGGCATAATGCATATAGATCAAGTTTTATCAAGAGTAAAAGAATAGCTAGCCCGTACAACGGACTCAAAAGGTAACTTGATCTTCTTTCGAGGGAAGTGTTCCATCCCTTTCTTGAGAGGAAACTGAAATTTTATATTACCCTCTTTCATGTCAATGATAGCACCAACGGTGCGTAAAAAGGGACGTCCCAAAATAATTGGACAAGAAGGATCACATTTAATATCCATAATAGTAAAATCAACGGGAACATAATTATCATTGACAACGATAAGAACATCGTCGATCCTCCCCAAAGGTTTCTTTATGGAAGAATCAACGAGACGAACACCAAAAGAACAAGAATCAAAAGGTTTCAATTTAAGCATATCATATATTCTTTTGGGCATAACAGAGGTACTAGCTCCAACATCACATAATGCATAGCAAGAGAAGTCATTCAATTTAATTTTTATCATAGGATCCCAACCATCTTCTAGCTTTCTAGGTATGGAGGCTTCTACTCTAAGTTTCTCCTCGCTAGCTTTGATGAGAGCATTAGTGATATGCTGGCAAGGTTAAGCGTGCTAGTGCGCGGGTCCCTAGACATCTTGTGAAGGAAATGAATAACTTCGGTAAGAGTGCAACTATCAAAATCAAGGTCACTAGCATCAAGTAAAGTGGTAGTGGTGTCCTTTAGGTTCACATGTTTGGTAGTTTCTATAGTCATAGCATCACCATTAATAGGTCCATCGGGACTAGGAGTACATTGGGTGCTAAGACTTTGGATATCCTCAACAACTTGGATAGTAGCAACAGTGTGGTGGGTAGGAAGGCCCTTAATTCTATCCTCTTCCTCCCTTTCTCTAGCCCATCTTTCTTTAAGTTTAGCCATCATCCTTATATTTTCATTAATTTGCACTTGAGTAGCATTAATTGGAGTGACCTTCCTCTCCTCAAGAGGAGAAGTTTTAATTTTAAGCAATTCTATCTCATTGGCTAAATGGTCTACCTTCAAAGAGAGATCATCTAGTTTATGTAGTTTTTCTTCTACACTCTTATTAAAGGCTTTTTGGGTAGTGATGAAATCTTTAAGAATAATCTCTAGTTCAGTAGTGGAGTTCCTGGTGCTAGGATAAGCATTGTTGTTCCCATAAGAATTAGAGGGGAACGGTCTAGGATTGCTACCAAAATTACTCCTATAAGCATTGTTGTTAAATTGTTTCTAGAGATAAAGTTCACATCTAATTGTTCTTGAGCAATCAAAGAATTTAAAGGAACATCACGAGGATCAACAGAGGATTGCTTCGAAAGTAGAGACATGATCAAGTCAACTTTTTCATTTAAGGAGGAAATCTCCTCGACAGAGTTTACCTTCCTACCTGTTGGAGCGCGTTCGGTGTGCCATTGGGAATAGTTGGTCATCATCTCATCGAGAAGCTTCGTGGCAGCACCAAGTGTAGTTGACATAAAGGTTCCTCCCGCGGCCGAATCTAACAAGTTCCGCGAGGTAAAGTTCAAGCCTGCATAAAAAGTTTGGATAACCATCCAAGTAGTCAAACTATGAGCAGGGCAGTTCTTGATAAGAGATTTCATACGTTCCCAAGCTTGGGCAACGTGTTCATTATCCAATTGTTTAAAATTTATTATGTTACTTCTCAGTTGGATAATTTTAGCAGGTGGATAGTATTTTCCAATAAAAGCATCTTTGCACTTGTCCCATGAATCTATGCTATTTATAGGCAAAGACTGAAACCAAATTTTAGCTCCTCCTCTCAAGGAGAAAGGAAAAAGCTTAAGCTTAACAATATTACCATCTATTTCTTGGTACTTTTGCATATCACAAAGTTCAACAAAGTTGTTCAGGTGTAAAGCAGCATCATCTCCAGCACCGGAGAATTGATCTTTCATAACTAGATTCAGTAAAGCAGGTTTAATTTCATATGAAGGTGCTGAAGTGGCAGGTGTAGTGATAGGTGTGCTGATAAAGTCATCGTTGTTGTGACTAGTGAAGTCACACAACTTGGTGTTCTCGGTGGAACCCATAGTAGCAAGCAAGCAAGATAACTATTTTTGTGATTTTCGATAAAAAGGTACTAAAGCAAAAACTGAAAGGTAAACTAACAAGAATAAAAGCAAAGGTAAAAGATAGCGTGCAACTCCCCTATCTTGAAGAGTGGAGTCCCCGGCAACGGCGCCAGAAAAACTCTTGCTAGGCTTCTCGCCCCTCGTTGGTTACCCCAAGTGGAAGGTGTGAGATGTAGTGTTGCGGAAGTTTTTCCCTTGGCAAAGATACCAAGGATCGAATCCCCAGAGACTCCTAGGTTCAACAAGAAGGTGTCAACTGCTACGGCGCCAGATATTAGCAATCAACGTGGACCTGCACACACATACAAATAACTTTTCTCCCAACGAGTACAGAGAGGTTGTCAATCCCTCCGGCCTTGTAGTTCACAAAGGATTAAACGCAAGTGATAGTAGTGATAGATATAATTGCAATAGTAAATAAAAGCGAAAAGTAAATAGCGGATGTGATCAATGATGGTAATATGGACCGGAGTCTCATGATGTTCACTAGTGATGTCTCTCTCCCAAAAGACGATAAAACAGCTATGTGAGGTAAACGAATTACAGCTGGGCAATTGACAGGACCATGGACGCAAACCAATGCTAACTACATTGCAAGAAAGGTTGAGGTTCAAAGCATGGGCGGTACGCCAAAGTAAGTAGACCGAAATCCATCAATATCTACTACTAATCATCCACCTTGAGATATCTATCCAGAACATCTCGCTGGTATTAAGTTGCGAGTCCCACCCATAGTGTAAACTCAATGCAACAGACAACTACATTAAAAGAACTTTGCGTAAAGTAAACAATCCTTGCACCCGCGGGCACAAGCACCATTGTTTTCCCCCTTGTGGCAACAGCACATCCCCTAGACTCATGTTTCTGTCACTCAAACTAGTCATCGAGGGGCATGAACCCACAATCGAGCATAACGTTCCCTCTTGGAGTCACTACCTACTACTTGGCCAAAGCAATAAATAACAACGGAGAACATGCAAGAATTACTTACGAACATAAATATAAAAGAGGTAGATCAAATATATTACTCAAGCACAATCTGAACATAATCTCATAATCCATCGGATCCCAGCAAACTCATCATAGCAACAACAGAAGGATTACATATGTGCCTCGATCATGTAGGGCAGCTCACGAGGACTAATTAGTGAAGCACAAGAACGGGAGGAGAACATCACATAGCTACTGGTCATGGACTCATGGTCCAAGGGAGACTACTCACAACTCATCCGGGAGGCATCCATGGTGGTGGAGAGGCTCCCGGTGGTGATCCTCCCCTTCGACAGGGTGCCGGGAAGAGTTCTCCTAGTGCTCCCGATCTTGGAAGCGGCGGCGGCGGCGGAACAGAGATGGGATCGCCAAAAGAGTTCCTTCCTCAAGGGTTTCGGGAGACGCTTTAAATATATGCCAAAGGGGGGCATCGGAGGAGCCTCGGGGGGCCCAGGCGCCCCCCCCGGCGCGACCCAGGGGGGGGGGGCGCCGCCAGGGCGCCTGGAGCCCTGGTGGCCCCCCCGGCTGTCCTTCAGGCGCACGGAAGTTTCTGGAACGCTGATTTTTTATATAATTTTTCTGGATTTTTCCTGGCAGTTCTCGTAACGTGAAAACCTGAAATAAAAAAACAGCCGAAAACAGAAACTGGCACTGGGGTGCACTGAGTTAATAGGTTAGTCCAAATATGATCAAAAGTGTATGGAAGTGTATAAATATCATAGCAATATCACCCAAAAGAGGCATGGAGCAAGCAGAAATTATAGATACGTTTTGGACGTATCAGATGTGTGGAGTAATAGTTGTAGATGCAGAATCGTTTCGGTCTACTTGTCTCAGACGTGAGGCCTATATATAATGATCATGCCTAGATAGTCTCATAATTATTAACTTTTCTATCAATTGCTCGATAGTAATTTGTTTACCCACCGTATAATATCGCTATCATGAGAGAAGCCACTAGAGAACACTATGGCCCCCGGGTCTATTCTCAACATATCAATCTACAATCTACTTTACTTTTCCGCTTTTACTTTCTGTTCTTATAATAAAAAATACCAAAAAAATCAAACTATCATCTCTATCAGGTCTCTCTTTCGTAAGTGACCGTAAAGGGGTTGACAACCCCTTATCGCGTTTGCTGCAAAGTTCTTATTTGTTTGTGCAGGTGCGAGGGACTCACGCGTGGTCTCCTACTGGATTGATACCGTGGTTCTCAAAAACTGAGGGAAATACTTACGCTATGGTGCTGCATCACCCTTTCCTCTTCGAGGGAATACAACGCAAGCTCGAGAAGTAGCAAGAAGAATTTATGGCGCTATTGCCGGGGAGACTTACGCAAAATTCATATACCAAGTACCTATAACAAACCCTTATCCTTTGCATTACATTTTTTGCCTCTCGTTTTCCTCTCCCCCACTTCATCCTTGCCGTTTTATTTGCCCTTCTTTTGCCGTGTGTTTATCGTTCACTCGCCTCTTGTTTGCTTGTGTGTGTTGGATTGCTTTCTTGTCACTATGGCTCAGAACAATACCAAATTGTGTGGCTTCTCCAATACCAACAATAATGATTTTATTAGCACTCCGATTGCTCCTATTACCGATGTTGAATCTTGTGAGATCATTGATGCTTTGTTGAATCTTGTCATGAAAGATCAATTCTCCGGCCTTCCTAGTGAAGATGCCACTACCCATCTAAACAAATTTTTTGATTTGTGTGATATGCAAAAGAATAGGGATACGGATAACGATATTGTTAAATTGAAGTTATTTCCGTTTTCACTTTAAGATCGTGCTAAAACTTGGTTTTCCTCTTTGCCTAGAAATAGTATTGATTCGTGGAATAAGTGCAAAGATGCTTTTATCTCTAAGTATTTCCCTCCTGCTAAGATCATCTCTCTTAGAAACGATATTATGAATTTTAAGCAACTAGATCATGAAAATGTTGCACAAGCTTGGGAGAGAATGAAATTAATGATACGTAATTCCCCTACACATGGTTTGAACTTATGGATGATTATTCAGAACTTTTATGCTCGCTTGAATTTTTCATCTAGAAATCTTTTAGTTTCGGCCGCAGGAAGCACTTTCATGGAAACTACCTTAGGAGAAGCTACCAAACTCCTAGATAATATTATGGTTAATTATTCTCAATGGCACATCGAAAGATCTACTAGTAAAAAAGTGCATGCTATTGAACAAATTTGTGTTTTGAGTGGAAAGATGGATGAACTTATGAAATTATTTGCTGCTAAGAGTGCTTCCTCTGATCCTAATGACATGCCTCTGTCCACTTTGATTGAAAATAACAATGAATCTTTGGATGTGAATTTTGTTGGTAGGAATAATTTTGGTAACAATGCTTATAGAGGGAACTTTAATCCTAGGCCTTTTTCTAGTAATTCCTCTTATAATTATGGTAATTCCTACAAAAACTCTTATGGAAAGATGCCTTCCGAATTTGAAACTAGTGTTAAGGAGTTTATGAGTTTGCAAAAGAATTTCAATGCTATGCTTGAAGAAAAATTGCTTAAGATTGATGAATTGGCTAGAAGTGTGGATAGAATTACTCTTGATGTTGATTCTTTGAAACTTAGATCTATCCCACCTAAGCATGATATCAATGAGTCTTTCAAAGCCATGAGAATTTCCATTGATGAATGCAAAGAACGAACCGCTAGGATGCATGCTAAAAGAGATAATTATATAAAAGCGTGTTCTTCTAGTTATCATGAAAATAAAGATGAAGATCTGAAAGTTATTGATGTGTATCTTATTAGATCCTTGTTTCTAGTATAAATCTTGATGAATATAGGATTGGAGATGATTCTACTTTAAGGTGTCCCAGTGATTCAGAGTTTTTAGATCTTGATGCTAAATTTTTCAAAAGTGGGAGTGAAGAGATTAAAACTTTGCATAGTGATGAACCCACTACTTTGGATTTCAAGGGATTCAATTATGATAATTCCTCTTTGATTGATTGTATTTCCTTGTTGCAATCCGTACTAAACTCTCCACATGCTTATAGTCAAAATAAAGCTTTTACCAAACATATTGTTGATGCTTTGATGCAATCTTATGAAGAAAAACTTGAGTTAGAAGTTTCTATCCCTAGAAAGCTTTATGATGAGTGGGAACCTACTATTAAAATAAAAATTAAAGATCATGAATGCTATGCTTTGTGTGTTTTGGGTGCAAGTGTCTCTACTATCCCAAAAACTTTGTGTGATTTGCTAGGATTCCATGAACTTGATGATTGTTCTTTAAATTTGCATCTTGCGGATTCCACTATTAAGAAACCTATGGGAAGGATTAATGATGTTCTTATTGTTGCCAATAGGAATTATGTGCCCGTAGATTTCATTGTTCTTGATATAGATTGCAATCCTTCATGTCTTATTATTCTTGGTAGACCTTTCCTTAGAACGATTGGTGCAATTATTGATATGAAGGAAGGAAATATTAGATTCCAATTTCCGTTAAGGAAAGGCATGGAACACTTTCCTAGAAATAAAATCAAATTATCATATGAATCTATTATGAGAGCCACTTATGGATTGCCTTCCAAAGATGGCAATACCTAGATCTATCCATGTATCGTGCCTAGCTAGGGGCGGAAAACGATAGCGCTTGTTGGGAGGCAACCCAATTTTATATTTTTTTTGTTTTTGCTTCTGTTTAGGAACAAATATTACTTCTAGATTCTATTTAGATGTGGTTGTGTGTTTTGTTTTGTGTTTGTGCCAAGTAGAACCTTTGGGAAGACTTGTGTGAAGTTTATGTGATCTTGCTGTGAAAAACAGAATCGTTAGCACTCGCTAGAATGGTCACCAGATTTTACTGGAGCGTGCTATTTAGTTGATTCTTTTTTAAGATGATTAATAGACAAATTCCTCAAGTTTACCAATTTAGTATGAATTTTTTTGGAGTTACAAATGTATGCGAAACCTGCATATTACTACAGACTGTTCTGTTTTTGACAGATTCTGTTTTTCGTGTGTTGTTTGCTTATTTCAATGCATCTATGATTAGTATTGGGAAGTATGAATCATAGATAAGTTGGAATACAGTAGGTTTAACACCAATATAAACAAATAATGAATTCATTGCAGTACCTTTGAGTAGTGGTTTGCTTTCTTATACTAACGGAGCTCACGGGATTTTTGTCTAAGTTTTGTTTTGTGAAGTTTTCAAGTTTTGAGTATTGCTTTGATGGACTATGGAACTGAGAGTGGCAAGAGCCTAAGCTTGGGGATGCCCATGGCACCCCAAGGTAAAATTCAAGGACAACCAAAAGCCTAAGCTTGGGATGCCCCGGGAAGGCATCCCCTCTTTCGTCTTCATCCATCGGTAACTATACTCGAAGCTATATTTTTATTCACCACATGATATGTGTTTTACTTGGAGCGTATTGTATAATTTGAGTATTTTCTTGTTAGTTTTCCACAATTATCCTAGATGGACACACCTATTTGTTAACTTATATCTTTTGAGTTGAATAGTTTTACTCTAGTGCTTCACTTATATCTTTTAGAACACGGTGGTGATAATATTTTGAAGAAATTGTTGAACTCTCATGCTTCACTTATATCCTTTTGAGAGTCTATTAAAACAGCATGGTAATGTGCTTAGGCTATAAAACTAGTCTTCACATGATAGACATCCAAAATCAATGTAGTAAAAACTTTCACACTTAGTGCATTGAATATTATGAGAAGTCAGATGCTTGATAACTGTTTTGAGATATGAGGACAGTGATATTAGAGTCATGCTAGTGGATTTATTCTGAAATTGAGAAATGCTTGTTAAGGTTAGTGATTCCCGTAGCATGCACGTATGGTGAACCGCTATGTGACGAAGTTAGAGCATGAGGTATTTGTAAAGTGTCAACCTTTGTGTGGAGGTCGGGGGCGCGCGATGGTTAAGTCCTACCAACCTCCCCCCTAGGAGCATGCGTTGATTGCTTTGTTTTGATGACTCATAGATTTTTGCAATATGTATATGAGTTCTTTATGACTAATGATGAGTCCATGGATTATACACACTCTCACCCCTCCACCATTGCTAGCTTCTCTTTGTATCGCGCAACTTTCGCCGGTACCATACACCGACTATATATCCTTCCTCAAAATAGCCACCATATATATTCCCCAAAACATCCACCATACCTACCTATCATGGCATTTCCATAGCCATTCCAAGATATATTTCCGTGCAACTTTCCACCGTTCCGTTCATGTGACACGCATCATATTGTCATATTGCCATGCATGATCATGTAGTTGACATCGTATTCGTGGCAAAGCCACCATGCATAATTTTGCATACATGTCACTCTTGATTCATTGCACATCCCGGTACACCGTCGGAGGCATTCATATAAAGTCATACTTTGTTCTAGTATCGAGTTGTAATGAAAGTGTGATGATCGTCATTATTAGAGCATTGTCCCATGTGAGGAAAGGCTAAATCAATAAAGCCCTTCCAAAAAAAGAATAAAAAGGAGAAAGGCCAAAGAAAAAAAAGGAAGGCCCCAAAGAAAGGAAAAAAAGAAAAAGAAAAAGGGACAATTGCTACTATCTTTTTCCACACTTGTGCTTCAAAGTAGCACCATGTTCTTCACGATAGAGAGTCTCATGTTTAGTCATTTTCATATACTAGTGGGAATTTTCATTATAGAACTTGGCTTGTATATTCCAACAATGGGCTTCCTCAAATGCCCTAGGTCTTCGTGAGCAAGCAAGTTGGATGCACACCTGTAAGTGCATCTGGTGCCACCCCTAGTGGTTTTGGAGTATTGACGACAAACCTGGTTGAGGGACTAATGTGTTTGTGAGAATTGCAGGATAACACAGGTAGTAGTCCCTCATTGATTCGGTTAACCTACCGGAAATGATCCCTAAAAATGTATGAAGACATTGATATCAGTGATGGTATATGAAGATAATCATATTGAAGACTATGACAAGAGAAGACATTGTGTGAAGACTATGGAGAGCGAAGACGTAGATGTTTCGTTGTTTCCTTTTCTTCTTTGTTGAGTCATAGGAACCACCGTACTGTTAAGTGGGGTCCAAGTGAACTAAGTCAGAGTGATTGAAGTGATGCTCAACCAAATCCTATGTCTTCGAGCAAAGACTATGAGAGCAAATCTTATCCAGAGGCGGATGAGTCAGCTTTACTTGGAGCTCAAGTAAAGTTGTCGTGCGTGTTTGAAATCTGACTGTTGGAACACGTGTCAGTTCCTTAGTGACCCAGGGTCACTTCGGACAAATCAGGTCGGGTTGCCTAGTGGCTATAAATAGCCCACCCCCTACACCATAAATTGGTGGCTGCTCAGAGTTATTACACGGCTTTTGTCGTTTGAGAGCAACCCACCTCCGAAGCATTTGAGAGAGAAATCCTTGCGAGGACAAAGCCCAAACACCTAGAGCCAAAGAGTGTTAGGCATCACTGAAGTCTTTTTGTCTGTGTGACCTGAAGACTTATTACACTTGAGGACTGTGTTTCCTCCAGCCGGTTAGGCGTCGCGTTCTGAGCATCCAAGAGTAATTGTGGATTGCCGGTGAACGAAGTCTGTGAAGGTTTGGAAGTCTACCTTGAAGACTTACCAGAGTGATTGGGCGAGGACTAGGTGTTCTTAGCTCAAGGGGAACAAGGTGAAGACGCGGTCTTCTGAGTTAAGTCTCAGCCTCCCTAACCAGACGTACAGTTGTCACAGCAACTGGAACTGGTCTAACAATCACTGTCTTCCCCGAGCTACTGGTTCTATCCTTTCCTTCCCTTTACTTACTTCTCTATGTTGTGAAGACATTGCATGCTTGACTTATCGGATTGTCTTCACTGAGTATCTACTTGTTGTGATTGGCTTCATTCCTTCTTCCTTTATGATCACTACTGCCTAGTTGCTATTAGTCTTCATGCTTTCACTTCATTGAATACATGACTATGGCTTATCTAGTGTAGTCCACTTTCCGCTGCATATCAATAGGCTTGAGTTTATCGTTTGTCTTCGAAACTACCATGTTTTGAAGCATTTCATAAAAATCGCCTATTCACCCCCCTCTAGTCGATATACTGCACTTTCAATTGGTATCAGAGCAAGGTACTCCCTTGTTCTGTGTGATTCAGTTTAACCACCTGGAGTTTTAGCTATGTCGACCACAGGAATGAAGACTGTGTCTTGCCCCATGTTTGACAGTCAAGAGTATCCCAAGTGGAAGGCTATGATGAAGAAACGTCTCATAGCGATTAACAGTGAGCTCTGGACCGTCACTGAGATTGGTCTTACTGATCTATGCAAGAGGGCATAAGCTGATGATATTCGCAAGTTCACTCTTCTCAATCTCACGGCGAAGGACGTCATCTGCTCCTGTCTATCTCAAGATTAGTTCAGAAACATCATGCATCTCGATCATGTGAAGCTTATCTGGGACCGTCTCTCTGAAGTCTATGAAGGTCATCGAACTCGTGATGACTCTGGGTTTTAGAAATTCAAGGAATCCCTCAAAACGATGACTTTCGATCCAAAACTATCATCTTCTGCACCATGTCTTATGGCAAAAGGTGCCAAGGTAACCAAATGCTATTCATCTGAATCTAGTGATGATGAATCTGGTGATGAGTTTGGACCCAGCTATGTCAAGCTTGCTTCCCTTGCCAATAAACAACAAATTGCTCTGGAAAAGGCTCAAATAATGCTTAAGAAGAGCAATGAGATGTTGGGTGAAGAAATGGACCAGTCTAAAAACTTAGCTGAAAGTCTTCAGAGGCTTCAGGCTAAGTTAACTACGCTTCAAAGTCTTCATAACACTCTCTTGTCCGATCATGAAAAGCTAAGAGGATGTTATGAAGATCTTCAGAAGGAGCATGATTCATTACTTGCTCAACATGTCAGTGCTTCTCACGAAGAGTTTGAACCACCATGTCTAAAATGCATTGAACGTGATAATGCTACATCTGTTGCTGAATGCTCTACTGCTGCCACTGTTGCAATATCTTCAACTATTGATGTGGAAACTAACCCCTCTGCTGAGGAAACCACTACTATTGCTGATGAAAATGCTAGCTTGAAGACTTTGCTTGAAACAGGGATGTACAAAAGCCTCAAAGGGCATCAGACTCTATGTGATGTCCTCAAAAAGCAGATACTGAACCGAAACCCTAGGAAAGAGGGTGTTGGGTTCGATAGGAAAATGAATATTGATGGTTCATACTGGAAGCCTGAGCAGTATCCCAAAACCACATGGGTTGCTGCAAAGGGACCTTCAGTGGATCCATCTACCTTATCTGGCTTCACTTGTGCTAATCTTGTTATCATTGATGAATCCTTTGATGCAAACTATAAACTGTTTAAGAATCAAAATGGTGAAGTGTTTGCCAGGTATATTGGTACTAACTGCAGGAATGGACCACCTATGAAGAAGATCTGGGTACCCAAAGGTTGTCTTGAGAAGCTTCCAGCAAATACTATCATGACACCCCTTGGGATGAAGACAAACCCCAGACCAAAGGCTTCATATGGTCCTAAGGCTTCATACAGACAAAGGACTCATCTGAGTCACCCTAATGAGAATGTTTTGCAGGGAAACCATACTCACACTCATGAATGTGAGTGTGTTTCTTCAAACCGCTATGTTCATAAATCTAAGAATTTTTCTGCCTATTCTTATGAGTATTATTCTCCTCCTACAAGACTATTTGCTAAGGCCCCAAAGCCAAAATTCTCAGATGCTGCTCTTAGACTCATTGCTTCTAACCCACCCCTGAAAATGTGGGTGGTTAAGAAGACCTAACTTTCTCTTGCAGGGAAAGGTCTCCAGCCTATAATCAAAGGCTTCTGATGCTATTGCTGGGGACCTAAAACACTTGTAGGGCACAAGATCAAATGCCCAAAATGACTTACTGCTCATACTATTCATAAATCACTTGCTGCACATCTTATCAATCCTAACTTCCATCTAAGCTTTCATAATCCACTTATGCATCAAATGTTTATGCTTCATAATGACTTTTGGTGAAGTCTATCCTCCTAACTTCATTGTAGGGAGTGACACCAAAGTCTTCAGAATGGATTATGGATAGCGGATGCACAAATCATATGACTGGTGATCGAAATCTTCTCATGGACTCAACTTTACGTCCATCCAACAAGAGTCACATCACATTTCCTGATACTGGTAAAAGCAAAGTGTTGGGTCTAGGTAGAGTTGCAATCTCAAGAGATCAGCACATGGATAAAGTCATGCTTGTTGAATCTCTTGGCTTCTACTTAATGTCTGTCTCAATGCTTTGTGACTTAAACATGATTGTGATCTTTGGTAAATTTCGTTGCATTGTACTAATGGAAGCTGAAAAGTCTTTACTATTTGAAGGATACTGAAAAGGTGATCTGTATATGGTAGATTTCTCAGCAGGACCGCAGATGCCCGTATGTCTTCTAGCAAAAGCTTCAGAGTGCTGGCTCTGGCATCGGAGGCTAGGACATGCTGGCATGAGGAACTTGCATACTCTCGCAAAGAAGAAGCATGTCATAGGCATCGAGGAAGTCAAGTTCAAGAAAGATCATCTATGTGGTGCCTGTGAAGCTGGGAAGATGACTAGGGCCAATCACCCCTCGAAGACAATCATGACAACATCCAAACCCTTCGAGCTGCTTCACATGGACTTATTTGGCCCTACTCACTACTCCACATTCTCTACCACAACCTGTCTCTATGGCTTCGTCATTGTTGATGATTATTCAAGATACACATGGGTGCACATAATACTCTACAAGACTGAAGTGCAAGATGTCTTCAGACACTTCGCCAACCGTGCCATGAACAATTATGGCATCAAGATCAAACATATCAGAAGTGACAATGGCACTGAATTCAGCAACACTGGCCTCGATCTTTATCTGGATGAGATGGGAATCACTCATGAATTCTCAGCCCCATATACACCTCAGCAAAATGGGATCGTTGAGCGCAAGAACAGAACTCTAATTGAGATGGCTCGAACGATGCTCAATGAGTACAAAACACCAAGAAGATTCTGGCCTGAAGCTATTGATACTGCATGCCATATCATCAACCGTGTTTATCTTCACAAGCTTCTAAAGAAAACATCATATGAACTTCTCACTAGAAAGAAGCCAAATGTAAGCTACTTCAGAGTATTTGGAGCTAAGTGCTGGATCAAGGATCCTCATCATAAGTTAAAATTTGCACCCAAAGCTCATGAAGGCTTCATGCTCGGATATGGAAAGGACTCACACTCCTACAGAGTCTTCAACATTTTTCTCTATTAAACTGTTGAAACTGTGGATGTGAGGTTTGATGAGACAAATGCATCACAAAGAGAATCCCTACCAAATGTGTTGGATGAAGCTTCACCAAATGAATCTATCAAGCTAATGGGAACTGGTGAGATCATGCCTTCTGAAGCACAACCTGAAGAGGAACTCATCATCTCTGCTCCAAATCAACTTGACGACTATGCTCAAGCTAAAGACAACACTCCTGATGAAGACAATGCTCACCAAGAGCAAAATCTTCGTCCAGCTCATCCTCGTGTTGCAAATGAAGTACAAGTTGAGAAGATAATTGATAACATAAATGCTCCTGGTCCACTCACTCGCTCAAGAGCAACACAGCTTGCAAATTTATGTGGGCATTTTGCTTTTGTCTCAATATCTGAACCCAAGAAAGTTGCTGAAGATTTTATGGAGCCTGAATGGATTCAAGCAATGCAAGAAGAGCTTCAATAGTTTGAGCTGAACAATGTGTGGGAACTTGTCAAGCATCCTGATCTCGAAAGGACAACATAATTGGCACAAAATGGATCTATCGCAACAAGCAAGATGAGCATGGTCAAGTGGTCAGAAACAAAACTCGTCTCGTTGCTCAAGGATACACTCAAGTTGAAGGGATTGACTTCGATGAAACATTTGTTCCTGTGGCTGGACTTGAAGCTATTCGCATACTACTAGCCTATGCAAATAATCACAACATACTTCTATACCAAATGGGTGATAAAGAGTTCGTCGTAAAGGGTTACGCCGATGCAAGCTTTGACACTAAATCCAGATGACTCTAAGTATCAATCTGGATGCGTATTGAAAGTGGGAGCAATTAGCTAGAGTAGCTCTATGCAGAGCATTGTAGACATAGAAATTTGCAAAATACATACGGATCTGAATGTGACAGACCCATTGACTAAACTTCTCTCACAAGCAAAACATGATCACACCTTATTACTCTTGGGTATTAATCACATAGCGATGTGAACTAGATTATTGACTCTAGTAAACCCTTTGGGTGTTGGTCACATGGCGATGTGAACTATGGGTGTTATTCACATAACGATGTGAACTATCGATATTAAATCACATGGCGATGTGAGCTAGATTATTGACTCTAGTGCAAGTGGGAGACTGAAGGAAATATGCCCTAGAGGCAATAATAAAGATGTTATTTATATTTCCTTATATCATGATAAATGTCTTTTATTCATGCTAGAATTGTATTAACCGGAAACTTAGTACATGTGTGAATACATAGACAAAACAGTATGTCCCTAGTATGCCTCTACTAGACTAGCTCATTGATCAAAGATGGTTATGTTTCCTAACCATAGACATGAGTTGTCATTTGATCAACGGGATCACATCATTAGGAGAATGATGTGATGGACAAGACCCATCCGTTAGCATAGCACTATGATCGTTTAGTTTTACTGCTATTGCTTTCTTCATGACTTATACATGTTCCTATGACTATGAGATTATGCAACTCCCGAATACCGTAGGAACACCTTGTGTGCTATCAAACGTCACAACGTAACTGGGTGATCATAAAGATGCTCTACAGGTGTCTCCGAAAGTATTCGTGGTGTTGGCATAGATCAAGATTAGGATTTGTCACTCCGAGTGTCGGAGAGGTATCTCTGGGCCCTCTCGGTAACACACATCACAATAAGCCTTGCAAGCAAAAGACTAATGAGTTAGTCACGAGATGATGAGTTACAGAACGAGTAAAGAGACTTGCCAGTAACGAGATTGAACTAGGTATAGAGATACCGACGATCGAATCTCGGGCAAGTAACATACCGTTGACAAAAGGAACAACGTATGTTGTTATGCGGTTCTGACCGATAAAAGATCTTCGTAGAATATGTAGGAGCCAATATGAACATCCAGGTTCCGCTATTGGTTATTGACCGGAGATGAGTCTCGGTCATGTCTACATAGTTCTCGAACCCGTAGGGTCCGCACGCTTAACGTTTGATGACGATCGGTATTATGAGTTTATGAGTATTGATGTACCAAAGGTAGTTCGGAGACCCGGATGAGATCACGGACATGACGAGGAGTCTCGGAATGTCCGAGACATAAATATTGATATATTGGACGAGTATATTCGGACACCGGAAGTGTTCCGGGAAAGTTTCGGATTTATCGGGATTGCCGGAGGGGGTTACCGGAACCCCCTACGAGAGGGGATGGTCCATAGTGGGCCTAAAGGGAAAGAGAGAGGCAGCCCATAGGGCTGGCCGGCGCCCCACCTAGGGTTCCTAGTTGGACTAGGATTTGGGGGGGCGCCACCTCTCATATTCCTTTCCCTCTTCTTTCTTTTGGTGAATCCTACTAGGAATAGGATTGCAATCCTATTCCTAGTAGGACTCCTTCCCTAGCCGCACCAGGAGAAGTTGGCCGGCCTCCCTCCCTTGCTCCTTTATATACGGGGGCAGGGGCACCCAAAGACACACAAGTTGAATTGTTTTAGCCGTGTGCGGTGCCCCCCTCCACAGAAACACACCTTGGTCATACCGTCGCGGAGCTTAGGCGAAGCCCTGCGCCGGTGAATACATCATATCCGTCACCACGCCGTCGTGCCGACGAAACTTTCCCGTGAAGCTCAACTGGATCAAGAGCTCGTGGGACGTCATCAAGCTGAACGTGTGCTAAACGTGGAGGTGCCGTACGTTCGGTGCTTGATCGGTTGGATCGCGAAGAAGTTCGACAACATCAACCGCGTCGCTTGACACTTCCGCTCCCGGTCTACGAGGGTACGTAGACACGCTCTTCCCTCTCGTTGCTATACATTTGGTAGATAGATCTTGCGTGATCGTAGGAAAATTTTAAAATACTACGTTCTCCAACAGTGGCATCATGAGCCAGGTCTATGCGTAGATGATATGCACGAGTAGAACACAATGAGTTGTGGGCGATACTAGTCATACTGCTTACCAGCATGTCATACTTTGCTTCGGCGGTATTGTGAGATGAAGCGGCCCGGACCGACATTACGCGTACGCTTACGCGAGACTGGTTTCACCGTTACGAGCACTCGTTGCTTAAAGGTGACTGGCGGGTGTCTGTCTCTCTCACTTTAGCTGAATCAAGTGTGGCTACGCCCGGTCCTTGTGAAGGTTAAAACAGCACATACTTGACGAAACATCGTTGTGGTTTTGTATGCGTAGGTAAGAACGGTTCTTGCTAAAGCCCGTAGCAGCCACGTAAAACTTGCAACAACAAAGTAGAGGACGTCTAACTTGTTTTTGCAGGGCATGTTGTGATGTGATATGGTCAAGACATGATGAGTTATACGGTTTTTGTATGAGATGATCATGTTTTGTGAGGGTGATCATGACGGTGCTTTGGAGATGGAGATCAAAAGCACAAGATGATGATGGCCATATCATGTCACATATTTTGATTGCATGTGATGTTTATCTTATTATGCTTCTTATTTTGCTTAGAACGACGGTAAAATTATAAGATGATCCCTTACTAAATTTCAAGGTATAAGTGTTCTCCCTGAGTATGCACCGTTGCGAAAGTTCGTCGTGCCGAGACACCACGTGATGATCGGGTCTGATAAGCTCTACGTTCAAATACAATGGGTGTAAGCCAGTTTTGCACACGCAGAATACTCGGGTTAAACTTGACGAGCCTAGCATATGCAGATATGGCCTCGGAACACTGGAGACCGAAAGGTCGAGCGTGAATCATATAGTAGATATGATCAACATAAGATGTTCACCATTGAAACTACTCCATCTCACGTAATGATCGGACATGGTTTAGTTGATTTGGATCACGTGATCATTTAGATGACCGGAGGGATGTCTATCTAAGTGGGAGTTCTTAAGTAATATGATTAAATTGAACTTTAATTTATCGCGAACTTAGTCCTGGTAGTATTAGCATATCTATGTTGTAGATCAATAGCTCGCGATGTTGCTCCCCGTTTATTTTTCATATGTTCCTAGAGAAAACCAAGTTGAAAGATGTTAGTAGCAATGATCCGGAATTGTTCCGTGATCTGAGGATTATCCTCATTGCTGCACAGAAGAATTATGTCCTTGATGCACCGCTAGGTGACAGACCTATTGCAGGAGCAGATGTAGACATTATGAACGTTTTGACAAAAGCTCGATATGATGACTACTTGATAGTTTAAGTGCACAATGCTTTACGGCTTAGAACCGGGACTTCAAAAACGTTTTGAACGCCACGGAGCATATAAGATGTTCCAAGAGTTGAAATTAGTATTTCATACTCATGCCCGTGTCGAGAGGTATAAGACCTCTGACAGTACTTTGCCTACAAGATGGAGGAGAATAGCTCAACCAGTGAGCATGTGCTCAGATTGTCTGGGTACTACAATTACTTGAATCAAGTGGGAGTTATTCTTCCAGATAAAAATAGTAATTGACAAAGTTCTCTAGTCACTATCACCAAGTTAGTAGAACTTCGTGATGAACTATAATATGCAAGGAATGACGAAGGTAATTCCCGAGCTCATCGCGATCCTGAAATCGGCGAAGGTAGAAATCAAGAAAGAGCATCAAGTGTTGATGGTTAATAAGACCACTTGTTTCAAGTAAAGGGCAAAGGGATAGAAGGGGAACTACAAAAGGAATGACAAGCAAGCTGTCACACCCGTGAAGAAACCCAAAGCTAAACTCAAGCCTGAAACAAGCGCTTCTACTGCAAAGGAAATGGTCACTAGAAGTGGAACTACCCTAGATATTTGGCGGATAAGAAGGATGGCAAAGTGAACAAAGGTATATTTGATATACAGATTATTGATGAGTATTTTACTAGTGTTCATAGAAACCCCTCGGTATTTGATATTGGTTCAGTTGCTAAAGAGTAGTAACTCGAAGTGGGAGTTGCATAATGAACATAAACTAGTTAAAGGATGAAGTGACGATGTGTACTGGAAGCAGTTCCAAGATTGATATGATCATCATCGCACACTCCCTATACTTTCGGGATTAGTGTTGAACCTAAATATGTGTTATTTAGTGTTTGTGTTGAGCATGAATATTATTTGATCATGTTTATTGCAATACGGTTATTCATGTAAGTTAGAGAATAATTGTTGTTCTGTCTACATGAATAAAACCTTCTATGGACATACACCCAATGAAAATGGTTTGTTGGATCTCGATCGTGTGATACACATATTCATAATATTGAAGCCAAAAGATGCAAGGTTAATAATGATAGTGCAACTTATTTGTGGCACTGCCGTTTAGGTCATATTGGTGTAAAACGCATGAAGAAACTCCATAATGATGGACTTTTGGAATCATTTGATTATGAATCATTTGGTGCTTGTGAACCATGCCTCATGGGCAAGATGACTAAAACTCCGTTCTCCGGAACAATGGAGCAAGCAACAGATTTGTTGGAGATCATACATACAGATGTATGTGGACCAATAAGTGTTGAAGCTCGCGGCGGGTATCATTATTTTCTGACCTTCACTGATGATTTGAGCAGATATGGGTATATCTACTTAATGAAGCACAAGTCTGAAACATTTGAAAAGTTCAAAGAATTTCAGAGTGAAGTGGAGAATCATCGTAACAAGAAAATAAGAGTTTCTACGATATGATCGTAGAGGTAAAATATTTGAGTTAGCGAGTTTGGCCTTCAGTAAAAACAATGTGAAATAGTTTCACTACTCACGCCACCCGGAACACCACAGCGTAATGGTGTGTCTGAATGTCGTAACCGTACTTTATTGGATATGGTGCGACTATGATGTCTCTTACCGATTTACCACTATCGCTTTTGGGGTTATGCATTAGAGACAGCTGCATTCACGTTAAATAGGGCACCATCTAAATCCGTTGATACGACACCTTATGAACTATGGTTTGGCAAGAAACCAAAGTTGTCGTTTCTTTAAGTTTGGGACTGCGATGCTTATGTGAAAAAGTTTCAGCATGATAAGCTCGAACCCAAATCAGAGAAGTAAATCTTCATAGGATACCCAAAAGAAACTGTTGGGTACACCTTCTATCACAGATCCGAAGACAAGGTCTTTGTTGCTAAGAGTGGATCCTTTCTAGAGAAAGAGTTTCTCTCGAAAGAAGTGAGTGGGAGGAAAGTAGAACTTGATGAGGTAATTGTACCTTCTCCCGGATTGGAGAGTAGTACATCACAGGAAATTGTTCCAGTGATTCCTACACCAATTAGTGAGGAAGTTAATGATAATGATCATGAAACTTCGGATCAAGTTTCTGCTGAACGTCGTAGATCAACCAGAGTACGTTCCGCACCAGAGTGGTACGGCAACCCAGTTCTGGAAATCATGTTACTAGACCATGATGAACCTATGAACTATGAGGAAGCGATGATGAGCCCAGATTCCGCAAAATGGCTTGAAGCCATGAAATCTGAGATGGGATCCATGTATGAGAACAAAGTGTGGACTTTGGTTGACTTGCCCGATGATCGGCAAGCCATCGAAAATAAATGGATCTTCAAGAGGAAGACCGACGCAGACGGTAATATTACTGTTTGCAAAGCTCGACTTGTTGCGAAAGGTTTTCGACAAGTTCAAGGAGTTGACTACGATGAGACTTTCTCACCTGTAGCGATGCTTAAGTCTGTCCGAATCATGTTAGCAATTGCCACATTTTATGAAATCTGGCAAATGGATAACGAAACTGCGTTCTTTAATGGAATTATTAAAGAAGAGCTGTATATGATGCAACCAGAAGGTTTTGTCAATCCTAAAGGTGCTAGCAAATTGTGCAAGCTCCAGCGATCCATCTATGGAGTGGTGCAAGCATCTCGGAGTTGGAATATACGCTTTGATAAGTTGATCAAAGCATATAGATTTATACAGACTTGCGGTGAAGCCTGTATTTACAATAAGTGAGTGGGAGCACTACAACCTTTCTGATAAGTATATGTGAATGACATATTGTCGATCGGAAATGATGTAGAATTTTCTGGAAAGCATAAAGGAGTATTTGAAAGGAATTTTTCAAAGAAAGACCTTGGTAACGCTGCTTACATATTAGGCATCAAAATCTATAGAGATAGATCAAGACGCTTAATTGGACTTTCACAAAGCACATACCTTGATAAGATTTTGAAGAAGTTCAAAATGGATCAATCAAAGAAAGGGTTCTTGCCTGTTTTACAAGGTATGAAGTTGAGTAAGACTCAATGCCCGACCACTGCAGAAGATAGAGAGAAAATGAAAGTCATTCCCTATGCCTCAGCCATAGGATCTATCATGTATGCAATGCTGTGTACCAGACCTGATGTGTGCCTTGCTATAAGTCTAGCAGGGAGGTACCAAAGTAATCCGGGAGTGGATCACTGTACAGCGGTCAAAATTATCCTTAGTAATTGGATGACTAAGGAAATATTTCTCGATTATGGAGGTGATAAAGAGTTCGTCGTAAAGGGTTACGCCGATGCAAGCTTTGACACTAAATCCAGATGACTCTAAGTATCAATCTGGATGCGTATTGAAAGTGGGAGCAATTAGCTAGAGTAGCTCTATGCAGAGCATTGTAGACATAGAAATTTGCAAAATACATACGGATCTGAATGTGACAGACCCATTGACTAAACTTCTCTCACAAGCAAAACATGATCACACCTTATTACTCTTGGGTATTAATCACATAGCGATGTGAACTAGATTATTGACTCTAGTAAACCCTGTGGGTGTTGGTCATATGGCGATGTGAACTATGGGTGTTATTCACATAACGATGTGAACTATCGATATTAAATCACATGGCGATGTGAGCTAGATTATTGACTCTAGTGCAAGTGGGAGACTGAAGGAAATATGCCCTAGAGGCAATAATAAAGATGTTATTTATATTTCCTTATATCATGATAAATGTCTTTTATTCATGCTAGAATTGTATTAACCGGAAACTTAGTACATGTGTGAATACATAGACAAAACAGTATGTCCCTAGTATGCCTCTACTAGACTAGCTCATTGATCAAAGATGGTTATGTTTCCTAACCATAGACATGAGTTGTCATTTGATCAACGGGATCACATCATTAGGAGAATGATGTGATGGACAAGACCCATCCGTTAGCATAGCACTATGATCGTTTAGTTTTACTGCTATTGCTTTCTTCATGACTTATACATGTTCCTATGACTATGATATTATGCAACTCCCGAATACCGTAGGAACACCTTGTGTGCTATCAAACGTCACAACGTAACTGGGTGATCATAAAGATGCTCTACAGGTGTCTCCGAAAGTATTCGTGGTGTTGGCATAGATCAAGATTAGGATTTGTCACTCCGAGTGTCGGAGAGGTATCTCTGGGCCCTCTCGGTAACACACATCACAATAAGCCTTGCAAGCAAAAGACTAATGAGTTAGTCACGAGATGATGAGTTACGGAACGAGTAAAGAGACTTGCCAGTAACGAGATTGAACTAGGTATAGAGATACCGACGATCGAATCTCGGGCAAGTAACATACCGTTGACAAAAGGAACAACGTATGTTGTTATGCGGTTCTGACCGATAAAAGATCTTCGTAGAATATGTAGGAGCCAATATGAACATCCAGGTTCCGCTATTGGTTATTGACCGGAGATGAGTCTCGGTCATGTCTACATAGTTCTCGAACCCATAGGGTCCGCACGCTTAACGTTTGATGACGATCGGTATTATGAGTTTATGAGTATTGATGTACCAAAGGTAGTTCGGAGACCCGGATGAGATCACGGACATGACGAGGAGTCTCGGAATGTCCGAGACATAAAGATTGATATATTGGATGACTATATTCGGACACCGGAAGTGTTCCGGGAAAGTTTCGGATTTATCGGGATTGCCGGAGGGGGTTACCGGAACCCCCTACGAGAGGGGATGGTCCATAGTGGGCCTAAAGGGAAAGAGAGAGGCAGCCCATAGGGCTGGCCGGCGCCCCACCTAGGGTTCCTAGTTGGACTAGGATTTGGGGGGGCGCCACCTCTGATATTCCTTTCCCTCTTCTTTCTTTTGGTGAATCCTACTAGGAATAGGATTGCAATCCTATTCCTAGTAGGACTCCTTCCCTAGCCGCACCAGGAGAAGTTGGCCGGCCTCCCTCCCTTGCTCCTTTATATACGGGGGCAGGGGGGCACCCAAAGACACACAAGTTGAATTGTTTTAGCCGTGTGCGGGGCCCCCCTCCACAGAAACACACCTTGTTTATACCGTCGCGGAGCTTAGGCGAAGCCCTACGCCGGTGAATACATCATATCCGTCACCACGCCGTCGTGCTGACGAAACTTTCCCGTGAAGCTCAACTGGATCAAGAGCTCGTGGGACGTCATCAAGCTGAACGTGTGCTAAACGCGGAGGTGCCGTACGTTCGGTGCTTGATCGGTTGGATCGCGAAGAAGTTCGACAACATCAACCGCGTCGCTTGACGCTTACGCTCCCGGTCTACGAGGGTACGTAGACACGCTCTTCCCTCTCGTTGCTATACATCTGGTAGATAGATCTTGCGTGATCATAGGAAAATTTTAAAATACTACGTTCCCCAACACCCAACACTAGGATTATGGTATCCAAAGGGCTCAGAATTTGATCCAGTAGGATTTTCAGATGCTGATTATGCTGGTGACAAAGTTGATCGCAAGTCCACATCAGGCACATGTCACTTTCTAGGACGATCACTTGTCTGTTGGTCTTCAAAGAAGCAGAACTATGTATCACTCTCCACTTCTGAATCTGAATACATTGCTGCTGGATCTTGCTGCACTCAGCTTCTCTGGATGAAGCAAACACTCAAGGATTATGTAGTACATCTGAAGCATGTGCCACTCTACTGTGACAATGAAAGCGCCATCAAGATTGCCAACAACCCAGTTCAGCACTCGAAGACAAAGCACATTGAAATTTGTCATCACTTTCTCCGAGATCATGTTATGAAGGAAGATATTGATATCATACACGTCAACACTGAAGTGCAACTGGCAGATATCTTCACAAAGCCCTTGGATGAGAAAAGGTTTTCCAAGTTGCGGTGTGAGCTAAATATCTTAGAATCCTCAAATGTCCTGTAATCAGGCACACATCCTAACACTTATGCATGTTGATGACTTAGATGTGCAACACACGAAGTAAAGTATATCTTCAATCAATGAAGACTTACATTCTAAGTGTGAATACATTAACATGGAATTTGACTTCGGAGCGCCACGATAATTGTGCACCGTGTCTGGGTCTAATACTTCCTATACAGTGGGTAACGCCACCACCAAATTCTTGTTTGAAGCGTTTCTTGTGGCGTTACATTTGCAAAGTCTTCGCACTTGGTTAGTCTTCACATAGGACATATATATATATATATATATATATATATATATATATATATATATATATATATATATATAT
>LR738714.1:467361419-467384306 GCA_902687465.1 Secale cereale | reverse complement strand
AGAGAGAGAGAGAGAGAGAGAGAGAAAGAGAGAGAGAGAGAGAGAGAGAGAGAGAGAGAGAGAGAGTTGTGTTCTGTCCTCAACAACATTCACTTATAGCTATGTCTTCGTATTTGAATCTTTTGGACTAAGAGAATGTGATCGGACCCTAACCTCTCTATGCTTTCTCATCTCGCACTTTGTCTGTCGAAATCATATGCATTCTGTTGAAACAGTCGAATATCTTCTCTGCATCCTTGTCAGCAGAAGATACGGAGACAAACTTTAAATCTGATTTTAATGCTCCATCCGTTATGCCTAAAACCCGGAGAAGCCGGAACGACTACTCCGACAGTCGTGGTGTACGTGCGATCGTGGGAGAACTCCCAATGCATTACATGACCGCCACGTGTCACTCGTACGTGAACCGTTAGGGGCACCTGAGTAATTACGTTGTGCCGTCTCCCATGCCTATAAATGCACGTCCCATCACGGTCAAAAGTTTCTTCCACCACCTCTCCACCTCGACCAACCCTAGCGCCTCCGCTAGCTTTCGACGACGCCGGCGACGAAGCCCTTCGCTGCCGCAACTTTGTCGACGCTGTCCTCACGCCGGCCGCGGACCTCTTCTACTCCGTCGTCGCCGTAGCTGTCCTCCGTCGCCAAGTTAGGGCACGGATGACCAAACTGCTGGGCATCCAACTCCTACTCCGTCTAAGCACCTCATCGTGTGGTAAATAAAACTCACTTTTTACCATCTTCTAGATCCATAAAGATTCATCTAATTTACCACAAGAGGTTTCTGCCTACTTAGATATATAGATCTATCATGTCTGCATCTCATATCTTGCCTAGTACATTCACATATGCTTCAACTATAGTTAGATTCCTCACTTGTACTTATTCATGGATTCATACAAATCTAGAACCAACTCCCATGAGTGAATGTCTTCGCACTATGAGGTAAAAGTCTTCAAAACTGTTTTAATCTTCAAAACTTCTCCCCTTCCCTCGGATCTCTAATGTTGTCACAGGTACATGTCCGCAGGAGAATCCCTTGGTTCTCATAGTCTGCATTCATTTGCAGAGTTTTTGCAGCGTCACATTCATTCCCCTGAAGCTAGTTCTTGTCTGACCAGCAAACTGAAGCATTTGCCAGTTTTGAAGCCATTCAATTTGAAGCCCTTCAGGTTGAAGCAAATGGCAACTGACAAGACAGTAAGAAAGGGTGGCAGACAGCGCCGTGGGAACACCTCCATTGATTTGCCTCCTGATCTCAGTGAAATGTACAAGACTGATCCAGAGGAGGATTACAATTAGAGAAAGACCCGAATCCAATGGATTCAAAGATACTGGGCTGAACAATGGTTCAAATATAAGTTCGTGACCCAAGAGTATGCCGAGAAAAACGCCATCAAGCATCCTTGGGGAGATATCCCTTATAAGAATCTTTCCCCCAAGACTCGTGCTGAAGCCATTGCTCAAGGCTTCTATCCTTCCATGGTTAGAGGGCCACAGCCTGCTGATGCTGATCCAAGCACTCTGCTTTGGTGTCGCGACGACAATCTGTTCAAGCGAAATCTTCAATTTGCCAAGAACTCAGCCAAGGAAAACAAGAAGCTGTGGGGATTAGACTTCAATCCTGGCCCCTCTGCACCCCGCGCTGATGGCTCGCGCGAAGCTGAACCGAATCTGGTTGGGCCCTTCTACAACCTAGAGGGCCTCATCAGTCACATAAGGGTTCAAGTGGCAGATGTAGATCAGCCTGAAGCAGATGATGACTCTGAAGAAGCACCTGCAACGCCGAAGCCCCAGAAGAAGAAATCAAAGGCTTCAAAGGCTACTCGACCAAGAGCTTCTAGAGTGAAGCCTTTGGCCACTGCTCCACCTGTACCAAGTGTGCAATCTGAGGAACACTCTCGAATCTCCAAGAGCAGACAACTGAAGAGGAAGCCAACGCGCAACCCCAGTCCAGCTCTGACTCCAGATGCAGTACTGAAGACTGCCAATGATGCCCTTGATCTCTCAAGTGATGAAGATCTTGGAGATGATGCTCTGGAGCTATTGATCAAGAGCAAGAAGGATGCTGAAATCTTCAATGATTTGTCGCTCTTTGATGTTGAAGTGCTCAATAACTTCATTGATGAATGGTTTGACACTCCCAACCTGAGCTTCGACGATCTTCAACTTCCAGCTGGCCTCAGCGTCTCCTTCCATGGCGCCATTGCTTCTGAGCTAGCTCTGGCTTAGAGAATTGTTGAGCTGAAGCAAAAGATAGACTATGAAAAAGCTCAGTTCAAGAAGCATATGGACAAGCTCAGCGTGCAAGAAGTTCAAAACTTCAAGGTTATGATGCAAGAGCTCAAGGAAGCCTTTCGCCAGCGGCGTGAAGAAGCTAAAGGTTCTCGAGAGCGCATCAATGACTTGGCTGCAAAATGCATTCAAGCTTTCAATGAAGCTGAAAAGCGCAAGGCACTTGGGCGTCCTGGCATTGATCCATGAATGGCTGCCAAGAAGAAGAAGAAGCAGCCTGTGCCCGAAGCTAAAGCATGTGGGCAGGAAACGCCTCGCATAGTCTTCCCTGCTAGCATGACTGGCACGAAGCCTAAGGCAACTCCAACCGCTTCAAAGCTCAAGAAGACTAAGGTGGCTGAAGCTGAAGCTCGCAAGCGTAAGCAATTTACTGATGAAGCTCCACCCACCAAGAAGCGAAAGACCAAGAAGGATAAGGCTGCTTCTAAAGAGCCTATCTTTGTCGAGCCAATCTCAGTTGCTCGCCCTGCATCTGCCTAGAGAGAACGAAGACTGACTGTTCATGAGCCTGCTCCCACAGAAGCTGAAGACATTCCAGCTGTTGATCACACCGCAGCTGAAGACATTGGTCCTCACGACAATGTTGAAGATGATGAAGTCCTTCCTCAGATCGAATACAACATTGACTCTTCGCCTGTTCTAACGAACAGCGAACGCATCAGCATTGGTCGTCCATTGAAGCCAATTGCCCAAGATGACTCGTGGGCTGATCACCCACAAGAAACACAAGACACTCCCCAGCAAACTCAAGACACCAGTACGGTGCTTGAAGATGAAGATGAAGACTTTGAGGCTCAACAACCTCCATCTCCTCAGGCGTCGCCCGCTTTTCGCAGGCTTCGCAAAGGACCAAGGCCTCAAGTCACTGCCCCAAGTGCTCCAGAAGGAGTAGAGCAACCATCTGCACCTGATATTGCTCCTACTGGAAGCCCCTCAGAATCTGAAGCCAAAGCGGCTGAAGATATTCCGGCTGCATCAGCCGAAGAAGAACCACCCCAACAAGAAGAACAACAACCCCACGTTGAAGAAGAAAGTACTGCCACACCACCTGTTCTCGAGGAGAACGTGTCCGCCCCTCCAGCTCCTGAAGTGGAGGCAACAAATTCAGAGGTTGCCACCACCAACACTGAAGCCAATGACGTGGTCATGGCTGAAGCTTTTGTGGCACCTGAAGATACTGTGGCGCCTGAAGTACATGCGCCTGAAGTAACTGCTCCTGAAGCCAGTGTTGTTCCTGAAGTCAGTGTTGTTCCTGAAGCGAGTGTTGTGCCCGAAGCCAATGCTGCACCTGACACCAACCTGCAGCTTGAAGACAATGCCTCTGCTCCTGTTCCGCCTCCACAGCCTCATACCATTGAGCAAGCATACAACAAGGATGATCAGCTTGTTACTGTCCGGTGGCCCATTCTGATTCCGCCACCTCCAACTGAACCGCGTGCTGCAGGTCCTCAGTTTGATCATCATATTGCGCACAGGCCCGAGGTTCAGAAGCCTAAGCCAAGACTGCCAAGGCTTCCAGGTATTGCAACATCTTCAGGGTCATTCAATGCCAATAGCTTCACTACGCATAACACCTTCTTTGACAGCGCCAAGAACCCATATTCCAAGCCAAGAATATCATCAGATAGGTTCTGGAGCCATCAACAGCGCAGCTACTACTCAAGAGTACTCTATGGTCAAGGGCGCATTTTCCCTCATATGCGTCTTGACAATGAAGCTATTGCTGGCCTGCCCTGCTTGGAGGAAGCCCTTGACTGCTTCCGTGATGCTGGCCTCCTCAATTTTGTCTTAGATAAAGAGCATTGGAATGAAGAGCTGCTTCTGCAATTCTATGCAATTCTCCACATCCGAGGTTGCAGCAGGGATCCGAAGACATGGGTCCTTGAGTGGATGACATGCAATGTGCATCATGAAGCTAAAGCCTTTGATCTCATTGAGCTTACTGGCCTGCCCACTCCAGGAGATCTATATGAACCTGGCTGTCAACTGCACACTGAAGCCTTGGAGCGTATCTTTCAGAAGCGTCAGCCCAACATGAGCCAAATGCTCAGCATGATGAAGCCTCTGCCAAGTGATGCTGAATATCCTAAGGAATTCTTTGTTGAAGACCTTGAGTACCTGCCGCGCACCATCTATCACATCATAAGGCATACTCTATGGCCAATCAAAGGACATTCTTCATCAGCCAATCTTGAAGGCACTATGAAGACTTTGGTCTTCTATATCTTCAATGGCATCAGCTTCAATGCTCAAGATTTCTTCATCAGGCAAATGGCTATGTCTGGAGCTGATCTATTTGGACTGAAATTTTATGCCCCTTGGATAATGTGCCTCATCAAGTTGCATTCAGCTGTCACCTATCAACCCTCTGCTCGCAACCATCAGATTTTCTTGCCTGAGGTTGATATGTCAGCTGAAGCGATTTAACAAGAGCCTGCTAAAGAGCCTGTTAGTCTTCACAACGCTGATCATCAAAGCTTCACTCAGCAGATTGAAGGATTTCCAGCAGTATCTCATGTCTATCCTCTGGCTGGCCGTACTCGTCTACCTCCACACGCTGAAACCGAAGCCACTGAAAGCACCATCGCTCAAAGGCCTCAGAAGCGATCTCGTTTCCTGAACAACCGAGAGCTTCTGGTAGCCCTTCATCAGAAACAGGACAAGCATCACCTCTGGTTAAAGCGTCATATGCAAAGCCTCTTGGTGGATGTCAATCGCATTCGCAATCTTGCCACCAAGAATGCTTTTGTTGCTCATGAAACATGTCAGAGGTCTTGGAAGAGTTTGACCTTGCTGAGTGTTGAAGCGGATCTTCAAGACGATGGCTTCACTGAGAGATTCAAGTTTGACAACACTCCTCCAAGGACTGCTGTTATGCGTCGAACTCCATCCCTTGAAGATTCTGAATACTCCTCCTCCGCTGCAACAATTGACGCCAGGGTGATCGATGATCAGGATGATGCTACTTCACCGCCTCCTACTTCAGCGCGCATCGACACTGCACCAACCACATCTGCACCGCCAAACAACAACACCGACCCTGCATCCTCTTCTGCTCCAACTGGGAACGAGTAGAGGCTCTATGTCTTCAAACCTTTTTGGTCCTTACTGACAAAAGGGGGAGAAGCATATGAGTTGATAGTCTTTAAGTGGGTCCATATGGGCGGGTGCTTTATAATTTGCCTAGTGTTTACAACTCTCGTTTTGCTACATTTGGTTCTTTGAGTTGTAACACTTAAACTGATGGTCGTCTGCTATGCTTTTATGCTACTCTGTAATGCGATGATAAAATTCCGCATCTGCTACCTTATATTCCGCACTTAGTCATTATTGCAGACGTCCATTTTTTATTATGCATGTCATTATCTTCGACATATCAATTATGCATGACGAATTGTCTTCATAAGTTGAAGAGGATCTCCACAAGTATAACCTGCCATGTGCATTTGCATTCAAAGGCAAATCAACTATATGCACATCTTCAGGGGGAGCCTTTTGCTACTTACGAAGAAAATACCTTATCCTTTAAAATTTCACATATCTTTATCCCCATTGAAAACTTCAACCAGTTTGTCATCAATCACCAAAAAGGGGGAGATTGTAAGTGCATCTAGTGCCACCCCTAGTGGTTTTGGAGTATTGACGACAAACCTGGTTGAGGGACTAATGTGTTTGTGAGAATTGCAGGATAACACAGGTAGTAGTCCCTCATTGATTCGGTTAACCTACCGGAAAAGACCCCTAAAAAATGTATGAAGACATTGATATCAGTGGTGGTATATGAAGATAATCATATTGAAGACTATGACAAGAGAAGACATTGTGTGAAGACTATGGAGAGCGAAGACGTAGATGTTTCGTTGTTTCCTTTTCTTCTTTGTTGAGTCATAGGAACCACCGTACTGTTAAGTGGGGTCCAAGTGAACTAAGTCAGAGTGACTGAAGTGATGCTCAACCAAATCCTATGTCTTTGAGCGAAGACTATGAGAGCAAATCTTATCCAAAGGCGGATGATTCAGCTTTACTTGGAGCTCAAGTAAAGTTGCTGTGTGTGTTTGAAATCTGACCGTTGGAACACGTGTCAGTTCCTTAGTGACCCAGGGTCACTTCGGACAAATCAGGTCGGGTTGCCTAGTGGCTATAAATAGCCCACCCCTGCACCATAAATTGGTGGCTGCTCGGAGTTATTACACGGCTTTTGTCGTTTGAGAGCAACCCACCTCCGAAGCATTTGAGAGAGAAATCCTTGCGAGGACAAAGCCCAAACACCTAGAGCCAAAGAGTGTTAGGCATCACTGAAGTCTTTCTGTCTGTGTGACCTGAAGACTTATTACACTTGAGGACTGTGTTCCCTCTAGCCGATTAGGCGTCGCGTTCTGAGCATCCAAGAGTAATTGTGGATTGCCGGTGAACGAAGTCTGTGAAGGTTTGGAAGTCTACCTTGAAGACTTACCAGAGTGATTGGGCCAGGACTAGGTGTTCTTAGCTCAAGGGGAACAAGGTGAAGACGCGGTCTTCTGAGTTAAATCGCAGCCTCCCTAACCAGACGTACAGTTGTCACAGCAACTGGAACTGGTCTAACAAATCACTGTCTTCCCCGAGCTGCTGGTTCTATCCTTTCCTTCCCTTTACTTACTCCTCTATGTTGTGAAGACATTGCATGCTTTCCTTATCTGATTGTCTTCACTGAGTATCTACTTGTTGTGATTGGCTTCATTCCTTCTTCCTTTATGATCACTACTGCCTAGTTGCTATTAGTCTTCATGCTTTCACTTCTTTGAATACATGACTATGGCTTATCTAGTGTAGTCCACTTTCCGCTGCATATCAATAGGCTTGAGTTTATCGTTTGTCTTCGAAACTACCATGTTTTGAAGTATTTCATAAAAATCGCCTATTCACCCCCCCCTCTAGTCGATATACTGCACTTTCAACACCCACTAGTTTCTTTTGTTGAGCTTTCATACATATTTAGCTCTAGTGCATCCGTTGCATGGCAATCCCTACTCACTCACATTGATATCTATTGATGGGCATCTCCATAGCCTGTTGATACGTCTAGTTGATGTGAGATTATATCCCTCCTTTTTGTCTTCTCCACAACCACCTCTCTATTCCACCCATAGTGTTATGTCCATGGCTCACGCTCATGTATTGCGTGAAAGTTGAAAGGTTTGAAAGAATTTAGTATGAAAACAAGTGCTTGGCTGAAATCGGGGTTGTGCATGATATGAATATTGTGTGTGATGAAGAGGGAGCATAGCCAGACTATATGATTTTCTAGGGATAACTTTCTTTAGCCATAGTATTTTGAGAAGACATGATTGCTTTGTTAGTATGCTTGAAGTATTATTATTTCTTATGCAATATAGACTTTTGTCTTGAATCTTTTAGATCTGAACATTCATGCCACAATTAAGAGAACTACATTTAAAAACTATGTTGGTTAGCATTCCACAGCAAAAAAATTGTTTTTATCATTTACCTACTCGAGGACGAGCAGGAATTAAGCTTGGGGATGCTTGATACGTCTCCAACGTAACTATAATTTTTGATTGTTCCATGCTATTATTTATGATGTTTTGGATGTTTGATGGGCTTTGTCATAAACTTTTATATTATTTTTGGGACTAACCTACTAACCCAAAGGCCCAGTCCAGATTGCTATTTTTTGCCTGTTTCAGGGTTTTACAAAAAAGGGATATCAAACAGAGTCGAAATGGAATGAAACCTTCGGGAGAGATATTTTTGGAGAAAATCACGCACGGGAGACTTGAGAACCACGAAGTAGGGCATACGTGGTGCCCACGAGGGTGGGGGCGCGCCCCTACCTCGTGGGCCCCACGTTTGGCCCCCGGTGCCCTCCTTCCTCCTATATATACCTACGTACCCCAAAACCATCAGAAGAGAAGAGAAAACCCTAGTTCCATCGCCGTAACCTTCTGTTCCCATGAGATCCCATCTTGTGGCCTGTTCTGGAGCTCTGCCAGAGGGGGGATTTACCACGGAGTGCTTCTACATTATCATCATCGCCTCGCCATGAATTGTTAGTTGTTTACCACAGACCTTCAGGTCCATAGCTAGTATCTAGATGTCTTCTTCTCTCTCTTTGGATCTCAATACAAAGTTCTCCTCGGTCTTCGAGGAGATCTATTCGATGTAATCTCTTTCTGCGGTGTGTTTGTCGAGATCTGATGAATTGCGGGTTTATGATCAAGATTACCTATGAGAAATATTTGGTTCTTCTCTGAACTCTTTATGTATGATTATAATATCCTTGCAAGTCTCTTTGGATTATTGGTTAGGTTTGCCTACTAGATCTATAGTTCTTGCAATGGGAGAAGTGCTTGGCTTTGGGTTCAATCCTGCGGTGTCCTTTCCCAGTGACAGTAGGGGCAGCTAGGCACGTATTGTATTGTTGCCATCGAGGATAAAAAGATGGGGTTTATATCACTAAGTTTGATTTTATCCCTCAACATCATGTCATCTTGCTTAGGGCGTTACTCTGTTCTTATGAACTCAATACACTAGATGCATGATGGATAGCGGTCGATGTGTGGAGTAATAGTAGTAGATGCAGAATCGTTTCGGTCTACTTGTCTCGGACGTGATGCCTATATACAATGATCATGCCTAGATAGTCTCATAATTATTTGCCTTTCTGTCAATTGCTGGACAGTAATTTGTTTACCCGTCGTAGAATATTGCTATCATGGGAGAAGCCATTAGAGAACACTATGCCCCCCGGGTCTATTCTCAACATATCAATCTATAATCGACTTTACTTTTATTGCTTTTATTTGTTGTTCTTATAAACCAAAAATACCAAAAATATAAACTATCATCTCTATCAGATCTCACTTTCGTAAGTGACCGTAAAGGGATTGACAACCCCTTATCGCATTGGCTGCGAAGTTCTTATTTGTTTGTGCAGGTGCGAGGGACTCGCGCGTGGACTCCTACTGGATTGATACCTTGGTGCTCAAAAACTGAGGGAAATACTTATGCTACTGTGCTGCATCACTCTTTCCTCTTCGAGGGAATACAACGCAAGCTCGAGAAGTAGCACATAACTTCTAATCTAGGTCTTCCCCGAAGGGTTTCAGAATATTTTGGAATTTATAGGGTAAAGAGGTGGTGCAGGAGGCCATCGAGGTGGGCACAACCCACCTGGGCGCGCCAGGGGGGCCTGGCGCGCCCTGGTGGGTTGTGCCCCCCTCGGGGCACCCCCCCCCCCTAGGTGCTGCTCTGGCCGATTGGACTCCGTTTGATATTGATTTCCTGTGATGTAAAAAACATGCAGAAAACAATAACCGGCAGTTGGCACTATGTCAATAGGTTAGTACCAAAAAATGATATAAAATGACTGTAAAATGATTGTAAAACATCCAAGAATGATAATATAATAGCATGGAACAATAAAAATTTATAGATATGTTGGAGACGTATCAACCTCCTTGATGAATCACTTCTGCACAGGAGAGGATAGTTGGCTCGCTCGTAAAAGCACCAACCTCGACACACCCGGTCCCTCTGAAGTCCTGGATTGAAACGGGAAGCCGCGGCGCAACAAAAACAAACGTTGCCATAACGATGGGGACGCCAAGGAGACGACATTAAATGCCGGATTCCGCAATCCGAAGTTGGGATCTCGAAAGGAGCCCTCTAAAGGCAACCATGACGGCTCGTCCAAGCTAGACGCTATCTTGGACCAACCATGCGAGATACATGGCACCCCTGAGAAGCCTACCAATCACTCCAACTGCAATTGTTGGGTGATAAAACAGACCGGCAAACTCACAACCGAGGACTCCGGTAAAGCCCTTGGAGCTAGGATGACGAACAGCCTCACAGGCCGAAGAATGGAAGGAAAGGGCTTGTGGCTTCCGAGGTCAAGATGGTGAACATGATTTATGCCACCCACATACCACGGAAGGAAAGGAAGCACGCATTATGTGATGTATATGCATTCGAGCTTGTAGCGCCCAAGTTCAATCCATGGTCAGCCTGCCCGATTACCTTCAATCACAGGGACCACCCGACCGGTATTCGTCACGGAGGATCGGCGGACCTGGTGCTCGACCCCATTGTTGATGGGTTTCACCTCACAAGAGTCCTCATGGACGGAGGTAGCAGCCTCAATCTGATATATTCAGATATAGTGAGGAAGATGGGAATAGATCCGTCGAGGATCAAACCCAGTAACACCACCTTGAAGGAAGCGATTCTGGGTGTTGAAGCCTCATGCTCAGGAATAGTAACTCTATAGGTAGTGTTCGGCTCCCCAGATAACTTTCGCAGCGAAGAGTTGATCTTTGACATATCCCCTTTTTGCAGTGCCTACCACACACTTCTGGGCTGGACCGCGTTCGCCCGTTTCAACGCCGCCCCGCACTATGCATACCTCAAGCTGAAGATGCCCGGACCCTCGGGTGTCATAACCAAAAATGGTAACACAGAACGTTGGCTCTGGACCGAAGAGCTAACTGCGGACTTGGCGGACGAAGAACAAGCTGGTGCATCAGGGGACAGATACCCGCCAGCCATTTGGGTCGGAGACACAAACAAGCGGACCTGAGCCCGCCTGTGTTCGCCACAAATAGTGATACGCGCCCCATGGCTCGCCCACCCAAATCGCGTTATACGTGCCTCGTCAGCACAACTTCGTGCTCAAGACACCATGGGCGGCCGAGGGGCCCACATCAAAACCACGACCTTGCATCTTTGGCGCAACCAAACTAGACATAGCCATGTATTCAAATGGCAATGGGTACGGCTCCAGATCCGCACAACATCAAGCTGCGGCAATAAGCCCACTTGTCAAGACCCCCCTCTAAAGGATCCGCATCACCCAAGCTCGTCCTCCTTTACGGTGCTTGATACATCCATTTTGCATCATGCTTTTATGTTGATATTTATTGCACTATGGGTTGTTATTACACGTTATGTCACAATACTTATGCCTTTTCTCTCTTATTTTACAAGGTTTACATAAAGAGGGAGATTGCCGGCAGCTGGAATTCTGGGCTGGAAAAGGAGCAAACATTGGAGACCTATTCTGCACAACTTAAAAAGCTCCAAAACTCCCCGATACACCGTTTCAGAAAATATAAAAAATATTTGGCGAAAGAGATACGAGAGGGGGGCCACCCACTGTCCACGAGGGTGGGAGGCGCGCCCCCTGGGCGCGCCCCCTGCCTCGTGGGCCAACTGGTGACCCCCCGATGCCCATCTTATGATATATGAGGTGTTTTGACCTGGACAAAAAAATCATAAGGAGCCTTTCGGGACGAAGCGCCGCCGTCTCGAGGCGGAACCAAACTAGGGCTCCGGCGGAGTTGTTCTGCTGGGGATACTTCCCTCCGGGAGGGGGAAACCGTCACCGCCGTCATCACCAACAACTCTCCCATCTTGTGGAGGGTTATCTTCATCAACATCTTCACGAGCACCATATCCTCTCAAACCCTAGTTCATCTCTTGTATCCAATCTCTGTACCAAAACCTCAGATTGGTACCTGTAGGTTGCTAGTAGTGTTGATTACTCCTTGTAGTTGATGCTAGTTGGTTTACTTGGTGGAAGATCATATGTTCAGATCCATTATGCATATTAATAACCTTCTGATTATGAACATGAATATGCTTTGTGAGTAGTTATGTTTGTTCCTGAGGACATGGTAGAAGTCTTGCTATAAGTAGTCATGTGAATTTGGTATTCGTTCGATATTTTGATGAGATGTATGTTGTCTTTCCTCTAGTGGTGTCATGTGAACATTGACTACATGACATTTCACCATTGTTTGGGCCTAGAGGAAGGCATTGGGAAGTAATAAGTAGATGATGGGTTGCTAGAGTGACAGAAGCTTAAACCCTAGTTTATGCATTGCTTCGTAAGGGGTTGATTTCGATCCATATGTTTCATGCTATGGTTAGGCTTACCGTAATACTTATTTTGTAGTTGTGGATGCTTGCAATAGAGGTTAATCATAAGTGGGATACTTGTCCAAGTAAGGGCAGCACCCAAGCACCGGTCCACCCACATACCAAATTATCAAAGTAACGAACGCGAATCATATGAACGTGGTGAAAACAAGCTTGACGATAATTCCCATGTGTCCTCGGGAGCGCTTTCCTTCATATAAGAGTTTGTCCAGGCTTGTCCTTTTCTACAAAAAGGATTGGGCCATCTTGATGCACCTTATTTACTTTGACTATTATTTACTTGTTACCAATTATCTTATCACAAAACTATCTATTGCCGATAATTTGAGTTCTTGGAGAAAATACCTTACTGAAAACTGCCTATCATTTCCTTCTGCTCCTCATTGGGTTCAACACTCTTACTTAATAAAAGGACTATGATAGATCTCCTACACTTGTGGGTCATCAGTGCTTCCTCACCGAGCAGAAGTTAAGGCGCACACGTGTCGCACGGCACAGTTGCGTTTCAACCCATGTATCAATGCCCCGCGTAAACCTTTCTTCTTTAATATATTTTTTATTCATATTGAATGCCTCGGCAATTCAAATTGTACGGATAGTGTAGACTTTTTGGTAGTTTCTCTCTCTTTTTCTTCTTTCTTTCTTTCTTCTTCTTTTCTTTTTTCTTTGGGCTTACATCAAGCCCATGAGACAGGACTCTTTTGCTTTAATAATTTAATAGAAGATGCAGTGGGGTTTTACCCTACTATTTATATTAAAAAATTCAAATTGTATGGATAGACGTCTTGAGCTTAGGGGAAATAATCAATAAACACCATCTATGGTGTTCGGGTATCCGTGTTGTCTGACCCCTTCCTTTTTCCTTTTTCCCGCTCTTCAAACAGCCAGGCATGAACAAATTTTGTCATAAATGAAAATTGGTTAATTAACCACAGTTCAGCTACTTCATTAGCTCCACGTACAAAGTCCAGCACAGCCTTCCGCTGAGTGTCGGGCGTCTCGGATATTGCATTATATGCACCAGTTCCGAACTATGTCTTGGGTCAATAGTTGGGCTGTCGGGCTCCTATGTTTACCCCTTACGTTCCGCATGTTTGTCTAAGAGGGTAAAGGGAGAACCCCTGCGATTGTACTTCTGGCTAGCCCAGTAAAGTACCTCATGAGGAGAAAGCCGAAAAGTGACCGTCATAGTAGGTGTGAACTGGTCGGAGATCCAATGACGAGGATTCGATTCAAAAAATTGTTGGCAATTTCTTTGTGTCACAAGTAGGGTTCGTCTTTCTTTCAATAAGCTTTCATGATAATTCTGTCTTTCTTTCAATAAGCTTTGATGTCTTGTTTAGTGTGATTTTAGTGTGTTGCCATCAATTACCAAAAAGGGGGAGATTGAAAGCACATTTGCTCCCTGGGTGGTTTTGGTAATTAATGACAACATACTTTGTGGTTGGACTAATGCTTTTGTCAAGTATGTTTCAGTAAATTCAATCACATTGGCATGGCAAAAGGACTGAAGAAGTGGACCCCTCAAAATGCTAAGGCAAGCATTGGCAATAGCTCAAGACTCCATTTTTGGTTTAGTGATCCAAGATCACATTGAGTCCATAGGAAAAGCCAATACTATTAAAAGGGGATGAGGTTATGTTGATGATCTGGTTGCTCAAGTGCTTAGTGATACATCTCCTGAACTATCAGCAACTTTCACTATCAAATACACTCATAAGTAATCTCGGCCCCACCGATATTCCAAACTGAGTCACACCGAGATGAACCACCTCAGCCATAAGCCAAACCCTAGAAAAATCGGATATTCCAAGTTTGAAATCGGTTTCACCGAAACATGGGCTGCCAAGCTTCTGTAACCTTCTGTCATCAAATTGGTGTCACCGAGATGATGAAGTCGGTCCCACCGAAACTGGCATGCTCCTGTCTTTGCTCAAATCGGACTAACCGAGATGGTATTTTCGGTCCCACCGAAAACCCCAACGTTCACATTATTTGAACTTTCGGTCTCACCGAGTTGTCCACTTCGGTCCCACCGAGTTTGCTCAAATATGTGTGTAACGGTTGGATTTTTGTGTGGAGGCTATATATACCCCCCCACCCCCTCTTCATTCGTGGAGAGAGCCATCAGAAAGAACTACCACTCCTACCTTACATTTCTGAGAAGAGAACTACCTACCCTTGTGTTGAGATCAAGTTGCTCCACTCCCACCATATGAAACTTGATCTCTAACCTTCCCAAGTTGCTTTCCACTCAATCCTTTCTTCCACCACAGCCAAATCAGTGAGGAGAGTTGAGTGTTGGGGAGATTATCATTTGAAGCACAAGAGCAAGGAGTTCATCATCATCTAGAACATCTATTACCTTTTGGAGGGTGGTGCCTCCTAGATTGGTTAGGTGTCGCTTGGGAGCCTCCGTCATCGAGATGTGGAGTTGAACCAAGAAGTTTGTAAGGGCAAGGAGATCGCCTACTTCGTGAAGATCTACCCCGAGTAAGGCTAGCCCTCCGTGGGCGTAGGCCATGATGGAATAGACAAGGTTGCTTCTTCGTGGACCCTTCGTGGGTGGAGCCCTCCGTGGACTCGCGCAGCCGTTACCCTCTGTGGGTTGAAGTCTCCATCAACGTGGATGTACGATAGCACCACCTATCGGAACCACGGGAAAAATCATTGCGTCTCCAAATTGCGTTTGATCTTCTCCACTTCTCTTTACTACTTATGCAATTTACTTTCCGCTGCCCATACTCTAGAATTGCATGTGTAGTGTGCTACTTGACTTGTGTGTTATGCAAAATCTGCCAAAATCTGTCCTTGATAAAAGACAGAATTTTTATCTTGTCGAGTAGTCTAATCACCCCCCCCCCTCTAGACACTCTCACCTTCTTCGATCCCTCAATTGGTATCAGAGCCTTGGTCTCCATTGCTTTGGTTTACACACCATTGGAGGAAGATGGACGTGTCTACGCTTGGGAGTGTTAGCCATAGAGTGCCTATTCTTAATGGAGGGTCCTATAACTCGTGGAGGGTTGAAATGCTTAGTATCTTTAAGATGTACAATTTGTGCAAATATGTTGAGAACCCCTATGTGCCTCCATTTGATCCCTTGCACCCTACCATGGATGAAGAGCTTGATTTGCTTCGTAACCTTAGGACTGTAAATCTTATCATTAGAGGGTTACCCGATAACTTGCTTAAGCTCGTTACAAACTTTGAGTGCGCCTATGCTATGTGGAAATTCTTGGAAGAACTTTATCCGGACTACTCTTTGAGAGGTCTTGATGAAATTCTATACAAGACTATTGAATTTGATAAGATGCGCCGCAATGATCCCAACTTTGATAAATGCTTCTTTGAGCTTCGTGATCTTATGAAAAAGAAGGGTGATCCCGGTCTTATCAATGTTTTAATTAGAAATGCTCTTGCATTGCATTCCGAAGATTATTGTCACATTGACAAAACTAATGCAAGTGGTTATCAAATTGACCTAGGTGTTGATGATGAACAATCTATGGGTCAATATGATGATGAGCATGAGCATGATGATGATTACTCCGATTCGGACACCGAGCTAGACAAGATCATGAAGAGTCTCAATCTTATGGCAAATCTGAGAGACTACATGTCCGGCGGAAAAGAGTGGATTCTTGATAGTGGATGCACCGACCACATGACCGGAGACAAAGACATGTTTCGAGAGCTTGCAAAGAACGATGGTCCACGCAAGTATGTGACTTTTGGAGACAACTCCAAGGGTAAGGTACTTGGCCTTGGTAAGGTGGCCATATCTCATGATAGCTCTATTCAAAATGTCATGCTTGTAGAATCTCTTGGATACAATTTACTTTCCGTGTCTAGATTAGCTGACTTTGGATTCAATGTGCTATTCACCAAAGTAGATTGCCAAGTCTTTTGTCGTGACAATCAAAACATGGCGTTTACCGGTATCTGTAGAGGTGATCTATATATTGTTGATTTCACTAAGAAAGCCCAACCTAGAGCTTGTTTCATTGCTAAATCCTCTAAAGGTTGGTTATGGCATAGAAGGCTTGGACATGTTGGTATGCGTAATCTAGACAAGCTGATCAAAGGTGATCATATTCTTGGTGTTAAAGATGTTTTCTTTGACAAAGATAGACTTTGTAGTGCTTGTCAAGCAGGAAAACAAGTAGGTGGAAGTCATCCCGTGAAGAATATCATGACCACAAGGAGACCGCTTGAGCTTCTTCATATGGATCTCTTCGGTCCCAATGCTTACAAAAGCCTTGGTGGTAACTCCTTTGGTCTAGTTATAGTTGATGATTATTCCAGATTTACGTGGGTATTTTTCCTTGACGACAAATCGCAGGTTCAGAGAATCTTCAAAACCTTTGCCAAAAAGGCCCAAAATCAATTTGAAGTGAAGATCAAGAAAGTTCGGAGTGACAATGGAACGGAGTTCAAGAACGCCAATGTAGACTCCTTTCTCGATGAGGAAGGGATTCTACATGAGTTCTCGGCTACGTACACTCCTCAACAAAATGGAGTTGTTGAGAGGAAGAACCGAACGCTCATAGAGATGGCGAGAACGATGCTTGATGAATACAAGACACCGAAGCATTTTTGGGGAGAAGCGGTCGAGACAGCTTGTCATGCTATCAACAGGCTTTATCTTCATAAGCTCCTCGGCAAGACATCATACGAGCTCCTCACCGGTAACAAACCCCAAGTGGGATACTTTCGTGTCTTTGGTTCGAAATGCTATATCCTTGATAAGCATCGTCGGTCTAAATTTGCTCCTAAATCTCATGAAGGCTTTCTTCTTGGTTATGGATCAAACTCCCACACCTACCGTGTCTACAATAATTTCACCCGAAAGGTTGAAGAGACGGTAGACGTGAAGTTTGATGAATCTAATGGCTCGCAAGTAGAGCAAATGCCTATTGATGTAGGAGACAAGGACCCATCGGAAGCTATCCAAGATTTATCTATTGGAAAGATCCGTCCCATGGAAGTGAAGGAGAGTACCTCATCTACATATGCGGAGCCCCCTACCTCACGGTGAGATGAACCTCAAGGCAACATGGAGGCCTCCACAAGTGGAACTCACCAAGATGAGGAAGTGCAACAAGAAGATCCACCACAACCTCCTTCTCCACCGCCTCAAGGCCACACCAACAACAATGAAGAAGAAGAAGAGGAAGATGAAGATGATGAGGAAGCTCAGCCACAACCTCAACAAAAGCTATCCCGAGTCCGAGCAAGAGTCAAGAAAAATCATCCCGTGGAACAAATGATGAACGACATCAACTCCGGGAGAATTACTCGCTCTAAAACTCGCTTAGCTAACTTTTGTGAGCATTACTCATTTATCTCTAGTATTGAACCTATGAAGGTAGAAGAAGCACTTGAAGACCCGGATTGGGTGAACGCTATGCACGAAGAACTACACAACTTCGAGAGGAACAAGGTATGGACTTTGGTAGAGAAGCCCAAGGATGATCAAAACATCATTGGAACCAAATGGGTGTTTCGAAACAAGCAAGATGAAGATGGACAAGTCATCCGCAACAAGGCTCGTCTCGTAGCTCAAGGTTACACACAAGTCGAAGGTATGGACTATGGTGAGACCTATGCCCCCGTTGCTAGACTTGAGTCCATTCGCATTCTTCTTGCTTATGCCAATCACCATGATATTACTCTCTATCAAATGGATATCAAAAGTGCTTTCCTAAATGGTGAAATTGAGGAGGAAGTATTTGTGAAACAACCTCCCGGATTTGTGAATCCCAAAAAGCCTAATCATGTTTACAAGTTGCATAAAGCTCTTTATGGTCTTAAACAAGCTCCTAGAGCTTGGTACAAATGCTTGACTAGCTTTCTTCTTGAAAAAGGGTTTGAGATTGGAAAGATAGACTCAACGCTGTTCACGAAAAGGGTTAATGGTGAACTATTTGTGTGCCAAATATATGTTGATGATATTATCTTTGGTTCAACTAACCCTCATTTTAGCAAGAAGTTTGGACAGCTCATGTCGGAGAAGTATGAGATGTCCATGATGAGTGAACTCAAATTCTTCCTTGGGTTGCAAATCAAGCAATCTAAGGAGGGTACTTTTGTCTCACAAACAAAGTACACCAAGGATCTCTTCAAGAAGTTCAACATGCAAGAAAGCAAAGGTATGAGTACCCCCATGCCTACAAGTGGACATAATGACTTGACAAAAGATGGAGAACCCGTTGATCAAAGGGTTTACCGATCTATGATTGGTTCTCTACTATATCTTTGTGCTTCTCGTCCTGACATAATGTTGAGTGTATGCATGTGTGCGCGATATCAAGCAGCCCCTAAAGAATGTCATCTTAAAGCTGTTAAAAGGATAGTGAGATATTTGATACACACACCAAACTTTGGCATTTGGTATCCTAAGAGGGCCTCTTTCGACCTTGTTGGCTATTCCGACTCGGACTATGCCGGTGACAAGGTTGATAGAAAGTCAACTTCGGGTACGTGTCAATTCCTTGGTCGATCCCTTGTATCTTAGTCCTCCAAGAAACAAAATTCGGTATCATTATCCAGTGCCGAAGCGGAATATATTGTTGTTGGTTCGTGTTGTGCTCAATTACTATGGATGACACAAACGCTTAAGGATTATGGGATACATGTGAGACATGTTCCCTTGCTTTGTGACAATGAGAGTGCGATTAAAATTGGACACAATCCAGTGCAACACTCTCGAACAAAGCATATTGAAGTTCGTCACCATTTTATTCGTGATCATATTGCCAAGGGTGACATCAATCTTAAGCATGTTCGTACTGACAAACAACTCGCTGATATCTTTACAAAACCTCTTGATGAGAAGGTGTTTTGTCGCTTAAGGAGTGAGTTGAACATCATTGATGCTTCAAACTTGGAGTGAAAACTCCATTGTTGCATGCAAGGCATGAGCCCACTTGATTAATCCTTGATATTTCTCTTATGATGGTGATCATATGTCTTGGACACATTTGCCTCCTTGTATTGCATCTAACTCCTTGCAGGTACTTGGATGATCTACATTCCACAAGATTACCACACACTCAAATCATGAGTAATCTTGTCATTGACCAAGTATCTAGCCCTTTGGGATGTTGAGTTCAAGGAACAAAATTCCACATATCCTTTTTGACATCTTATACATCTAGTATTTCACTCTTGTCATCTTGGATATCCTTGAGTATTTACTTGCTTGCCTAACCCATGTAGGAAGATGAACTACACAAGTAGAAATGGCGCTCCAACTTCACATTCAATGAGCACCTACATCAAGTTTACCTACATAAGTAAAGCAACAACAGGCCCAAGGTATGTTCTTCACATCCTTGAGGAGCTTTGCTCAAAGTCATGAGTACAAGCAGCTTCATAAGATGTGATCACATCAAATGCTTAATCGAAAAATGGCAACCCCATTTTAAGCTTAAATGATGAGTATGACCTATGATCAAATGTCCTCATTTGACTCCTAAGTCAATATACTCAAACATAGGTGACCTTGTCGCCGACCTTTATCTAGATGAAGTACACATGTTTTGGAGTCTTTCTATTTTCTCTTATGTTCTCTCATTGAGTTTTCTTTAAAAAAAACTTCATCTAGGAATCTTTTTTCTTTTCTATTCTTCTGTCTTTGTGAATATCCTTCTGGCTCTGATCATTTCCTTGAAAATCTTTCACAAATTCATTGCAAATCCCTTGAAACATTCCTCGCAAAGTGAGCTGAATTATTTCTGTATTTCCTTGGAATTAAACTCGGCGTCACCGATTTATTTATTTCGGTCTAACCGAACAGGATCTACCCTAACTCAATTCGGTGTCACCGATTTATTTCCTCCAGGATATCATCTTCTGCAGCTCCACTCAATGATTCTCTATGCATGTTCGTATTTGCCCTGTTGTGATTCTTAAGGATCCCACTTCTTTCTTTCCATCTTCCCTGACCTTCCTAGTTTGCTGTCCTTTTCGGCACTTGATGTCAAAGGGGGAGAAGACTTAGGGGGAGACTTAGGGGGAGAAGAGAAGATTTAGGGGGAGAAGAAGAGCAATCTTATCTTAAGGGGGAAAGAGTCACATCAAAGCTTTGCCGTGTTTTACATTGGACATTACAATTGAATTCATTCTCATTTGGCATCATTCTTTTGATTTGCTCTTTCCATCAAACCCCTTGATCTGAGAAGAACTCAAAGGGAGAGGAATCTTCACAATTGATATCTTATGGAAAGCAAAATCTCTCAGAGTTCATTGAAAATCTTTTAGTTTCGGAGACATGTTTGCTGATTCAAGCATGTGCTCAATATGAGACACTCTTCATACATGTCATCACTGGCTTGGTACTCTTGATGTTCTTGCAGTTGGTTGAAGAAATACTCTTGTGTTATCTAACCTTGTTTTCCCAAGTTTATCTCTTCAGGTACAATGCCAAGGAACCTCAAGGTAAGTATATGCACTTTGCAGAATGTGCATGATGGTAACTTGCTTGTGAATACTTGTTTGCAAGAAATCACCATGCACATATGCATTATCACTCACTTCTTTTCATCTGCTCTGATGCATATAGCCAAGCTGCATGTAGCACATCTTGCTTATCTCTCTTGTGTGCTTGTGGTAGTCCAAAACCATAATTTATGAAAATCTTGCACACTTGTAGGGGGAGCCTGTGTACTACATGCTTGTCAAAGCTTTCGTGATAATTCTGTCTTTCTTTCAATAAGCTTTGATGTCTTGTTTAGTGTGATTTTAGTGTGTTGCCATCAATTACCAAAAAGGGGGAGATTGAAAGCACATTTGCTCCCTGGGTGGTTTGGTAATTAATGACAACATACTTTGTGGTTGGACTAATGCTTTTATCAAGTATGTTTCAGTAAATTCAATCACATTGGCATGGCAAAAGGACTGAAGAAGTGGACCCCTCAAAATGCTAAGGCAAGCATTGGCAATAGCTCGAGACTCCATTTTTGGTTTAGTGATCCAAGATCACATTGAGTCCATAGGAAAAGCCAATACTATTAAAAGGGGATGAGGTTATGTTAATGATCTGGTTGCTCAAGTGCTTAGTGATACATCTCCTGAACTATCAGCAACTTTCACTATCAAATACACTCATAAGTAATCTCGGCCCCACCGATATTCCAAACTCAGTCACACCGAGATGAACCACCTCAGCCATAAGCCAAACCCTAGAAAAATCGGATATTCCGAGTTTGAAATCGGTTTCACCGAAACATGGGCTGCCAAGCTTCTGTAACCTTCTGTCATCAAATCGGTGTCACCGAGATGATGAAGTCGGTCCCACCGAAACTGGCATGCTCCTGTCTTTGCTCAAATCGGACTAACCGAGATGGTATTTTCGGTCCCACCGAAAACCCCAACGTTCACATTATTTGAACTTTCGGTCTCACCGAGTTGTCCACTTCGGTCCCACCGAGTTTGCTCAAATATGTGTGTAACGGTTGGATTTTTCTGTGGAGGCTATATATACCCCTCCACCCCCTCTTCATTCGTGGAGAGAGCCATCATAAAGAACTACCACTCCTACCTTACATTTCTGAGAAGAGAACTACCTACCCTTGTGTTGAGATCAAGTTGCTCCACTCCCACCATATGAAACTTGATCTCTAACCTTCCCAAGTTGCTTTCCACTCAATCCTTTCTTCCACCACAGCCAAATCAGTGAGGAGAGTTGAGTGTTGGGGAGATTATCATTTGAAGCACAAGAGCAAGGAGTTCATCATCATCTACAACATCTATTACCTTTTGGAGGGTGGTGCCTCCTAGATTGGTTAGGTGTCGCTTGGGAGCCTCCGTCATCGAGATGTGGAGTTGAACCAAGAAGTTTGTAAGGGCGAGGAGATCGCCTACTTCGTGAAGATCTACCCCGAGTAAGGCTAACCCCCCGTGGGCGTAGGCCATGATGGAATAGACAAGGTTGCTTCTTCGTGGACCCTTCGTGGGTGGAGCCCTCCGTGGACTCGCGCAACCGTTACCCTCTGTGGGTTGAAGTCTCCATCAACGTGGATGTACGATAGCACCACCTATCGGAACCACGGGAAAAATCATTGCGTCTCCAAATTGCGTTTGATCTTCTCCACTTCTCTTTACTACTTATGCAATTTACTTTCCGCTGCCCATACTCTAGAATTGCATGTGTAGTGTGCTACTTGACTTGTGTGTTATGCAAAATCTGCCAAAATCTGTCCTTGATAAAAGACAGAATTTTTATCTTGTCGAGTAGTCTAATCACCCCCCCTCTAGACACTCTCACCTTCTTCGATCCCTCAACGTAACTACATCGAGTGACACCTAATGGTGAGAAGAGCACGCCGAGGGACACGAGCAGAGGCCGGCACAATGATACGTGGCAAATAAGACGAACTATGCGAGTGATGATGGAGACATCAAGCACGAATCAGATTAGAGTTGCGTGTGCAATACGTGACATACAATTGGTCCATCTGAGCTGTTTGTGATGGAATAAGCCGTGTGTGTTGTGGGAAAACGCTTGCTGGTATACAACCGTTTGCGATTGATGAAAATTCATCACCGACGGGTTCCCTAGTGTGGTCCGTGTGCGATGTGATATGCTCTGTCTGCACAACATCTATTCTCTGTGTACAGAAGATCAACATACACACACACACACACACA
>LR738714.1:467328923-467361241 GCA_902687465.1 Secale cereale | reverse complement strand
ACACACACGCACACGCACACACACACACGCACACACACACACACACATAAACACTATTCTGATCACAGGATCAGAATATTATTCTGATCACAACATGAACTTCCTGAGTTACACGCATGAACTTCCCTCTGTAGGAACCCAAACTTCGGGCTATCTTCGCAATCGTGTCTCTCCGCACGATTTATTCTCCTTAGTCATGTTCTATGTGATGTAAGTGTAATCTACAAACAGTTTTTAGCAACTAAATGCCCGTTTTAAATAGGAATCTCGCTCATAGATGAATTTTGCTCTTGGATCGTTATGAACTCATGTTTTTGCCAATTTTACTGTCTGAGTTGTTTGACCTGAACTTCACCGTGTGCTAGGTCGAACTTCCGCCAACATTGCCCAAACAAGGCTTGCGATATACCGTTGGAAAGCTATGGACACCAGTATCATGACCCAACTTAATTTTTTGTCAAAATGTAAGCGGTTTAAGAGCAGTTTTGAAAACCGTTTTTTCTTCACATAAAAAAGGTGAATCGTATTTTTTATCGCAATTCTAAACCGTTTATCGGAATGAGGCAAATAATATGGCGTTGGAAAGCTGCTGCAAAACCGCTCCTTCCACATGTTGAAAGGTTTCTCTAATTCCCTATGGTTCAAGAGTAATCTGGAAAATCGTAAAATTTTGCAAACCGAACTGCCGAGTTGGTATTTTCGATGCCATTTCTAAACGGCTAATCCAATTGAGGCAAGTAATATGGCGTTGGAAAGCTTATGAAAATGTGCTACTTTTTGATGTTGAAGGTTTTTCCTAATTTTGAACAGTTTAAGAGTAATTTAGAAAATGGTACAAGGTCCACCGAGTTCGTATTTTCGATATAATTTTTTAACCGTACGTCTGAATGCAGCAAACAATATGGCGCTGGAAAGCTTGAGTAAATGCGAAACTGTTTGCTATGTTCTCCCAATTCCTTAGGTTTTAAGTCAGTTTTGAAAATGGGTAAAAACATATTTTCTCAGTAATTTCTACAAATTTTGTCGGATGGGGCGAATAATATACCGTTCTAAAGCTACGAAAAATGCAAAACTTTTTCATGTTGATGATTGTCTCCGATTCCCAGCCATTTTCAAGTAATTTCGGAAACGGCGAGATCATTCGATCTGCCTTTATCGCGAAACAGATTCTCCGAAAATGCACTACGAGAAGAACCTGAACTTCTCGGCACGTGTACTTGAACTTCACTCTGTTTTTCACGTGCTTTCTTTGCTCGCGGCTCTCCATCCACTCACCGGAATTGAGCAAGTGATATACCGATCAAAAGCTGATGTAAACACACAACTTTCCCGTGTTGATCATTTTTTTGATACTCACGATGGTTTTAAAAGTTTTTCATCTGAAATTCATTCGGTGTAGTAGTTGAACTTCCTGTTGTTTTCACGTTGAACTTCACTCTATTTTTGACGGGTTGTTTTTTGCCCGTAACTCCCAAACCACTTACCGGAATTGAGTAAATGATATACCGATGGAAAGCTGTTGAAAAGACGCAACTTTTTTGTGTCGATCATTTTTCCATATTCGCGACGGTTCAAAATACTTTTTTGAATGCGTAAAAATGTGCTTTTAATGTTATAGATAAAACTTTTAAACCATTGATCGGAATGTAGCATATAATATACCGTTGGAAATCTTATGAATAGGAGCAACATTTTCATGTAGATAGACAATACAAATTCGTTGTCGTTTGAGAGGAGTTTCAAAAATGGCAAAAATAATGTCGTTTTTGCTTGTTTTTTACATGTAATTGAAGGTCGGACGTTTCGCACTAGAGATCTTAACCTTCACCCGGAGGAGCATGTGAACTTCTTACCACAAACCTTTTAAGCTTTTAGTTTTCTATTCTTATATTCTTATTTGAAATGCATTTTGTGTACTGGTTGAACTTCCCGCTGTTTTCACCTTGAACTTCTGTCACGTATTTTTAAGAAACTTGATAGAACCATTTTTTATTCAAATGTTCGAACTGCTCTCTCTTAAAAAACTGAACTTCTTGGCTTTTACTCTTTTAGGCATGGGATAAATATGTGTTTGCATAAAGTTCGAATTGCTTTGCTAATTTAATTTGAACTTCTTTGTTTTTGCTCTCCCAAGCACAAATTTAAGTTATTTTATAAACTTTGACCTTCTCTATTATTTAATTTTAACTTCTTAGTTTTATTCATAGAAATTTGATTCTTTTAATTTTTTTAAAAAAAATTGTTATTTTAATTTGAACTTCTTAGTTCCATTTTTATAGAAGAAAAAAATCGACTTTTCTAAGAAAACATTGAACAACTTTTTTTGAATTAATTTTTTTCTAGAAAGGAGAAGAATATGAGGTTTTGTATACATCGAGGTGCTCCATTATTTTAATTAGAACTTCTTAGTTTTATTATTTAGTAAGAAGGAAAAATTGAGTTTTTAATAAACACCAAAATGATGTTTTTTTGAACTTATAAATCCTAGGGTTTAATATACTTTGAACTCCTGTGTTATTTTTAGTTGAACTTCACCGCGAACATGGCGTACAGCTGTAGTAGAACTTCACCACGAACGACGCATAGGCGTAGTACCTGCCGTATTTTTTTGGTAGAACTTCACTGTACGTCTCTAGACTTTCTGTGTAGAACAACATGAATTTCTTGCAACTAATTCCTTTTATGCTAAATGGTTAATGCATCAGGGTATGCGTTGCATGCATATCCTCAACACTCCAAAACACCTCTAGCGTTATCAATTTTTAACTGTATTTTAGCAAAGCTGAATTCACTAGCGACAGTGCAACCCAAACACAATTTCTCAACTAGTAGACTGTTAATTACGTTGCATTATTAGTACAACACCAACCTACCAACGGGATCCAATTATTCATAGTAGTAAGTGTACAGGAAGAGAAAATACATGTCTCTCTCACAGTTAGACAAACAACAACAAGAAAAAGCCAACAGTAGCACAGGACTCTAGGAGGGTGACGAGCACCACCGCACTCTAGCAGCTCGACCTCAGCAAAAAAGAGCACACGGCATGCCGCAACACCGCCGGACTCCATCGCCTCGACCTCACCTCATCAGGATCACCACGGCAGCTCTGCAGCATCCCTCATGGCGCCGAGCTGAGCTTTTGAATGCCACCTGGAAGTGCAAAATTTGAAGTGTCGACCATAAAAATTCAGAGTAATTTGAATAGCAAGAACATTACAACCATGTTGTGTCCAAAATATTTGAGGTCCACTGAAACAAAAAACCATATTTTTTATACATTGAGCTTCATCTAGCAGACAATTGTACACACATCAGCAATAGAGGTGCAATTCATACATTGACTTGTTTTCAAAGGTTAAAGCATAAACACAAACAGGGAGAGAGAACTATAGACGGAGAGCTACACGCAAGCGCTACTGCTCATTCAGGGGAGACATGTGCACCAATGGCACATGCGAGGACCGGTTGTCTCCTGCAGTTTTACGTGTGGTCGGACGCACGCTATGAAAAACATACACCGGAAGTGAGATCGCATCCCCATGTGGAAATGCACCCCAAAAATAGCACAAAGATCACACTCACCATTCTGAAGCCCCGACCTTCTTTCTGCACCTCATGTGATCTTCTCCCCTGCCTGTTGGTGACCTTCTTCCTCCCTATGTTCACACGGGTAGCGAGCACCAGAGGCACATAGGACTCTGGAACTTTTTGACCAAAATTAGTGAGAAAAAAGCAGCAAACAACTATACACCTGAACATCAAACAAGAGGAGTAGCTGGCAGTTTCTTTCTTTTCTGAACGGTTTTTTTCTACTGAGAATTAAAAATGCCAAATGAAGTTGACATGTACTCGTTCTTCTTTCGGAGCCATGCTAACTTCAATTTTCACAGAAAAATAGCACCGGCTCACCACCCGGGATCCTCCAACATCTTTGTTGCCATCATCGACGTCTCTCGGAAGAATAGTCTATTATTCTCTGCATACTCCATCTCCTCATGTTCGCATTCAGATAAAAACATAAACGATGCTGGGTTTGACTGACAAATGTTGTACATCATGGCAAGGCCGTGGTAGCGGGGTGAGATGCATGGCAGTAGCGGTATTCGGGAGGCGATGTGGCTGTGAACCTCTAGGGGTCGCGTAGTTGAACGGCCGGAGTTTGACGACGACGAGCGTGCTGCGGCAATGGAGCACCACCAAGGGGAGGCGGAAGGAGCGAGCTGGAGGGGAAAACATAGAGGAGGCGGAAGGCGGGAGCCCCACCGTAGGTTGGCTGCACGCGGGGATGCAGGCACTTGGTGGTGCCGTGAAGTGGGGCTCCGGCGCACTGTTCGCTACCGCCGTCATTTTATTGGGAGGACCCTGGCCGACGGCAAAGCACATGGATCTAGGGGCGGCCGCGTCGCGCTAGGATGCTTGGTCTCGGTGGTGCGTGGGATTCCGGGGATCTGTCGGCGCACGCATTTTTGGGTCCAGGTGAGCGCGGTGATGCGAGGGTCCGGCGGTAACAGGAGGCGCGTCGGTCCGGGGGGAGTGGGTGGCGGTGGCGGGTGACGCGCTGGGGCCGGTGGCACCGGCGGGAGGTGGATCGGGTGGATCAGGCAGAGGTGGTGGGCCGGCCATTCCCTTTTTTCTTGTTGTGTCGAGTTTGGGAACAAGTCCATCGCCCCTATATAGGCGCGGTGTGATCCAAATAACTATTCTAATCCTGAGATTAGAGTAGTGTTACTATATATATATATATATATACTTATAACATGACATGATTGCAAAACCAAATTAAACATCCAATTACGTTATATAACAAATACCATTAATATTGCAAGGTTCAAATTCCAGCATTACAAGGCCCAAATTCAAAGATTACAAGGTTCAAACTATTCAGACACATAAAATTCATCTTCTTCAGAATCTGTTTCATGCATTATATCTAAGAAAGGATCATCCACCGAGAAGTCATATAGCGGCTCGATACAGTGACTTCCGAATAATCTATCATATGAAGTTACAAACTGAAATTTAGCTTCTGCAGAGCCTTTTCCATTCAGCTGTACGCACATGCGCTCTTTAGCAATCCATTCACTTCTACGTGGTAAATATAGGGCAAACCTCATTACCTTAAGCAACCTTGCTTTCTCAACAAAGAACCTGGCGAATTTATTTTTGGTGTGGTGCCTTGGTACTCATTAAGTCATTTCTATGAGATGAAGATTAAGGCATTCAATGGGATTATTATATTCCCCAACATTTTCTACTTTCGGGCCAGTTAGTATCTGCAAACGAAGACAACATATTAGTGCCTAGCCGCAGATTTGAACACTTCGGGCCTCTTTGATTTGCGGGATATCTAAAATGCATGAAAAGAGTGAAATGCCACCTTCAATTTTTCATGATAAAATTTTATCACGAAAGGCGAAGGAATAAAACACGTGCAACACTAGCATATCAAAATATATATGTTTAGAAATCCCCAAAAATTCCTTTAGAAATCATTCTACATTTGTCATTGTAATCATGGGTAAAAGTAACAAAAAATTAAGCTCCGTTGTGGTTAACAATTAACAAGAAAGGAGCGCCACCTCGATGTATAGCTTCTCCGTGCAAGGAAAGCAACTAAGAAATCTAACAACTTCATCCAGATTGGGGCCGACAGATTGTAGTGCCAAGATCTTCACTACGCGCAGAGGCCGGGTCAAGCTTGTGGGAATCATTTTCTGGATGACAGGCGAATATATAGATCAACAAAATTAGATAAAATGTGATGTCCGGTAATATATAAGAAGGAGAAGAAGAAGACTATTGTATATGAACGGATAATGATCCAGTAACAAGTTCGTTGAATTAAGCACACAAATAGTCCAACACTGTCAATTTTGGTGTGTGAATGACCCTGATTCTTGCTGGACCTAATTCATCAAGTACATACAATCTCTCGAGGAAAGGCGCATTTTCAATGACCATATCGTGAAACACCTCAACTGACAGCCTTGGGCGGCGCCAGCAATGCACATAAATCGCACAGGCATTCGTCAAGGTGATGTGGAGGCTACTGAACCCATCCATCGCATGAAGACGAAGGTACTCGAGCGTTGTACAGCCGATGAGTAGGCGCTCCAAATTCTCCTTCGAGATGCGGGCGACAATGAGCTCGACGTGCTTAAGTTTAGGGAGATGAAGAGCACGCGAGGCATCAATCCGGAGGAAAATGCACCGCCTGAATGTAGCACGGTGCAGCATGGGCACTAGGCGGAGCACGAATGGCGGCAGCGAGCAAGGACGTTCAACATGAAAGATGAGCTCCTCGAGCCGATCCAGGGCTAGGGATAGGAAACAGTAGTGCAACCTGGGTTCAGTCTTGTTGTGGGGACTGAGCCTTCCGATAGCAAGGCGTCTGACCAGCCCAGGGTGCGTGGCGAGGACATGGGACAATGCGTCCAGGCATTGCTGCTCCCCGCTGCAGAACTCGTGGTCGACAATGAGTTCAAAGGGTGTGGAGTGCCAGAGGGGGCGCCACCGTCGCGAGAGGACAGTCGTCCGCACGCCATATTTGATGGGAAGGTGGGATATGATGGTTACCAACATCTCGTTGGGGAGGCTGCTCATGAAGTTCACGTTCGCCGGAGGCTCTTGCGGTTCTGGCTCGACCCGCCCCCGCTTGTTGGACGGCTCGTCTTCCATCTCGCAGCAGGCGGCAATCCTCGGCGGCGGTGCTTGTAGATGAGTGCTACCTCTTGAGCAAGCGTTGGTTTTCCCTTGAAGAGGAAAGGGTGATGCAGCACCGTAGCGTAAGTATTTCCCTCAGTTTTTGAGAACCAAGGTATCAATCCAGTAGGAGACTACACGCAAGTTCCTCGTACCTGCACACACAAATAAGAACCTTGCAACCAACGCGATAAAGGGGTTGTCAATCCCTTCTCGGCCACTTGCAAAAGTGAGATCTGATAGAGATAACAAGATAATATTTTTGGTATTTTTGTTGTATAGATTGAAAAGTAAAGATTGCAAAATAAAATATAACTAGTAGATGAATGATTAATATGATGGAAGATAGACCCGGGGGCCATAGGTTTCACTAGTGGCTTCTCTCAAGATAGCAGATTCTTACGGTGGGTGAACAAATTACCGTCGAACAATTGATAGAAAAGCGCATAGTTATGAGAATATCTAGGCATGATCATGTATATAGGCATCACATTTGTGACAAGTAGACCGAAACGATTCTGCATCTACTACTATTACTCCACACATCGACCGCTATCCATCATGCATCTAGAGTATTAAGTTCATAAGAACAGAGTAACACCTTAAGCAAGATGACATGATGTAGAGGGATACACTCATGCAATATGATATAAACCCCATCTTTTTATCCTCGATGTCAACACTACAATACGTGCTTTGCTTCCCCTGTTGTCACTGGGAAAGGATACCGCAAGATTGAACCCAAAGCTAAGCACTTCTCCCATTGCAAGAAAGATCAATCTAGTAGGCTAAACCAAACTGATAATTCCAAGAGACTTGCAAAGATATCTTAATCATGCATATAAGAATTCAGACAAGAACCAAATATTGTTCATAGATAATTTTGATCATAAACCCACAATTCATCGGATCTCGACAAACACACCGCAAAAAGAATTACATCGAATAGATCTCCAAGAAGATCGAGGAGAACTTTGTATTGAGATCCACAGAGGGAGAAGAAGCCATATAGCTAATAACTATGGACCCGAAGGTCTGTGGTAAACTACTCACAACTCATCAGAGAGGCTATGGTGTTGGTGTAGAAGCCCTCCATGATAGATACCCCCTCCGGTGGAGCTCCGGAACAGGCCCCAAGATGGGATCTCACGGTTACAGAAGGTTGCGACGGTGGAATTAGGGTTTCATGGTGCTCTCGGATGTATTCAGGGTATATGGGTATATATAGGAGGAAGAGGCACGTCGGTGGAGTTACGGGGGGGGCACGAGGGTGGGGGCCCGCCTACCCCCCTGGGCGCGCCCCCATGCCTCGTGGCCACCCCGTGGCTTCCCTGGCATGTACTCCAAGTCTTCTGGGTTGTATTTGTTCCAAAAACGATCCTCCCGAAGGTTTCATTCCATTTGGACGTCGTTTGATATTCCTTTTCTGCAAACCACTGAAATAGACAAAAAACAATTTGCACTGGGCCTTGGGTTAGTAAGTTAGTCCCAAAAATAATCTAGAAGTGTATAATAAATCCCATTAAACATCCAAAACAAATAATATAATAACATGGAACAATAAAAAATTATCGATACGTTGGAGACATAACAAGCATCCCCAAGCTTAATTCTTGCTCATCCTCGAGTAGGTAAATAATAAAAATAGAATTTTTGTTGTGGAATGCTACCTAACATAATTATCAATGTAATTCCCTTTATTGTGGCATGAATGTTCAGATCCCAAAGATTCAAGACAAAAGTTTAATATTGACATAAAAATAATAATACTTCAAGCATACTAACAAAGCAATTATGTCTTCTCAAAATAACATGGCCAAAGAAAGTTATCCCTACAAAATCATATAGTCTAGCTATGCTCTATCTTCATCACACAAAATATTTAGATCATGCACAACCCCAGTTTTAGCCAAGAAATTGTTTCATACTCCAATTTTTTTAAAATTTTCAACTTTCACGCAATACATGAGCGTGAGCCATGGATATAGCACTATAGGTGGAATGGAGTGGTGGTTGTGGAGAAGACAAAAAGGAAGAAGATAGTCTCACATCAACTAGGAATATCAATGGGCTATGGAGATGCCCATCAATAGATATCAATGTGAGTGCGTAGGGATTGGCATGCAACGGATGCACTAGAGCTATAAGTGTATGAAAGCTCAACAACAGAAACTAAGTGGGTGTGCATCCAACTTGCTTGCTCACGAAGACCTAGGGCATTTTGAGGAAGCCCATCATTGGAATATACAAGCCAAGTTCTATAATGAAAATTCCCACTGGTATATGATAGTGACAATACATGAGACTCTCTATCATGAAGATCATGGTGCTACTTTGAAGCGCAAGTGTGGAAAAAGGATAGTAGCATTACCCCTTCTCTCTTTTTCTCTACCATGAGGCTTCTTGATAGAAGGTCCGGTTTGTATGAAATAAAATATGGGTCAAAGCCGACTTGAAAAGGTTAGCAATATCTAACCCCAGCTTACAGAAGGTACAAAAGCATGATGATTCATTGTTCATCAAGTTTACACAAAATCAAGATTGAACAGGACAATAACAACTAACTCAACCAAAGTTTTGGCAGCCGCAATTAAACGATCGGCCTGATCCATAAAATGAAGATCCCGGGCTAGAAAATCTACTGGTACATGAAGACAAGTTGTTGGAAATAGAAGCCGGACACGTTCAGAAGCCCTTTTGTCTAGCTGAAACTTCTTTTTATGTTGTTCAATGTGTCCATTGATACGTCCAAAATGTATCTATAATTTCTGCTTGCTCCATGCTTCTTTTGTGTGATATTGCTATGATATTTATGCACTTCCATACACTTTTGATCATATTTGGACTAACCTATTAACTCAGTGCACCCCAGTGCCAGTTTCTGTTCTCTGCTGTTTTTGTATTTCAGGTTTTCCCATTACTTAAATTGCCAGAAAAATTCCGAGAAAAATATATAAAAAATCAGTGCTCCAGAAGCTTCCACGCGCCAGAAGTGGGGCCAGAGGGGAGCCAGGGGCAGCCCACGCGGCCCCCCTCCTGGCCGCGCCGGGGGGGGCGCCTGGGCCCCCCTCTCCGCCTCTGGTGACCCCCTTTGGCATATATTTACCACCCGTCGTGGAAACCCTGATTCCGGAACCCTTTTCTCCAGAAGCCATTCCGAGATCCGCCGCCATCGCCACCAAGTTTTGGGGGACCAGAATTCCTGTGCCGGCATCCTGCCAGGACGGGGAAGTGCCCCCGGATTCATCTCCATCGATGTTGCTTCCTCCCTCCATGATGCGGGAGTAGTTCCTTCTCGGGGCTGAGGTTTTCTACCAGTAGCTATTTGGTCAATTCTCTCTCCCATGATGTGATCTTCGTTGTGATCATAGGCTATGTTAATCTAGGGTGATCCCATGATATTTCCCCTTCCTCTATGTATTGGATTGATGTACTCACTTGTCTTTATCTAGTATAATCTCCGAGACCAAGGTGACAGCGGTCTATTGGACATGGATTAGAAGAATATTTTCATGAGTGATTTCCTCTTTTGTGTGTGGATTGAAGATTGAGAGTCTCTTGGTGCTTGTCTTTGAATATCCTTGAGATATGTTGTGGTGATTGTGGTACTCTCTTTGGATGGCCGCGGTGACATTGGGAAATCCATAGATTGAGAACTACGAACTTTGAGGTGTGCTTTTGTAGCCCTACATAATTCTCGTCCTCTCTTGACCACAAAGGAATGACCTCCGAGTGCGTCCCCCTTGCATGTTTTATGGGAAATATCATGTGATTCGATTATGTTAATGTTGTTGGGAGTTGCCACTAGTGAAAGTATGAAGCCTAGGCCTTGTTTCCACCATTGCAATACCATTTGTGCTCACGTTTACCACTTGTTTGCTTGCTGCACTTTTTATTACAGATTTATATTACTTTGCTTTGCCACTCCTATCATCCATATTTTACCATCTCTTTGCCGAACTAGTGCACCTATACATCTGACAAGTGTATTAGGTGTGTTGGGGACACAAGAGACTTCCTGTATCTTGATTGCAGGGTTGCTTAAAAGGGGTACGTTCAACCTCCACTTCCCTGAGTTCGATAAACCTTGGGTTACTCACTTAAGGGAAATTTGCTGATGTCCTACAAACCTCTGCTCTTGGAGGCCCAACACTATCAACAGGAATAGAAGCGTGTAGTAGACATCATCCATCCATGAGAAAGTTTTGTTAAAAACATAATCCTCATGTACAATAGTACTCTCGCATTCAACATGAAGAATGTGACAAAGTTAGTGTTTGCATGGTTGGATGCATATCCTTCTAGCATTATTGTCCTCAAACGAATGTCATGAGAACTGAGAAAATCCTGGTGTTTCTTACGCCACCGATTGGTTATATCTTTTTGTCCATGTCCTTTAGCCTAAATAGACATGAAGACTGAAAACAACTAATGTCTAAAAAATAGTACAGCTGAACGGTTAGTTCTAGTAAAGTATATCAATGTGATTGATATCATCACCTCTATATACAAATTCTCCAGACATGGAAAGCATCGCAACAAGCCGATAATCTTTTTCGGATCAAAACACCACATACTGATATGTAAGGTCTTGACAGAATCTAGCACCATTGATAGGGTACCCTGTTGGGGAACGTACTATTTCAAAGAAAATCTTACGATCACGCAAGATCTATCTAGGAGAAGCATTGCAACGAGCGGGGAGAGTGTGTCCACGTACCCTCGTAGACCGAAAGCGGAAGCGTCAAGTGACGCGGTTGATGTAGACGAACGTCTTCGCAATCCAACCGATCCAAGCACCGAACATACGGCACCCCCGTGTTCAGCACACGTTCAGCTCGATGTCGTCCCATGAACTCTTGATCTAGTTGAGCATCACAAGAGAGTTTCGTCAGCACGACGGCGTGGTGACGGTGATGACGAAGTTATCGGCGTAGGGCTTCACCTAAGCACTGCAATGATATGACCGAGGTGTGTAACTGTGGAGGAGGGCACCGCACACAGCTTGCAAATCAACTTGTGTGTCTATGGCGTGCCCCTCCCCGTGTATATAAAGGAGGGAGGAAGGAGGAGGCGGCCAATGAGGGGGCGCGCCTAGAGGGGGAGTCCTACTCCCACTAGGTGTAGGACTCCTCCTTTTCCTAGTAGGAGTAGGAGAAGGGGAACGAAGGGAGAGGAGGAGAAGGAAAGGAGGGGGCGCCACCCCTCCCCTAGTCCAATTCGTACTAGGCTTGGGGGCGCGCACGGCCCAGCCCTAGCCAGCCCTCTCCCTCTCCCCCCTAAGGCCCATCAAGGCCCATATACCCCCCGGGGGGTTCCATATATTATACGAAGATCCTTATCGGTCAAACCGCATAACAACATACGTTGTTCCCTTTGTCATTGGTATGTTACTTGCCTGAGATTCAATCATCGGTATCATCATACCTAGTTCAATCTCGTCACTAGCAAGTCTATTTACTCATTCCGTAATACATCATCTGGTGACTAACTCATTAGTCATTTGCTTGCAAGGCTTATTACGATGTGTATTACCGAGAGGGCCCAGAGATACCTCTCCGACACTTGGAGTGACAAATCCAATTCTCGATCTATGCCAACACCACAAACACCTTTGGAGACACCTGTAGAGCATCTTTATAATCACCCAGATATGTTGTGATGTTTGATAGCACACAAGGTGTTCCTCCGGTATTCCGGAGTTACATAATATCATAGTCATAGGAACATGTATAAGTCATGAAGAAAGCAATAGCAGTAACACTAAATGATCATAGTGCTAAGCTAACGGATGGGTCTTTTCCATCACATCATTCTCCTAAAGATGTGATCCCGTTGATCAAATGACAACACATTTCTATGGTTAGGAAACATAACCATCTTTGATTAACGAGCTAGTCTAGTAGAGGCATACTAGGGACACTCTGTTTTGTCTATGTATTCACACATGTATCAAGTTTCCGGTTAATACAATTATAGCATGAATAAAATACATTTATCATGATATATAAGGAAATAAAAATGACAACTTTATTATTGCCTCTAGGGCATATTTCCTTCAGTCTCCCACTTGTACTAGAGTCAATAATCTAGTTCACATCGCCATGTGATTTAATACCGATAGTTCACATCGTTATGTGAATAACACCCATAGTTCACATCGCCATGTGACCAACACCCAAAGGATTTATTAGAGTCAATAATCTAGTTCACATCGCCATGTGATTAACATCCAAAGAGTACTAAGGTGTGATCATGTTTTGCTTCGTGAGAGAAGTTTAGTCAGTGGGTCTATTACATTCAGATCCGGATGCATTTCACAAATTTCTATGTCTACAATGCTCTGCATGGAGCTAATCTAGCCAATTGCTTCCACTTTCAATACGCATCCAGATTGATATTTAGAGTCATCTGGATTAGTGGCAAAGCTTGCATCGGTGTAACCCTTTACGACAAACTCTTTATCACCTCCATAATCGAGAAACATTTCCTTAGTCCTCTAGTTACTAAGGATAATTTTGACTGTTTTCCAGTGATCTACTCCTGGATCACTATTGTACCTCCTTGCCAAACTCATGGCGAGGTACACAACAGGTTTGGTACACAACATGGCATACTTTGTAGAACCTACGGCTGAGGCATAGGGAATGACTTTCATTCTTTCTCTATATTCTGTCGTGGTCGGGTTTTGAGTCTTACTCAACTTCATATCTTACAACTTAGGCAATAACTCCTTCTTTGACTCATCCATTTTGAACTTCTTCAAAATCTTTATTAAGTATGTACTCATTGAAAATCATATCATTCTTGTAAATATAGGCTTCACCGCAAGTCTGTATAAGACCATATGCTTTGATCACCTCATCAAAGCGTATATTCCAACTTCGAGATGCTTGCACCAGTCCATAGATAGATCGCTGGAGCATGCACACTTTTTTAGCACCTTTAGGATTGACAAAACCTTCTGGTTGCATCATATACAACTCCTCTTTGATGTATCGATTAAGGAATGCAGTTTTGACATCCATTTGCCAGATTTCATAATCATAAAATGTCGCAATTGCTAACATGATTCAGACAGACTTAAGCATCGCTACGGGTGAGAAAATCTCATTGTAGCCAACTCCTTGAACTTTGTCGAATAAACTTTTTCGACAAGGCGAGCTTTGTAGATAGTAACACTACCATCACCGTCCGTCTTCCTCGTGAAGATCCATTTATTCTCAGGGGCTTGCTGATTATCGGGCAAGTCCACCAACGCCCACTCTTTGTTCTCATACATTGATCCTATCTCAGATTTCATGGCCTCAAGCCATTTTGTGGAATCTAGGCTCATCATCGCTTCCTCATAGTTTGCAGGTTCATCATGGTCTAGTAACATGACTTCCAAAACTGGGTTACCATACCACTCTGGCGCGAAATGCACTCTAGTTGACCTACGAGGTTCAGTAGTAACTTGATCTGAAGTTTCATGATCATCATCGTTAGCTTCCTCACAGATCGGTGTAGGAATCACTAGAACTAGTTTCTGTGATGTACTACTTTCCAATTCTAGAGAAGGTAGAATTACCTCATCAAGTTCTACTTTCCTCCCACTCACTTCTTTCGAGAGAAACTCCTTCTCTAGAAAGGATCCATTCTTAGCAACAAAAGTCTTGCCTTCAGATCTGTGATAGAAGGTGTACCCAACAACTTCTTTTGGGTATCCTATGAAGATGCATTTCTCTGATTTGGGTTCGAGCTTATCAGACTGAAGCTTTTTCACATAAGCATCGCGACCCCAAATTTTAAGAAACGACAACTTTGGTTTCTTGCCAAACCATAGTTCATACGGTGTCGTCTCAACAGATTTAGATGGTGCCGCATCAAGTTCTACTTTCCTCCCACTCACTTATTTCGAGAGAAACTCCTTCTCTGGAAAGGATCCATTCTTAGCAACAAAATTCTTGCCTTCGGATCTGTGATAGAAGGTGTACCCAACAGTTTCTTTTGGGTATCCTATGAAGATGCATTTCTCCGATTTGGGTTCGAGCTTATCAGACTGAAGCTTTTTCACATAAGCATCGCAACCCCAAACTTTAAGAAACGACAACTTTGGTTTCTTGCCAAACCACAGTTCATACGGTCTCGTCTCAACGGATTTAGATGGTGCCCTATTTAATGATAATGCAGCTGTCTCTAATGCATAACCCCAAAATGATAGTGGTAAATCGGTAAGAGACATCATAGATCGCACTATATCTAATAAAGTACGGTTACGATGTTCGGACACACCATTACGCTGTGGTGTTCCAGGTGGCGTGAGCTGTGAAACTACTCCACATTGTTTCAAATGAAAACCAAAGTCGTAACTCAAGTATTCGCCTCCGCGATCAGATTGTAGAAACTTTATTTTTCTTGTTACGATGATTCTCTACTTTAGTCTGAATTTTTTTGAACTTTTCAAATGTTTCAGACTTGTGCTTCATCAAGTAGATATACCCATATCTATTCAAATCATCAGTGAAGGTCAGAAAATAAATGATACCCGCCGCAAGCCTCAACACTGGTCCACATACATCAGTATGTATGATATCCAACAAATCAGTTGCTCGCTCCATTGTTCCGGAGAACGGAGTTTTAGTCATCTTGCCAATGAGGCAAGGTTCACAAGCACCAAGTGATTCATAATTAAGTGATTCCAAAAGTCCACCAGCATGGAGTTTCTTCATGCGCTTTACACCAATATGACCTAAACGGCAGTGCCACAAATAAGTTGCGATCATTATCAACTCTGCATCTTTTGGCTTCAATATTATGAATATGTGTATTTACTACGATCGAGATTCAATAAATCATTCAACTTGGGTGTATGACCATAGAACGTTTTATTCATGTAAACAGAATAACAATTATTCTCTCAATTAAATGAATAATTGTATTGCAATAAACACGATCCAGTCTTGTTCATGCTCAACACAACCACCAAATAACATTTATTTAGGTTTAACACCAATCCCAAAAGTACAGGGAGTGTGCGATGATGATCATACCAATATTGGAACTACTTCCAACACACATTGTCACCTCACCCTCAACTAGTCTCTGTTTATTCTGCAACTCCTGTTTCGAGTTACTAATCTTAGCATCCGAACAAGTATCAAATACCCAGGGGCTACTATCAACACTAGTGAGGTACACATTATAAATATGTATATCAAGTATACCTTTGTTCACTTCGCCATCCTTATTATCCGCCAAATATTCGGGGGAACTTCCGCTTCCAATGACCATTTCCTTTGTAGTTAGAAGCACTCAGTTTCAGGCTTAGGTCCAGTTTTTTGTTTCTTCATGGGAGTGACAACTTGCTTGCCATTCTTCTTGAAGTTCCCTTTCTTACCCTTGCCCCCTTTTTGAAACTAGTGGTCTTGTTAACCATCAACAATTGATGCTCTTTCTTGATTTCTACCTTCGTTCATTTCAGCATCACTAAGAGCTTGGGAATCGTTTTCATCATCCCTTGCGTATTATAGTTCAACAAAAAGTTCTAGTAACTTGGTGATAGTGACTAGAGAACTCTGTCAATCACTATTTTATTTGGAAGATTAACTCCCACTTGATTCAAGCGATTGTAGTACTCAGACATTCTGAGCACATGCTCATTGGTTGATCTATTATCCTCCATCTTGTAGGCAAAGTACTTGCCAGAGGTTACATACCTCTCGACACGGGCATGAGTCTGAAATACTATTTTCAAGTCTTGGAACATCTCATATGCTCCGTGGCATTCAAAACTTTTTTGAAGTCCCGGTTATAAGTTGTAAAGCACGGCGCACTAAACTATCAAGTAGTCATCATACCGAGTTTGTCAAACGTTCATAACGTCTGCAGCTGCTCCTGCAATAGGTAGTAGTGCATCAAGGACATAATACTTCTGTGCAGCAATGAGGATAAGCCTCAGATCACGGACCTAGTCCGCATCATTGCTACTAACATCTTTCAACTTAGTTTTCTCTAGGAACATATCAAAAACACAGGGGAGCTATAACGTGAGCTATTTGATCTACAACACAATTTGCAAACACTATCAGGACTAAGTTCATGATAAATTAAAGTTCAATTAATCATATTACTTAAAAACTCCCACTTAGATAGACATCCCTCTAGTCATCTAAATGATCACGTGATCCAAATCAACTAAACCATGTCCGATCATCACGTGAGATGGAGTAGTTTTCAATGGTGAACATCTTATGTTGATCATATCTACTATATGATTCACGCTCGACCTTTCGATCTCCAGTGTTCTGAGGCCAAGTCCGTACATGCTAGGCTCGTCAAGTTTAACCCGAGTATTCTGCATGTGCAAAACAATCTTACACCCGTTGTATTTGAACGTAGAGCTTATCACACCCGATCATCACGTGGTATCTCGGCACGACGAACTTTTGCAACGGTGCATACTTAGGGAGAACACTTGTACCTTGAAATTTTGTAAGGGATAAACTTATAATGCTACCGCCGTACTATGCAAAATAAGAAGCATAATAAAATAAACATCACATGCAATCAAAATATGTGACATGATATGGCCATCATCATCTGGTGCTTTTGATCTCCATCTCCAAAGTATCGTCATGATCTCCATCATCACCGGCTTGACACCATGATCTTCATCGTAGCGTCGTGGTCGTCTCGCCAACTATTACTACTACCACTACTATCACTAACTCAAAGTGATAAAGTAAAGCAATTACACGGCTTTCGCAATTCATACAATAAAAAGACAACCATAAGGCTCCTGCCGGTTGCCGATAATTTACAAAACATGATCATCTCATACAATAACGTATAACTCATCATGTCTTGACCATATCACATCACAACATGCGCTGCAAAAACAAGTTAGACGTCCTCTACTTTGTTGTTGCAAGTTTTACGTGGCTGCTACGGGCTTAGCAAGAACCGTTCTTACCTACGCATACAAAACCACAACGATTTTTCGTCAAGTGTGTTGTTTTAACCTTCACAAGGACCGGGCATAGCCACACTCGATTCAACTAAAGTGAGAGAGACATACACCCGCCGGTCACCTTTAAGCAATGAGTGCTCATAACGGTGAAACCAGTCTCGCGTAAGCTTACGCGTAATGTCGGTCCGGGCCGCTTCATCTCACAATGTTGCCGAATCAAAGTATGTCATGCTGGTAAGAAGTATGACTATTATCGCCCACAACTCATTATGTTCTACTCGTGCATATCATCTACGCATAGACCTGGCTCTGATACCACTGTTGGGGAACGTAGTATTTCAAAAAAAATCCTACAATCACGCAAGATCTATCTAGGAGAAGCATAGCAACGAGCGGGGAGAGTGTGTCCACGTACCCTCGTAGACCGAAAGCGGAAGTGTCTAGTGACGTGGTTGATGTGGTCGAACGTCTTTGTGATCCAACCGATCTAAGCACCGAACGTATGACACCTCCGCGTTTAGCACAGGTTTAGCTCGATGACGTCCCACGAATTCTTGATCCAGTTGAGCGACACGGGAGAGTTTCATCAGCACAACGGCATGGTGACGTTGATGGTGAAGTTACCGGCGCAGGGCATCACCTAAGCACTGCAACGATATGACTGAGGTGTGTAACTGTGGAGGGGGCACCGCAAACGGCTTGCAAATGAACTTGTGTGTCTATGGGGTGCCCCCTTCCCACGTATATAAAGGAGGGAGGGAGGAGGAGGCGGCCAAGGAGGGGGCGCCGCCCCTCCCCCCTAGTCCAATTCAGACTAGGTTTGGGGGCGCACGACCTAGCCCTAGCCAGCCCTCTCTCTCTCCCCTAAGGCCCATCAAGTCCCATATACCCTCTCGGGGGGTTCCGGTAACCTCCCGGTACTCCGGTATATATCCGGTGACCCCCAGAACACTTCTGGTGTCCGAATATAACCTTTTAACATATAAATCTTTATGTCTTGACCAGTTTGAGACTCCTCGTCATGTCTGTGATCACATCCGGGACTCCGAACTACCTTCGGTCATCAAAACACATAAACTCATAATACCGATCGTCATCGAACGTTAAGCGTGCGGACCCTACGGGTTCGAGAACTATGTAGACATGACCGAGACTCATCTTTGGTCAATAACCAATAGTGGAACCTGGATGCTCATATTGGTTCCTACATATTCTACTAAGATCTTTATCGGGCAAACCGCATAACAACATACGTTGTTGCCTTTGTCATCTGTATGTTACTTGCTCGAGATTCGATCGTCGGTATCATCATACCTAGTTCAATCTCGTCATCGGCAAGTCTCTTTACTCGTTCCATAATACATCATCTCGTGACTAACTCATTAGTCGTTTTCCTGTAAGGCTTATTACGATGTGTATTACCGAGAGGGGCCAGAGATACCTCTCCCACACTTGGAGTGACAAATCCTATTCTCGATCTATGCCAACACCACAAACACCTTTGGAGACACCTGTAGAGCATCTTTATACTCACCCAGATACGTTGTGATGTTTTATAGCACACAAGGTGTTCCTCCGGTATTCGGGAGTTACATAATCTCATAGTCAGAGGAACATGTATAAGTCATGAAGAAAGCAATAGCAGTAAAACTAAACTATCATAGTGCTAAGCTAACGGATGGGTCTTGTCCATTACATCATTCTCCTAATGATGTGATGTCGTTGATCAAATGACAACACATGTCTATGGTTAGGAAATATAACCATCTTTGATTAACGAGCTAGTCTAGTAGAGGCATACTAGGGACACTCCGTTTTATCTATGTATTCATACATGTATCAAGTTTCCGGTTAATACTATTCTAGCATGAATAAAAGACATTTATCATGATATATAAGGAAATATAAATAAAAACTTTATTATTGCCTCTAGGGCATATTTCCTTCACACCCATGTACAAACTCTTCATTGAGCATAGAACATAATATTAGTACCAAAAGCGCACTCCAAGATTATATAAAAATTATGCGCACAAATGAAAAATAAAGATTATGATTACATAAGTGTTGATGATATAAAACTTACGCACACAAATGAAAAATGCAGCTTGTGATTACAAAAGTGTTGATGATAATATACAGTACCCGAATAAGTGTGGAGCCAACCACCATCTGGTAACCTTCAAACGGATCAGGAATTACACCCAAGGTCTCCAGTTTAGGCACATAGACCATAGTTATTTGCAAAGGTGCATAACGGTAGTCAAGGAACAGCCTTTGGAGTGAAGGTTGTCAGTGTCAAAACCGACAGATCTCGGGTAGGGGGTCCCAAGCCGTGTCTCATGGATCGATGGGTAACATGAGACAAGGGACACGGTATTTACCCCAGGTCCGGGCTCTCTTAATGGAGGTAATACCCTACTTCCTGCTTGATTGATCTTGATGAATATAAGGATTACAAGAGTTCATCTACCTCGAGATCATATGTTGTGGTCTAAAACCTGAGGGTATGATGAATAATGTCATAATCCTCTATCGACTAGCCTGGCCTTGGCTTATATAATGTACCAGAGGCCTAGGATAACAAGAGGCCTAGGATAACAAGAGTCCTAGTCGAATACGTCGGTGGAGAGGAGTCCTTGTCTTGATCACCAAGTCTTGTGGAATCTTCCTCATGTATGTCATCGGCTGCCTGAAGTGGCCCATGAGTAAACGGCCATGGGGGTCCTCGGCCCAATCCACCTAGTCGGGAGACAAGGTGGTGAGTACCCCCTATTCCAGGACACCGTCAGTAGCACCCTGAACCGGTCTTCAAGTTGGGGACGCTCCTCGGTTCTTCCGAATTGTTCTTCGTCTTGGGTCGTCGGTCTTGAAAACTGATTCAACAAATCTTCCCATCTTTGATCTTGAGGATTCTTGAGCTAAATCTGAAGATTTCACAAGTCGGGTATCCGAGGAGCCCTTTAAGTCTTTGGCCTTTATCAATGCCTTGTTAGTTTTATGCCACACCTCGGGTTTGATGTTTTTCCCGGTTGGCGGTATCCCCTTTCGCGACCGAGCTCCAATGCCGGATTGCATCCTTTGTCAGCCGAGCTCCAATGTTGAACTATATCCGAGCTCTAACGCCGAACTATATCCGAGATCCAACGTCGGACTATATCAGAGGTGTCATAAATTACCTCATTCTTGGGAAACTTTGAAGGAGTTCAACCGAGCTTAATGCAGAAAATGCCCTCTAAGGAGCCATCCACTTGCATCTGAGCTATATGCCAAACTGCTTCCGAGGTGGTGCACCACCTCGGTCGTGGGCTGATTGTTTGCGGATTTTATTTTTGATGCGTGTAAATTTATTTGCTGACGAGATGTATTGCCACTAGCCCTCAAGGTGTCTGTCGGCCTAAAATCCCAGATGCACCCAAAGGAAAACATGAAACCGCTGATCCTAGTAGCCCATGAGACTCAGGTCGATTCGTGAAATCAGCTTGTGGATCAACTCCTAGCTCGGCAGCATACAGAGGAATTGAAATGCAGTGTCATATATTAGAGGTAATAGTGATCGGCGGACGGACCCCTGAGAGAGGGTCGTGAGAAGTCGCCATGATATATTTGCTTGATGCCGGATAAGTCCCACATGGTACTTATTGCTGTCCGAAGATGCGCTTGTCCATAACTCGGTCAAGCCGAAAACTAAGCACTTTGGATTTTCTGCATTGAATAGGCAATGCAGCAGCCCCCGGGCCACTGGTCAAGTGGCAACACCAGATCAGGAGATCGATGCGCCCCTTAAATATTTGTAAATGATAAGCGCGAAGCCCAGTAGCCCCCGAGCCTTAATGTGGGCCCGGGCGGCCGAATTAAGGATCGATATCCGTTTTACAGAGAGAAAAATATGTTGTGTTTAACACAAACTTCTTGGAAAGAGAATAAAGATCTCTTAAAGGAGCTAGAGCCAGCGAAAGTTGGGCTCGCCAAGGTCGGCCCCAAGGGGCTTAATAGATAGAAAATCAATGTCAGTTGGGAATTATGAGAGCGCTATTTCGGCTGCTCGGTTGTCTCAGCGAGATTGTGCCCCTTGCTCTTTAAAAGATGGGCTGCAATAAGTCGACTTTACTCTCGATTTTTATACGTAATGATGTATACAAGTACTTGACATCATTAATGCTCGGATCCGCATTGTGGAAAACTTTGTTGACCGACCATCAACTTCAACCTCTTCGGCAAGTAGCCGGGGAGTGTTTGTCCTACTTTATAAAGCCTTTATGAGGGAAAAGATTTATGGCAAACAAGGAAATCCAGCCATATGGGTTTATGAACAAAGGAACGCGGAGAGATATGTTACATTACTTTTTAACGTAAGAAACATCTTCCAAAGAAAATACTCCCGCTATCGGTTCCTTTCTTTGGGTTTTCATGCTGATCATGATCATGAAACCTCACCTCCGAGCAATGTGGGAGGAAAATGTTGAGGATTTAGTTTGGGGAAAGTTCCCGAACTCTGTGGTTTTTTGTGAACCAAAATTTTCACTTCCGTCGTTGCCGACCAATTATATTATTTAAGATGGCTAGCTTTCGGCTTCTCCCAGTCTGAGGACTAACACGGATGACCTGGAAGTAACAATCACAGAGGTGCTCCCTTTACCTCCAAGCCGAACAATCGGGAACGTAGGGATAATCACAGGAGCCAGGCAACCCTGCTTGGCCAAAATCTTAAGTCAAATTGATGCATATTTATGGTTTTATAATGATAATTATGGAAGGCAACACTTGTATAATGAATACAAACGCTGATGATATATGTTTATTTTGACTCCGTTGCGACCGTTTATCATTCGAAAGTGGCCCATCGTCGGCTTCTACCCCTTTGTAGATGCTACACAAGGTGTTTCCGCAGTAACAATACAACCCTTAGCCGACGTCTCGGTGACCAAAGGCGGTTGTGTTAGCGGAAACAAGGTAATCAGATATGCGGGCTTCACTTAGTCATAGGAGCTTAAAGTTGGGAGGCCAGTTATTAGCCCCACGTTAGTGTTTGGCATCAGCAGAGGTCAAGCCGTTAAAACTTCGTCCAATGTTATGAACGGCCCGTCGTTTAATACAAGGTGACCTTCGTTGATCTCATAATTTAACACAGTCATCGGATCGCCGACCAGTTTACGCTTATTGTGACAGTCAGTTTTCGGTTTTCTCCAATGAGGCGCTTAACCATGCGAGTTGGAAGCACAATCGCAGTGGTTCTCCCTTTGCACACCTAGCCGAACAAAGCAGAACCTAGGAGCCAAACGCGGGAGCCGGGCAATCCAACTATTGACCGAAGATACAATTCGAAACGGATGCATATAAAGCAATATCCGAGAACGTTTTGCCGAAGACTCCTCGGAGTACCTTGGCTTTTGGTGGGTTCGACTGTATTCCAGCCCCCCATTCATATTTCCAATGCTTTAAAGACGTCTCGCATTGCACTGCTCGGTAACAAGTCCCGATGTGGAGTGTATTTTGTCAACGCCGAGGTGTAGTTTGGCGGGAAAGATGCCGAGATGTGGGTCGAGAAAGATCTCTCGAGCTGAATTATAATATGGGGCACCTCAGTCATGAGGATGTCCCACTTCCTGAAAGAAAAACATACAAATGGCTAAAAGGTGCCATAAGCTCGAAAAGCCAAAAACTTATGTAAAAGCTTGAAGTCCGAACTAAATCAAGTCATTTGGTGCCAATCCGAAAATTGGTCTTAAAATTTTTGTGCTTCTGTCATGCATTAATATGACACATCTGATCTCAAGACTTCAAGCGGGTCAGCCTACAGCTGCAACCTCCTATCCCGAAGGCAGAGTACTTCTCGTTAGGCCAGTTTAGCGAACCAAACTCGAGCGGCTTTGAGAGAGAAACTAGGCTCCCCGGCTATTGACCACACACTCGCGTCGAATAGGGAGTGATAAAAAAGACTTTGCAACGACTAATAAGAAATCTTTTATTATAAAATGGCTCATATAAATTTGCAACCCCCTAGTTAACTTGGGTAAAATAAATATTTTTGACAAAATAAGTTTTTTACAAATAAATATAATGTTTTGTCGAACCGAATAAGAATAAAAATAAAAATAAAAATAACTGAGCATGGAAGCGACTTAGCTGGTTAATGTGCTCATTGTTGTTGACGAGATCTAGGCTTGTGACGGAACGAATATGTAGTCCTTGGCCTGGCCGAGGTCAGAGCCCCCGAGTCCGAAGTGACCGGGCGAGGAGTTCGGCCTGATGAAGTGGCGACACAACGCGGTCGATGTGGTGAGCCAATGCCCCGGTCCAGCTAATCATGATAAAGCTGGATGGTTGGTGACGCCGAAGTCACCAGAGTATGTTGATGAAGAAATAGCAAAGTCCCCGGTCCAGCCAAGGCGTCGAAGCCTCCATGTCAACCGATGAGTCGAAGCAGGTCGGCTGGTGACGCCGAAGTCACCAGGGTAGGTTTGTTGAAGATATGGTAAAAACCCCGGTCTAGCCGAGGTGACGGAGCAGGTCGGTAAAGAGATGTTGCAGCTGTCATGTTAGCCGAGGTGTTGAAGCAGTTCGGCATGATGGACATCGGCTTGAAGAAGCAACAATGCGGCCATGCCGACGCAGGTCGTAACTTGTGACGCGGTTAATGCCGGCTTGATGAGGTGACCATGCGGCGATGTCGGTGTGCCCGCTCCGTGTAATCCATGGGGCGGCAATGTTGGTGATGATTTATCCTTTGCAATTTCGTACTCTTGTTTGGCTCACCGAGATGATGATCCGAAGAAGTTGAGCTTGGCTCAACAAAGCGACGACGTGTCTAGCGCAGGCCGGCACCCGTGGAGCAGTATTGCCGGACTGGTTTGACACCAGCGTGATGGTGAAGATTACCTCAAAGGAGGCTTAAAATTTTATGGGCACGTGTTTAAAAACAACGCACAATACACTAGAAAAAAAATTCCTTCAGAAGGTTGTCCAATATCCCGTTCATGAAGAAACATGAACTCGGGTCGGATTCGTATTCACACAGAAAACAGATCTGAAATTTTGTCTACTCATCGGAAGGTTCCCGAAGATTGAACGGTCGGATCGAGCTGAAATTTCGAGGGCTGGTAGATATAGGAATTCCGCAGCAGATGAACGGCTGGATCTTCCAAAGGACGTCTGAGCCAGACGCTGGACTCCTCGCCCCAAACTCATTCAGATTCCCGCCTAGATTCGATAGGGCTCCAGTATATTGTAGATCGCCGGAGATTCCTCCATCGGAACGCGACGAAATTTTACAGGGTTGTTGTAGATTCAATTCCACACAAGCGATCATCAAAGCGATACTCGAGGAGGTAGTGACGCTGGATACAAATTTGTTGTCCAGAAAAACAGCACGGTCGCCCGAGGACAATGTTGACGCTGAGCCCTCGAGCTCCATGGATGATCACTCCATGATCTTGAGGGAGATCGGAGTTGATGTTGGTGAAGGTAATCGCCCAATCATGACGATCTAACGCGGAGTGTAGTCCTCGGTCGAGCCAAGGTCACCAGTCGAGCCGGTGACGAAGATGCCGACGTTGTAGTTAATCTGCAGACGAGCCATTGATCCTTCGTTGATCTCACAACGGAACTCTCAATGAAAGCACCATTGTCGATGCAAAAACCGGTAGATCTCGGGTAGAGGGTTCCAAGATGTGTGTCATGGATCGATGGGTAACAAGAGATAAGGGATACGGTGTTTACCCAGGTTCGGGCCCTCTCTAAGAGGCAAAACACTACTCCTACTTGATTATATTCGATGTATATGGTTACAGAGTTGATCTAGCTCGAGATCATATGTTGTGGTCTAAAACCTAAGCGTATGATGAATAATGTCATTATCCTCTATCGACTAGCCTGGCCTCGTCTTATATAATGTACAAGAGGCCTAAGATAACAAGAGTCCTAGTCGAATACATCAGTGGAGAGGAGTACTTGTCTTGATCACCAAGTCGTGTGGAATCTTCCTCATGTATGTCATCGGTTGCCCGAAGTGGACAATGAGTAAATAGACATGGGGGTCCTCAGCCCAATCTACCTAGTCGGGAGACGACGTGGTGAGTACCCCCTAGTCCATGACACTGTCAAAGGGGCGTCTTTGATGATGAGCTCCTCTCCTTTAAAGCAAATTCCAATGCTTACAAGGTGAGGCGACTTTATTTGGAGAAAGCGGATACATATTTCTTTTCCAAAAACAAGCAACAAGCACTCCAGGGCAGGGCAGCACGAGTGGATGATGCTTTGCAGTGAGGCCTCCGACAGATCGACCACCACAAGCGCGAGTTTTTTTAGCAGTGGGAGTCGAAGCATTTGTACCAGATTGTCTAGTAGATGACACCATGCCAAGGTGGCGGTGTGGAGAGAGAGGAGGAAAACCTTGAGATGGACATTGGTGGTGAGGGCATAGCTACAACACTTGGTGGAAAGCTATTTGCATAGTAATGGTAGAACTCAAGATGCTGGAGTTTTTTGAATTGACGGGATGTCAGCCAGACGTCCACCGTGCAGGGTATGTGCAGCAGGCAGCATGCCGGGTTACATAGGAGTTGAACAGAGCTCTGGTGGGAGGATATGATTGCTTAGTGGAGTTCAAAATCATGAACAACATATAGAAAGTGATAGTCGAGATTAAGAGGTGCAACGCGCCATTGAGTGCGCTACCGAGATTCAAGGACTTGTGTGGGACAACCATACTTGGTGGGGAGAAGGAAGATGATCTCCCCAAGGATGGCGTCCGGGAGATCGCTGATGCGGTCCACACGATATTCTACGGGTTCATTGGATCCAGGGGCGTGGCCACTTCTGCCCGCGCTGATGGGTGCAGGATCTACAACCGGTGGCGTCGCTGGCCGGAGCCTCATCTGTGTACGTAGCAATCTGGAAAAAAGGAAGAAACATACATGTAGGTCATTCAAAATCATTTCTCAAGATCTGGAAAAAGGCACAAACATATATGTAGGACATTCAAAATTAATTCTCAAGATCTGGCTACGAATTATTAGCACTCACGCTAACCCTAGTGGGATTATTAGCAAAAAATCGTTTGTACAAAACAAAAAGTTAATCACTAACCATAGATACCACTCAAACAAGCAATACACTACATGGATCTGATGAATCTTACTCTGATTTTATGGACTAGGTGAACATAATCGAGGATTTCTATTCCCAACAAAAGGGGAGGGGGGCTAACCGGTTTTCTGTTGGAGTCGAAGTTGTTGCCGGAGTAGTTGTGGACCTCTGCCTCCGGCTGGGGAGGCACGATGACGGCGACGAAGTCAATGTCGCGCTGCTGCCTGCGCGAGACCTCGGCGGCGGCGACAACAACCTTTGTGCCCAGTTTCATGTGTTTCGCGGGTGCTTCACCAGCCCTAGCATTGCCACTCCCACCGATGGTGCGCTTCGGCAAAACCCTAATACACTCCATACGGCAGTGACAACTATGGACGGGGTGAGCGGCTGATGTCTACTACGCAATCTTCTCCTTGTAGACGTTGTTGGGCCTCCAAGTGCAGAAGTTTGTAGGAAAGTAGCAAATTTCCCTCAAGTGGATGACCTAAGGTTTATCAATCCGTGGGAGGCGTAGGATGAAGATGGTCTCTCTCAAACAACCCTGCAACCAAATAACAAAGAGTCTCTTGTGTCCCCAACACACCCAATACAATGGTAAATTGTATAGGTGCACTAGTTCGACGAAGAGATGGTGATACAAGTGCAATATGGATGCTAGATATAAGTTTTTGTACTATAAAAATATAAAAACAACAAGGTAACTAATGATAAAAGTGAGCATAAACGGTGTTGCAATGCTTTGAAACAAGGCCTAGGGTTCATACTTTCACTAGTGCAAGTTCTCTCAACAATGATAATATAATTAGATCATATAACTATCCCTCAACATGCAACAAAGAGTCACTCCAAAGTCACTAATAGGGGAGAATAAACAAAGGGATTATTGTAGGTTACGAAACCACCTCAAAGTTATTCTTTTTTATCGATCTATTCAATAGTCCGTAGTAAAATAACACGAAGCTATTCCTTCCGTTCGATCTATCCTAGAGTTCATACTAGAATAACACCTTAAGACACACATCAACCAAAACCCTAATGTCACCTAGATACACCATTGTCACCTCAAGTATCCGCGAGTATGATTATACGATATGCATCACATAATCTCAGATTCATCTATTCAACCAACACAAAGAATTTCAAAGAGTGTCCCAAAGTTTCTACCAGAGAGTCAAGACAAAAACGTGTGCCAACCCCTATGCATAGATTCCCAAGGTCACGGAATCTCCAAGTTGATCACCAATACATACATAAAGTGAATCGATAGAATACCCCATTGTCACCACGGGTATCCCACGCAAGACATACATCAAGTGTTCTCAAATCCTTAAAGACTAAATCCGATAAGATAACTTCAAAGGTAAAACTCAGACCATTACAAGAAGAGGGGGAGAAACATCATAAGATCCAACTATAGTAGCAAAGCTCACGATACATCAAGATCGTGTCATCTCAAGAACACGAGCGAGAGAGAGAGAGAGAGAGAGAGAGAGAGAGAGAGAGAGAGAGAGATCAAACACATAGCTACTAGTACATACCCTCAGCCTCGAGGGTGAACTACTCCCTCCTCGTCATGAAGAGCATCGGGATGATGAAGATGGCCACCGGAGAGGGATTCCCCCTCCGGCAGGGTGCCGGAACAGGGTCTAGATTGGTTTTCGATGGCTACAGAGGCTTGCGGCGGCGGAACTCCTGATCTAGATTTCTTTCTGGAAGTTTGGGTATATATAAGAGGTTTTGGAGTCGGGAACAAGTCAAGGGGGTCCCCGAGGTGGCCACGAGATAGGGGGTGCGCCCCCCACCCTCGTGGTGGCCTCGGGACGCTTCTGGTCCATCTCTGGTACTCCGTGGGCTTCTTCTGGTCCAGAAACAATCTCCGTGGAGTTTCAGGTCAATTGGACTCCGTTTGGTATTCCTTTTCTACGATACTAAAAAACAAGTAAAAACAGAAAGTGGTACTGGGCTCTGGGTTAATAGGTTAGTCCCAAAAATCATATAAAAGTGTATATTAAAGCCCATTATAAACATCTAAAACAGATAATATAATAGCATGGAACAATAAAAAAATTATAGATACGTTAGAGACGTATCAAGCATCCCCAAGCTTAATTCATGCTTGTCCTCGAGTAGGTAAATGATAAAAACAGAATTTTTGATGTGGAATGCTACCTATCATAATTATCAATGTAATTTTATTTATTGTCGCATGAATATTCAAATCCATAAGATTCAAGACAAAAGTTTAATATTGACATAAAATAATAATACTTCAAGCATACTAACAAAGCAATTATGTCTTCTCAAAATAACAAGGCCAAAGAAAGTTCATCCCTGCAAAATCATATAGCTTGGTTATGCTCCATCTTCATCACACAAAATACTCAAATCATGCACAACCCCGGTTTCAGCCAAGCAATTGTTTCATACTTAATTTTTTTCAAACTTTTTCAACTTTCACAAAATACATGAGCGTGAGCCATGGATATAGCACTATAGGTGGAATAGAGTGGTGGTTGTGGAGAAGACAAAAGGAGGAAGATGGTCTCACATCGACTAGGCGTATCAATGGGCTATGAAGATGCCCATCAATAGATATCAATGTGAGTGAGTAGGGATTGCCATGCAACGGATGCACTAGAGCTATAAATGCATCACTACAAGAAATATGTCAACTTATGACCTTCTGTTAGTGACCCTGGAAGAATTGGTCATAGATCTATGACCATTTCAGACCAATTGGTCAAAAGTTGTTCGGGGGGCTCCAAACCCTAAACTATAGCGACCATTTTGGTCAGAAAGGTCATAATTTCCTTACACGAAATGGTCATAAAGCAGATAGCACTGGTTCGCTGCCTTATTTCTAGCTGATCATGACCAATATAGAAGGTCATAACCTTGTAAATTGTGGTGGGTTACTACGACTAGGCGCCACCTCATCAGTTTTGCCTATGTGTCATGGCCATGTGGCAGTTTTTGCCCTAGGTTGTGAAGCAACCTATATTTCTGTCATTCCCAAAATTCCCCAAAAAATCTCATAAATTCTTTGGGTCATATCTTCGTCTAATATGTAAAAAACCTTCCTTGCCTAGTTCAAAAATAATTCAAAATATTCATTTTCCTATTCTATTCAAAAAAACACTTTGTGAAGGAAGTACCACTTTGGCATGTCCAAATGGTATCCATTTTCTATAGTGCTTTCCTATGCCCAAATAACTACCCTCCACCAAATGCCAGCTCAATCCATTCATTATTTTGAGCCCAGCTTCAACATTCGTATTAATGTCAAGTGTGGTACTTTGCAAAGCAAGTACCACCTAGACTCCTCCTTTTGAGCTGAAAATTTGTGAAGACGGTCTTCTTAGTAACTGATCATCCTCAACCAAAACTCACGCCCATTAGCCATGTGCATTTCCCATACCGCTAATCAAACACTTGGCTGCTAATTCATATTTGAGCATCAATCGGTCTCCTCGTGAGAATATTATGTTGTAATTTTCTTCCTAGCACCTACCTGGGGAGTGCCCAACCCACTAGACATGCCTAGGCCGCCCAGAACACATGGCAACGCCACAGTCACGCGGTGACCACGCGGCGGGCATGCGAGTTTACGCGCTCTAGAGTTGGGGCCCTCGACCACCGCCCAAACCTCGACGTATCGCCACCAAACCATGTATTTATGATTAAATAGGTACTTATGTAACTAGAAATGATTATTTTAAAAAATAAATAGCAAACTATGAGGCAGCCACAGTTCAAATTTGACCCGCTTCCAACTGAATCGGCGGAAATTTGTCTTTTTCACGAGAGGTGGACCAAAACTTTTTACACCCAACCATTTTGTCAATTGTGCATTAAATATGTCCTAGTATTTTAGAAAATTGATTTGGTCCAATTTTGCAACAATTATTTGGGAGGTCCTTCAAAAACAAAACCTCCTTTTGGGCACTCGAAAAATGGAAAATGATTTTTTTGTCCAAAGAAAATGAAACCTTCCTTAGGCAATATTGTTTTCCATTCCAAGATGCACCCTTGTGCACAATATGAGATCATTTGAACAAACTATGCCATGAATGTGGCCATAGGATTGATCATTTGGCTTGAAAGCCATGAATTTTCACGCATGATAGCTCATTTCTGAGAACACTTTTTTAAAAGAATTTCCGTATTACAAGTTTATTATTTTTCCTGGTAACTTGGTCATATATAATGACACAATGCGAAGGTTTTCCAATTTTTTGATTTTTTTTTGAATTTTTTATGCCCGTTTCAAAATGTGGTCAAAACGGCGGGAATGACCGTTCCTAGCTAGTGGTTGAATCTTGCAATTTTTTTGGTGTTTCTCTAATTAAATAGACACATATGTACCTACAAGCAATTTTTGAAAAAAAAAATAGCAAACTATGAGGCAGCCGCAGTTCAAATTTGACCCGCTTCCAACTGAATCGGCGGAAATTTGTCTTTTTCATGAGAGGTGGATCAAAACTTTTTACACCCAACCATTTTGTCAATTCTGCATTAAATATGTCCTAGTATTTTAGAAAATTGATTTGGTCCAATTTTGCAACAATTATTTGGGAGGTCCTTCACAAAAAACCTCCTTTTGGGCACTCGAAAAATGGAAAATGATTTTTTCGTCCAAAGAAAATGAAAACTTCCTTAGGCAATATTGTTTGCCATTCCAAGATGCACCCTTGTGCACAATATGATATCATTTGAACAAACTATGCCATGAATGTGGCCATAGGATTGATCATTTGGCTTGAAAGCCATGAATCTTCACGCATGATAGCTCATTTCTGAGAACATTTTTTTAAAAGAATTTCCGTATTACAAGTTTATTATTTTTCCTGGTAACTTGGTCATATATAATGAAACAATGCGAAGGTTTTCCAATTTTTGAATTTTTTATGCCCGTTTCAAAATGCGGTCAAAACGGCGGGAATGACCGTTCCTAGCTAGTGGTTGAATCTTGGAATTTTTTTGGTGTTTCTCTGATTAAGTAGATACTTATGTATCTACAAATGATTTTTGGAAAAAATAAAGAGCAAACTACGAGGTAGCTACAGTTCAAATTTGACCCGCTTCCAACTGAATCGGCTGAAATTTGTCTTTTTCACGAGAGGTGGATCAAAACTTTTTACACCCAACCATTTTGTCAATTATGCATTAAATATGTCCTAGTATTTTAGAAAATTGATTTGGTACAATGTTGCAGCAAATATATTATAGGTCCTTCACAAAAAAACTCCTCATACTCGGAAAATGGAAAATTGATCACGACCATTTTAGATGGTCATAACGACATCAAAGGCTGCACTTCGTTCTGATTGGTCTATGGGCATGTCACGCTGATCAAGCATTACACACCGTCGGATGCTGCCAGATCCAACGGCCCACACCCCTCATCCTCTCCCCACCCACACCCACCTGAAAGCATCTCCCCTCACCTACACCACATGTCGTTGAGGACACTAACATGTGGGCCTAATTCCTCGTGGGCCCGCCTGTCAGTGGCCGAATGCCACCACTCACCCACCGCACACCACTCCTCCCCCCTCTCCCCCTCTCCCCCGCA
>LR738714.1:467256968-467328803 GCA_902687465.1 Secale cereale | reverse complement strand
AAACCCTAACCCCTCTCCCCTCTCCCTCCATTGGACCGCCGCCACCATCTACGGCTGCCGATCCCGCCACGACCTCCCCTCCCCGCAAGGCAACCCTTCCTCCCACCCACCGCCACCCACGCCGTCCCTCCTTCCCCTCATCGTTTCTCCCTACCCTCCACCCTCTGCCCCCTACCTCGATCCCCTAGATCCAATCGACCGTCCCTTTCCTCTAGTCACCATACGAAGGGGAGGACGCGCCCGTGGCGGCGGGCTTCGGGCTACCGGAGGGGCTGGCGGCCGTGCTGCCGGCGGACCTGTTCGAGCAGTTGGTCGCCTCGAGGCGGAGGCCGCGGCGCTCCGCGGGCAGCTCGCCCAGCGCGACGACGCCACCGAGGACCTCCACGAGCGTGTCGAGCAGCTCAAGTCCGCGCTCGCGCTCGCCATCGATCGTCTCTGTCCCCGTCGGCGCCACTCCACTCCGCTGCACCCTCCTCTCCTTCGCTCATGCATCTCCCGTCTCTCAGGTACGGATCGACTTCCCACGTTCTCTCCTTCGTCGGTGATGAAGGTAAACGATGCCTGCTAGATTTGACCGGGATGTGGATTTGGATTGACCAGGAGGACCTTCTCGCTCTACGACCAAATCAACCTCATCGACACCGTCCCCGAGGACCAGCTCTGCTTCCAAACGTAACCTCTCCTTACATCCTCCCCATTCCATTTCAATTTTTTCTGTTGACGAACCTGAGTATGAATATACTATGTGTTGCTGTCTACTGTCCTCAATTCCGGCCGGTTTCATGCACTGAGCAACCCATGGTCGATGTGAATATCATATGTGTTGTTGTCTGTTGTCTACTGTCTACTGTCCTCAATTTTCTTAAAACCAGATACTAAATAGGATGAGTGAGACCAAAGAGGTTTTGTTTACAAGTGATCATCTTGATATAGGATGTTTAACTTGTGTTCGGTGCCTGTGCTGCACGTCTCCAAAACGATGGCCTCACCTACAAGGTGATTTCGTCACCCGTATCGACTTAGTGATATATTGTCTAGTTCGTCAGTGTAGATTAGAATTCTTCACCCTTATGGATCGGTTTGTTAGAGACTGTTGCTCACACATTCTTCTCCAATGTCTGTTTACGAATGAAGTGTGGTCTCAGCTACTGTATTCCCACACAGAGAAAATTATGTCGAGTTTATTCCTGGTTTCAGTTAAGAGTACAGAGAACGCAAGTTACCCTTGATGCCATATCGCTCTCACGTGTCTATTATCTAGATGATTGTTATTGTACATTTTTGGTTACAAATTTCTCCGAACTAGTTTGATTCCCTACTGGTCTACATCTTTTATTTACTCCTCCACTGTCACATAATAGATTAGCCTTGAATTCATCTAGTTTGGATCAAAATAGAACCATTGATTAAAACTAAGACATGTTTGAGCTGGCAATGACTGAGATAATATAGTAACCAGTAAAAAATATTTTCTGAAGCCAAATAAATAAATATGCTTTTGTCTGTGAACTATAACAATATTGCTGGCATTCTGTGGCAACATTTGCAGATCTTGAGGCATGTGTGTGGCTGGAAGAAACACTCAAGAAATTTGACCATATACTTGTGATATCACACTCTCAGGACTTCATGAGTGGAGTGTGTACCAATATCATCCACATGCAGAACAGGAAGCTAAAGCTGTGAATATTGCTGGCAATATTACTAATGTTGAAGCTGAAGCTTTAGCTTCATATTCTCTTATGCTTCCAACAATAATGCAGGAAATATTACTAATGTGTTAAGTTGTCTAAACATGCTTGCTGCTAGCTTTAATGTTGGTCTAAAGAACTATTTGTGCATTTACACATTCATGATTTCCTCTGCTGTTTGTAATTGTTCTGGTTAACTGTGCTAGTAGATATTGCCTGGGATATGTAGCTTTGTTAATCCCCTCAGCTGTGATATTCTGTAACTTGTTGATTTTCTATAGCTTTGTTAATCTTACAATTCCCTTGCTACTACTGTTAGCCTGTAACACTGGATTCAGTGAAATTATGTTGTGAATTTGAAATGAAGTTGTACTCCTAATTCTAAAATGAAGTTGTAAATTTGTCTGAAATGAAGTTGTAAATTTGAAGCAACTTCTTCTAGCCTGTAACAACTTCTACTCCTAATTCTGTAACTAAGCTTCTAAATATTTAGAGTAAATGGAATCTCTCTTCAGTTAACTACAACCTTTTTCAGTTACTTTAAATAATACCTTCTTCTGTTAACTGATTAGTAGCATAGCCCTTTTTCTGTTAATTTAAATTGACTGAAACATTTTTAGTTACTTCAATTAAACATGTAGTGTAGAGTTATTCATTTGATTCATTTGAAAAGATGAGTAATTGTTTTTCATTAACAGAAACTTCTCCTCTCTTTTCTTCTAATTTTCGCTCTTCTCTTCTTCTCTTTGTTGTTGTTAAGTTAGGACTTGCTAATGATGATTGATGTTGTTAGAAATCATGATTGCTTAGTTTAGTGTAGGACTTGCTGCTGCTGCTATCATATTCATACTGTATTTTCCAAAGTTCAATAGCACGTCGACCTTAGGATAAGTTGTTGATAAAAGAAATATTTTCCAAAGTTTGATAACATGTCGTCCTTAGGATAAGTTGTTGATAAAAGAAATGGACTGAGCTAAAGCATTCCCAGGAGTTGATGTTGTTGTTATTGAGCTGCTGTTGTTTTCATTAACTTGTTGTTGCTGTTGTTGTAGGAGAAGAAGGAGCACGCCCAGGAGAAGAAGGAGCAACCTAGGAGAAAAAGAACGAGTAGGAGAAGAAGACCCTGGATTGCTGCCGCTGGAGTGTTGAGGAACTGGGATCTATGACGGCCCTGCACCGGCTCCTACTCGCGAACGTCGCGCGGGCGGCCTGCGTTTGCCGCCTTTGTTGCGTCGTCGCCTCGGACCTCGCCGTGCTGGAGGCCACCTTCCGCGCGCCCTGGGCCGTGCGCCGCATCATCGACGACCCGGCCACCAGGGCCTTCTGCCGCGCTGCCTCCCTCTCCCGATTCACGCTCTCCCACGCCGCTCATCGCGGGGACACCGTCCCCGGCATCGCGCTCAAGTATTCTGTCTAGGTATCATCTGTCTAATCCTTCCTCCCCGTCTGAAGCTCATTCTTCGGGTGTTTTTTTAGCTGAATCCTATTTGAGTGCGACTCATATCCAGTTGTTCGCTCACATTATTATTTGATTATGCCATGCTGCTGCCATTGTTTGCTTAACCATGGTTTGCTCCAACCTGGCATTGTGTTGTATTACTACTAGTACGTACTTCAATTACATGCATGTGTGCTGTTCCCTGAACTGTTTGACTGCCTATAATGTATACGGCTTGCATCTTGCTGCTCCCTGACCTATTGTACTATCCATCTGTTGTGTTAACTTGCACTGTGCTGGTACTTGATCATTTGCAAAATATATCTTAGTTTTCGCTGTTATGAGAATGTTATATGCATGGTTTCCTGTTAAATCTAAAGTTCTGTAGCAAATTTTCATCGTTATGAGAATTTTATATTCACAGATTCACTTGATTATGTTTCTAACTTTTCATAATTTATTATTTGCAGATGCTGGCTTTCATTCTTCAAAAGTTGGGTGTACATGAGCTCTAGGAAGAAGAATCCCAAAGAAAAACCACACCCACCAATGCGTTTTAGCTCACTGGAGATAGTTGTGTGTGAAGCTAGTTATGTGTATATTTAGTTGTATTTTATAGATGAATACCAGAATTGTACTATGCTTGGCTGTTGTATGAAATATTAAGCCTTATTGGCTCTGTTTGAATCAAATTATGTAATTGCACAAATATAGAACCAATGTGTGGTACCGAAAGAGTGATCCTGCTAATTGATTCCCATTTGACTAGTGGGACCTACTTTAAAATGAAAAAGAAAAAGAAAATTGACAATTGGACTGGAAAAAGGCCGAGGCCCAAAAACGTATACTATAAAAGACTGTGGCCCAAAAATAAATGGCTATTGGGCTTGGCCCATGTAGCTGACCAAAATTGAAAGGGGAAAAACAATAAATAGGCTGAATTAATGGGCTCGGCCCATTAAAAACGCCGAATCGGACCGAGCTGATTCTTGTGACACATCAGCTTGCCACGCTGGATGCCTACGTGGCTTGAGGAGGTTGCTAGTGACCAAAAATTTGGTCGTGGAACCAACGACCTTTTACAAAAGGTCAATAATTTCAGTTTACGACCGCCAGCTTTTGACCTTCTGGTTTTGGTCACAGAAAGGTCGCAAATGAAAAACTATGACCTTTCAGAGACCAATAGTGAGGGTCACAAGTTGACATATTTCTTGTAGTGCATGAAAGCTCATCAAAAGAAACTAAGTGGCTGTGCATCCAACTTTCTTGATCACCAAGACCTAGGGCATTTGAGGAAGCCCATCGTTGGAATATACAAGCCAAGTTCTATAACGAAGATTCTCACTAGTATACGAAAGTGACAAAATAAGAGACTCTCTATCATTAAGATCATGGTGCTACTTTGAAGCACAAGTGTGGGAAAAAAGATAGTAGCATTGTCCCCTTTTTTTTCTTCTTTTTTTCTTCTTTTTTTCTTTTTTTCTTTTTTTTGGACCTTCCTGTTTTTATTTGGCCTTTCTCTTTTTTTGCCTTTCTTTTTTTTCTTCGGGACAATGCTCTAATAATGATGATCATCACACTTCTATTTATTTACAACTCAAAGATTACAACTCAGTACTAGAACAAAATATGTCTCTATATGAATACCTCCGGCGGTGTACTGGGGTGTGCAATGAATCAAGAGTGACATGTATGAAAAATTATGCATGGTGGCCTTGCCACAAATACGATGTCAACTACATGATCATGCAAGGCAATATGACAATGATGAAACATGTCATAATAAACGAAACGGTGGAAAGTTGCATGGCAATATATCTCGGAATGGCTATGGAAATGCCATAATAGGTAGGTATGGTGGCTGTTTTGAGGAAGGTATATGGTGGGTGTATGGTACCGGCGAAAGTTGTGCGGCACTAGAGAGGCTAGCAATGGTGGAAGGTTGAGAGTGCGTATAATCCATGGACTCAACATTAGTCATAAAGAATTGACATACTTATTGCAAAAATCTACAAGTCATCAAAACCAAGCACTACACGCATTCTCCTAGGGGAAGGGTTTGTAGGAGTTAACCGTCGCGCAATCCCGACCTCTACACAAAGGAAGACAATCAAAAAACACCTCATGCTTCAAATTTGTTACACAACGGTTACCATACGTGCATGCTACGGGACTTGGAAACCTCAACACAAGTCTTTCTAAAGTTCACAACTAATCTACTAGCATGACTCTAATATCACCATCCTCATATCTCAAAACAATCATCAAGCATCAAACTTCTCTTAGCATTCAATGCACTTTATATGAAATTTTTTATTATATCCCTCTTGGATGCCCATCATATTAGGACTAAATTCATAACCTAAGCAAATTACCATGCTGTTCTAAAAGACTCAAAATAATATAAGTGAAGCATTAGAGTTCATCTATTTCTTCAAAATAAAACCACCGTCGTTCTCTAAACAGATATAAGTGAAGCACTAGAGCAAACGACAAACTACTCTGAAAGATATAAGTGAAGATCAATGAGTAGTCGAATAATTATGTAACTATGTGAAGACGCTCTAATATTTAAGAATTTTAGATCTTGGAATACTATTCAAACAGCAAGCAAAACAAAATAAAATAAATTGACGCTCCAAGCAAAACACATATTATGTGGTGAATAAAAATATAGCCTCAAGTAAAGTTATCGACGAACGAAGACGAAAGAGGGGATGCCTTCCCGGGGCATCCCCAAGCTTAGGCTTTTGGTTGTCCTTGAATATTTCCTTGGGGTGCCTTGGGCATCCCCAAGCTTAGGCTCTTGCTACTCCTTATTCCATAGTCCATCGAATCTTTACCCAAAACTTGAAAATTTCACAACACAAAACTCAACAGAAAACTCGTAAGCTCCGTTACTATAAGAAAATAAAACCACCACTTAGGTACTATTGTGAACTCATTATAAATTCATATTGGTGTAATATCTAATGTATTCCAACTTCTCTATGGTTCATACCTTCCAATAACACTCATAGATTCATCAAAAATAAGCAAACAACACACGAAAAAAAGAATATGTCAAAAACAGAACAGTCTCTAGCAATCTGTAACTTTCGAATATTGCTGTAACTTTAAAAATTCTGAAATAAATTGGTGGACATGAGGAATTTTTCTATTAATCTTCTGCAAAAAGAATCAACTCAAAAGCACTCTTCTGTATAAAAATGGCAGCTAATCTCGTGAGCGCGAAGTTTCTGTTTTTTACAGTAAGATCGCAAAGACTTTCACCCAAGTCTTCCCAAAGGTTGTACTTGGCACTTTATTGAAACAAAAGCTATAAAACATGATTAGTACAGTATATTAATCATGTGAACACACAAAAATAATAGGGGTAAATATTGGGTTGTCTCCCAACAAGCGCTTTTCTTTAATGCCTTTTAGCTAGGCATGACGATTTCAGTGATGCTCACATAAAACATAAGAACTGAAATATAAAGAGAGCATCATGAAGAATATAACTAGCACATTTAAGTCTAACCCACTTACTATGCATAGGGATTTTGTGAGCAAACAACTTATGGCAAGAATCAACTAGCATAGGATAGCAAAACAAGCATAGCTTCAAGATTTTCAACATATAGAGAGGAAACTTGATATTATTGCAATTGGTAGAAACATATGTTCCTCTCTCGTAATAATTTTCAGTAGCATCATGAATTAATTCAACAATATAAACATCACATAAAGCATTCTTTTCATGATCCATAAGCATAGAAACTTTACTACTCCCATCATAAGCAAAATTCTTCTCATTCATAGTAGTGAGAGGAGCAAATTCAACAAAATAACTATCATGTGAAGCATAATCCAATTGAAAATTGAAATCATGATGACAAGTTTCATGGTTATCTTTATTCTTTATAGCATACGTGTCATCACAATAATCATCATAAATAGGAGGCATACTTTCATCATAATAAATTTTCTCATCAAAACTTGGGGGACTAAACATATCATCTTCATCAAACATAGCATCCCCAAGCTTCTGGCTTTGCATATCATTAGCATCATGGGTATTCAAAGAATTCATACTAACAACATTGCAATCATGCTCATCATTCATATATTTTATGCCAAGCATTCAATGTAAATCTTCTTCTAGTACTTGAGCACAATTTTCCTTCCCATTATTTTCATGAAAGATATTAAAAAGATGAAGCATATGAGGCAACCTCAATTCCATTATTTTGTAGTTTTATTTTATAAACTAAACTAGTGATAAAACAAAAAACTAAAATATTTGATTGCAATATCTAAAGATATACCTTCAAGCACTCACCTCCCCGGCAACGGCGCCAGAAAATTGCTTGACGTCTACTACGCAACCTTCTCCTTGTAGACGTTGTTGGGCCTCCAAGTGCAGAGGTTTGTAGGATAGTAGCAAATTTCCCTCAAGTGGATGACCTAAGGTTTGTCAATCTGTGGGAGGCGTAGGATGTAATGCCCCTTATGTAACACTTTCCAATAATGCCAATAAAGCTTCCTCATTTGATCCTTCTCATTATCCTTGGGGTTTTTTGTCATTTATTTTATTTGCATTGCCATATCTTTTATTATTATTTGCATCCTTGCATTGCTCATCTCATATCATCATGGCATCATAGTTTACTTTATTTTGTGCATGTGTGAGTCCTTGTGATGTTCTTGTGTGTGGGTCTAGCTATGCCTGGCTAACCTACCCCTTCTCCCTTCTTCTTCTTCTTCTTCTTCTTCATCTTCTTTCTTTTCTTCTGGCCTTTTCTTTGCTCTTTTGTGCAAGCCACCTAGCCAAGTGCCTTATGTTTCTTTCTTCTCCTTTAAATCTTGCACCATGTGAGCAACCTCTCCTCCAAATATCAACCTATTTGAAAATGATTTGGTTGGGTTTTAAAATATCAAGAGTTTGAAGCATATTCAAACTCCTTTTATTTTTCTGCCTCTAAAAATGTCCAAGTCAATTTATTTAAATAGGGCATTAATCACTGAGCTTGGGGATATTTTTCTTTTTCCCTAACTCTTCTTATTTTATTCTGTGCTTTTCTTTTTCTTTTCGGCCTGAAGAAATAAAAGGAAAAAAGAAAAGGCAGCAGCCAGCGCACGCACGTGGGCCTCCTCCTCCTTCTCTCTCTCCTCTTAGGCCCATCTTCCCTCTCTGCGCAGCCCAAGCTCCACCACAGGCCCAACCAACAGCGTCGCAGTCGCGCCGTGGCCTCCCCCCTGGTCCCACCTTTCTGTGACACAGGGCCACTTTGCCGTCTTCCTCCGTCAGCCGAAACAGAGCAGCGCCCGCGCTCACCTTCGCGCCGTGAATTCACGGACGTCGAGGCCCCATGCCCCGAGCCCCCCTTTTAAACCCAAACCTTGTCCTCCCCTCCTCTCTAGGTTTCCTCTCCCCCCTCTCGCCGTTTGGAGAGTCGAGATCCTCCAGATCTGCCGCCCCCATCGACACACGAGCGCATCTGAGAGTAGCCCCTCGTCGTCGGCGAGCCCCGCGTCGTCCTCAGCCTCCCAAAGCTGTCTACCTGCTTCCACGACATCGTCTTCTTCCTCTACGTCGACTACGCGGACCCGATCGCCTCCACGACGAGCGCTTCTTCCTCTTCTTCCTCTCCGGTAGCCGTAGGTGTTCGAGATGTGTCGTCGTCGACTCCGTCCACGACTGGGCCAGCCGAGCACTCCGACGTGCTCGTGGTGAGCTCCTCTCTCTCCCCGTGCCCTTTTCCCCTTTCTGTACGTACTCTAGGCCCTAGTTCTCCGAGCGCCCGATCGCGTCGCCGTGGGACCTCGTCACCGGCGAGTGTTCCGACCCCGCTAGGCCGTGCTGTGCTGCCCGTTTGCTTCGCCTAGTCACGTAGGAGCTGCCTGTCTAGTCGCCGTGCCGCCTGGGGTTTTGCTTCGCCTGGCCGTTGCTCCGTCACCGCCGTGCTGTAGTTGCTCGTCGCCGGTGCTGTAGTGCTCCGTAGGTGCCGTTAGTAGGCTGGATGGATGCGGAATTCCTCCATGAGCCTCTCGCACCCCGTGCTATTTGGTCGCCAGAGCGGCTCCGACGAGCAGCTCCGACGAGGGCCAGTGCTTCCCCTGATTCTGCTTCTGCTGTTTGTTCTTCAAACTTGCTACCTGTTCTCTGTCGAGTTCAATTCAGTAGCGCAGTGGTTTGTCTCCGTCAGTATCAGCGAGTGGGCGTGGGTTCGATCCCTCGCGGGCACAGTGGTTATCGTCCCTTTTAGTTTTTAGCCTGAGGCTGACAGCAGGGCCCCACCTGCCAGCCTCACAGCGCCGTCCCAGCCCCCGCGCGCACCCACTTCGTCAGCTCAACGCTGCTGGGCCCCCCTTGACAGTGGGCGTGGCTAGCTGAGCCTGGGTCATTCTGGACCCTGGCGCCATTTTGTTTTATTTTCTTTTTCTTTGCTGTTTTTCTTGTTTATTTAATATCTGCATATTTATGTTTCTGATGAAGTTGAGTTATATATGAAAAGTGCTTAGAATGTTATGTAGATTATGAATATGCTACTTGCTGCCATGTTTAAAAACATTTAAAATGCTGTTTGAATTTAAAATTGTTTTAAATATGCTTAAACATGTAAAAAAACATAACAAAATATCTACAACTCCAAATTTAACAAACTTTATATGCATTCGGGGTAGAAAAATGTGTAGAATATTTTGGTGCTGTTGTTTAGCATGTTTGACAACTCTTTCACAGAAGTTTTTCAAATCTGTCCCAAATGCATTTAATTTAAAATGGGAGTTTCTGGATATTGATGTATTTAATTCCAGCCCATTTAACATGTGATAGCATGTTGTTGTTATGTTAGTTGCACCCTTGCCATGTTATCCAACTCCTAAAAACTTATTGGTTGCTTGTAAGAATAAACTACATAAACTTGTTAAGTTGTTCCTTTGATTGTTTCATGCTTGTGTTTGATCTTGTTGGATGTGATGATATTGCACTCTTGTGACCCCTAGGCCATGCATCATTTTCTTCCATGTTCATATGCTTCATGTGCATGCATCATGTGGTTGAGCACTGCATGTTGATTGATTTTGTTCCGTTGTTGTATTGTTGTGTTTGGTTAGAGCCCGGTGACGATACGGAGTACGAGGTTTCTACCGAGGTTGAGTGTAAGGAGCAAGGTTACGTTACCTCCGAGGAATCAACAGGCAAGATGACCTTACCCAGGTATCACTACTATCTTTGCCTATGCTAGATGTATCGCTCTTTAGCTTATTGCCTCGAGGCCTATGTCTGTTTGTCAGCCTCCTATTGTTGCCATGAAACTCTCTAACCACACAACCTAGCAAACCTTTGATTGGCTACGTAAGCTTCGCTCAGCCCCTCTTATAGCATTGTTAGTTGCAGGAGAAGATTCGAAGATTTTTGCTTCATGTTGAAGTTATTGTTGGGATATCACAATATATAATCTGTTAAACTAAATCATCTATATACTTGGCAATAGGTGGAAGGCTAAGCCTCTGCATGGTGTTTTGTTCCACTCATGCCACCCTAGGAACCGTATAAACCGGTGTTATGTTCCTTGATTTTGCGTACCTAGCACGGTTGGGGTTTATGGGCCCCCTCGATAACCCGCTTAGCGCTAAAGCTTTTCCAGCAAGGCCCAACATTGGTTTTACATTTGCCTAATAATTAAAACTTGCATAGTGATCATGAAGAGAGAGAAAGTGCCAACGGTCGACAAAGTGATCATGAAGTGATCCTAGCTAAGCACGTCATTCATAACCCCACTGTGTTCACTTCCCGAGCCCCTTCGGAAAATGACCGTCACAGTTACTCACGCTGGTAGTGTATTATGAACATGGTGTCAAGTTATCTACAACCGGATATTAACAAATTCCCATCTGCCACATAACCGCGGGCAAAGCTTTCGAAAGATCAAACCCTGCAGGCGTGTCCCAACTTAGCCCATCACAAGCTCACAATCTGCAGAGTCACAACTCCAAGGTGGGAAGACCCGAGTATTCTCGGAATCCAGTGCTCAAGATATTCCGACAAAGGTAAAACTAATCCAGCAAGACCTCCCGGTGTGCCGACACCCTGACAGTGGCCGCGTGTATCTAGTCTCAGGCCACGACCGGATGAGCACTACGTACAGATACCGAAGATCCCAGCAAGCTGGGTGGCACCGCAAGTGGCTCTAGTTTGGACCAACACTCATGAGGAGCACTGGCCCGGGGGTTGTTAATTAAGTCCTCAGGATAGCTAGTCCCTATGCAAGTTTTAGTTATTAGGCAAATGTAAAACCAATGTTGGGCCTTGCTGGAAAAGCTTTAGCGCTAAGCGGGTTATCGAGGGGGGCCCATAAACCCCAACCGTGTTAGGGACGCAAAATCAAGGAACATAACACCGGTTTAAATGGTACCTAGGGTGGCATGAGTGGAACAAAACACCAAGCAAGAGGCTTAGCCTTCCACCCATTACCAATATATAGATGGTTTAGTTTAACAGATTATATATTGTGATATCCCAACAATAACTTCATCATGAAGCAAGATCTTCAAATCTTCACCTGCAACTAACAATGCTATAAGAGGGGCTGAGCGATGCTTCCATAGCCAAACAACGGTTTGCTAGGTTGGGTGGTTAGAGAGTTTCATGGCAACAATAGGAGGCTGACAAACAGACATAGGAATCGAGGCAATAAGCTACGAGAGCGAGACATCTAGCAAAGACAAAGATAGTAGTGATATCTGGGTAAGGTCATCTTGCTTGTTGTTTCCACGGAGGGATCGTAACCTTGCTCCTCACACTCAACCTCGGTAGAAACCTCGAACTCGGACTCGGCTCCCGGCTCTACTCAACACAAGAACACAACACGTCACAATATCAAACAAGGTGCAATGCACAATCAACATGATACAAGTCAAAACAGGGGATGCAAGTATGATGTGCGTATGCATGTGGAAGCACTTGAGCCTAAGGAGAGGATGGTGGAGAAGGCCTCATCTTCGAAAACCAAGCAAGCCACTGGATAGAGGGGAAGATTTCGGTTGAAATCGACATAAAGATCACCGGAAACGGACGCACGGTTTGCAAATGGCAAGCAAAACAATATTCACACAAAACTGCAGTTTACGGCAACATGGCATATTTGGAGCAAGAAATAATTATGCTACATCACTCAAACATGGAGACAAAGGGCATGGATGTGAAGTAGACATGTTACTTAACAAACATGAACTTAGAACAAACCCAAAAACCTACGGGAACACAATTAACCAAGCATGGCAAGTTGCAATAAATTTATCCAGACTTGGTCAAAATCTGGGAAGGCAAAAACATCATCACGATGCTGCCTTCGGAGGCACAAAACAACATGCATATCAACTCCACTAAGTATATAAATATCATGGACATGTAATAGACATAGCATACATCAAACAACTCCATTGGAGCAACTCCATAGGAGGCATGGATCAATAACAACAAGCTTCACCAAATTGATCATGCTGATAAAAACCTGACAGGTAAATTTATAGCAACTTGAGAGCAATAAATAAATAAGCTACATAAGGCCATATATGCAAATAAGGGCATGGATGGATAGATCATAACATGGACAACAAGACATGATCATTTGACATAATAAAACATGCATGGATTTGAGTGAGGCATCAAGAAAACATTGCATACGGTTAAACAGATTCCAGACTTAGCAATTTTTTCACTAAGTATAAAACAGCAACATTGGCATGGCATGTTTACAAGCTTGTTTAAGTCACCTCAAGGCACATCATGGAAAGTGGATTGCACCACAGCAAATACCATATGATGTTGCTTCTAAAACATATTGACATGTGACATGAGGACAAACACATCAATAGCAATGAGCAAGTCAAAACAGCATCGCACAACAAGTTTCAGCACTTAACAGCCACATGCACTTTTGCAACAGAGATTAACATGGCAATATGACACCTAACATGAATGCTACAGCAACCATCATGTAGAGCACTTCACAATGAACATTTTGACATATCATATGCTCCATTTGGACCAACATGCACAAAGTTATCACATCTCAAACATGGCAACAAAATTACAGATAACATCAGTTTTAAACATATAGCACTCTTGCAACGATGATTAGGTCAACAAGATGAACTCAAACAAGCATGCCATAGTGGAACAAAATGAAGAGCACATCTCAACGAACATTTTGATATATTACATGCCCAAAACGGATCTACGAGCACGAAGTTATTGCATGTCAAAGAGGGCAACAAAATTACGGAAAACTGGGGACTTCGTGGAATTTTATACCTCCCGAAAGTCAACGGGGCGGATCCGTGCGGGACGGAGGGATCCGAGCTGCGGGACGGCGTTTCGATCGGGGGACGGGTGGATCTCGTCCACCCCGGCCCGATCTGGATCTGGCCGGCTCCGGCGAGGCGGCGGTGACCGGAGCGGAGGACGGAGGCGGCAGTCCGCGAGGGGGCGGCGGCCGGCCGGTGAGGGAGCGGCGGCGCCGGCGGGAAGAGACCGGAGGAGTGGCCGCCGACCGGAGGCGGCGGCGGGCGGCGAGGCCGCGTGGTGGCGGGCGGCGCCGGCGGAGGAGATGGCGTCGGAGGGCGCCGGCGACGCGGCGGGCAGTCGACGCCGACGGCGAGGCCGCGCTAGCCGGAGGCGAGCACGGGCCTGCTGGGAGGCGCGCGACCCGGCGGCGCGAGGAGCTGGGCCGGGAACGGGCCGCAGCGGGCCCGCGGTGGGAGGCGGCGACCGGCAGCTGGGCTCGCCACGTGGCACGCAGGGATTGGCCGGGCGCGGCGGCTAGACGCGTCCGGCGGCATCCGGACGTGTCCGTCGCGGAGAGGGAGACGGATCTAGGGTTTTTGCCCAAAAAATGGACGTGGGGGACGTTTTTTATAGGCAGAAGGAGCTAGGAAGGTCCAAATGGGGAGCGGTTTTCGCCCACACGATCACGATCCGACGACCGAGAGGATGGGAGTGGTTGTGCTGGGTTAGTGGGCTGTGGTGGAGGGGGTCTTGGGCCAAAAGGAAGAGGAGCTTTTAGCCCACTAGGTTAACCGTTGGAGTATCAAACGAACTCCAAACGCGACGAAACTTGACAGGCGGCCTACACGTACCAAAACAACAACGTACGACAAGTATCACCTCATTCCGGGAACGTTACATGGCCACACACGAAAGAAGGACTCGGGGGTGCCACGGGCACATGTGTGAGTGTCGGAACTCGAAACGGACAACGGGAAGAGGCGAGCGAAACCGGTTGCAAGTGACAACACGAATGCAATGCAATGCACATGATAGCATGTCATGAATGAAATGCACACGCTCACACGACAAAACGAAGAACCCGAAAAGAAAGAAGAGCCCAGAATGGAATTGATGAAGTCAAGATTTCATATATTGCCATACATGGAAGGTATCACATATGGGGTGTTACAAACTCTCCTCTACTACAAAAAGATCTCGTCCCAAGATCTAGGACTGGAAGAAGGAAGGATACTCGAAACGAAGGTGATCTTCTCGTTCCCACGTAGCTTCTCGGTCGGTATGGTGTGACCACTTCACTTTCAAGAACTTGATGGACTTGTTGCGGGTCTTGCGCTCAGTTTCTTCAAGAATAGCAACAGGGTGCTCACGATAAGACAAGTCTTGTTGAAGATCAATCTCCTCGAACGGAATGGTGCGGTCAGGTGTCTCGAAGCACTTGCGGAGTTGAGACACGTGAAACACATCATAAACATTAGCAAAGTTGGAGGGGAGCTCGAGTTGCTAGGCTAGATCGCCTCTTTTGCCAAGAATCTTGAAAGGGCCACGTATCTCGGAGCAAGCTTTCCTTTGATACCGAATCTTTGGGTTCCTTTCATAGGAGAAATACGGAGATAGACATGATCCTCAATGTTGAAGGCCAAATCATGATGCTTGCCATCATAGTAACTCTTTTGACGCGATTGAGCGGCTTTGAGATTCTCACGTATGACTTTGCACATTTCTTTGGCTTCTGAGATCAAATCATTGCCAAGAAGTTGACGTTCAGCAGTCTCGGACAAGTTGAGAGGGGTACGGCACTTTCTGCCATACAGGATTTCAAAAGGAGCTTTGCTGGCACTTGCTTGGAAGCTGTTGTTGTAGGAGAATTCGGCAGACGGGAGACAATCTTCCCACTTCATACCGAAAGAGATGACACAAGCTCTCAGCATGTCTTCAAGGATCTGGTTCACTCTTTCGACTTGACCACTAGTCTGAGGGTGAAACGCAGTGCTGAAGCGAATTTTTGTGCCCATGGCTGACTGAAAGGAGTCCCAGAACTTGGATGTGAACAAACTTTCACGGTCTGAGGAGATGACTTGCGGAATGCCATGCAAAGAAACAATTCTGGAAGTGTACAACTCTGCCAGCTAAGCTGCATTGATGGATTCTTTGGCGGGAAGGAAATGAGCTACTTTAGTTTGCTTGTCAATCACTACAAAGATAGCATCATTCCCTTCTTGGACTTTGGAAACCCAATGACGAAATACATTTCAATGTGATCGAATTTCCACTCGGGAATAGGTAGAGGTTGAAGGAGACCGGCTGGACGTTGATGTTCTGCCTTCACTCTTCTGCAGACATCACATTCATTCACAAATTCGGCAATCTTGGGTTGGGTGGGTGGGAGAAACCACGGCCACCAGAGTGCTTGTTGTTGTTGTTTGAAGGGTGGAGCACTGGAGGAGGCGGAAGCCAGAACTTCTGCTACTTTGCAACCACTTGGGAAGAAGAGGAGGAGTGAACAACATCTCTGATTCTCTTTTTGGAAGCTTCAACCTTGAGCTAGGCAGCCTCTTGCTTAAGAACCATATTGTAGAATTGGCCAAATTCATCCGGCTCGAACAAGGTGAGAGCTAGTTGGAGTTCATCCTTTAGACCACCACGAAACTGATAAATCTTGCTCTTGGCATCTGGGATGTCTTGCTTGGCATAGCGGGCAAGGTTCTGGAACTTGACATTGTATTGATAGACGGACATGGTGCCTTGCTTCAGGTCGTGGAATTGCTCACGCATGCCTTCAATGACAGTACTTGGAATGTGGTGAGAGCGGAAATCCTTGCAGAAGTCAGTCCACGAGATTTCACGTCCACCTCTGGAATCTTTGTACTGTTGCTACCAATCAGCGGCTTGATCTTTGAGTTGTAAGGCGGCAAACTTGACATAATCTTCAGGTCTCACGTTGCGGCATTCAAAGTGCTTCTTGATGTCTGTGATCCAGTCCTCAGCATCTAGCGGATCCACACAGTAACTGAACGACTTCGGTTGGTTTGCCAGGAATTGGTTGAGAGTAGCAAAGTGAGGTTGATTGAACATATTGCCTTGGCCTTTGTTCCCATGACCACCTTGATTTGCTTGGTTGGCTTGAATGTTCTGCATCATTTGCATAAGCATCTGGGTGTTCTGGTTTGTCGCTTGCATAATTGCTCTCCAGGCCTCAAACGGAGGAGGAGGGGAAGGAGGACGATCAGGAACTTCTTCACCCTCTGGGTTAGCGTTGGGAACCCTTTTAGGAGCCATCCTGAATAAGATGACAACTATTAGCCATTGATTGAAAATATATAAGCTGAATCAACGGCTAGAAATTGCAACATAAGTCTTCACAAGAACATTCGAACAAAATGAACGAATGTAATCCATAGTTTAATGGTACAACAATCTTCTTCAGAAGCCACTTGGGAGAACAAAAGGTAATAAAAACAACAAGGAGCAGATAGAACAAATACAAGATAGAAGCTTCGTTCCACATGTTCGTGCTGAAAGCTCATGGAACGTGTTACAAAAGGGTTTTCAATCCCCGGAACAGCATAGCCAAGGACCCTTTAAGATGCAACTCCCAATCGGAACAACCCCCATAAAACCACTTCACTCAATGTTGAACCCCGAACTCCATATCATGCATTCGTTGGAAGAATGCCTACGAGCTACTAGATGAACCCACCTATTAATTTCCGAAAGTTTCCGGTTATGATATCGGGTGTTGGGGATACAGGGGAAGCACCGCGCACTCAACTCTAATCCTACAAACTGTTGTATCCATCCTTCAACACATAACCAGTTATTTTTGGAAACCGTTTACCTCGAACCTTCGAAACGCATCTGCTATACAAGATGTGGCAATACTCCCGAACTACCTCCCCAGTACTGGGTGATGTCGGGGTTATCTCACCACTAACCGCATAGAAGAGTTTTTTATGTCGGTCGTCTTAAGTATTCTAGAACTGCTGCGATAGATTTGTGATGACAACACCTCGGAGCTCAACTCCCCGGGACACTGCCACAACCCCTAAATGACAGGAGGCATCGAGAACAATGTTCTCATCACAAAGATATCGGAACAATCCAAACAATACTCGCGTGATCCTAAAAACAATTAGTGAATTTTTTGAGAGTAGAAGAGATAGAGCAATCGTCAGGAGTCCTCACCAGAGTGATAAAGGGATGAGGAGTAAAAAGAAATCCTACTCTCAGATATATATATATAGGACTCAAAACATTTTTATGTGTATACCTAGACTCAACCGTCAACGATTTGATCAATCAGTGGGGCTCCTAGGTCGGACAAGGCTCTGATTACCAACTTGTAATGCCTAGTATGAGATTATACCACCCACGTGTCGAGGAACGACTTAAAGGCATAATCTCATACTAGAATGATCTCAAGAATGGTATCTTTGCACAACTCATGTAAAAGAGGGATGAAATTGTAAAAGAGTAGTTGGCTTACACTCACCACGTAACACAATGCATTACATAAACATTCATCATCCAAATAACATCAGAGTCCGACTACGGACGAAGATCCAAATGAAATATACCATAAATAAAACAACACAAGGTCCCGATCATCCTAGTAAGAACCCTACTGATCCTCTGGGTAAGACACGTAGTATCGCCCACGTTCTTCATCGAACTCCCAATACAACTATGTCCCATCACCTGTGTAGTTCTCATCGGTACCTGCATCTAGTGTGGTGTAGAATCTGTGAGCCACGGAGGACTCAACAATCCCGTTCCAAGGTAGCAATACTATCAAAGCCTTAGGTGTGGAAAAGGCTTAAAACAAGGTTGCAGCAGCACTAGTACTAGCTTACGTGTTTAGAGAGAGAAGAGAAAGTGCCAACGATCGACAAAGTGATCACGAAGTGATCCTAGCTAGGCACGTCATTCATAACCCCACCGTGTTCACTTCCCGAACCCCTTTGGAAAATGACCGTCACGGTTACTCACGCTGGTAGTGTATTATGAACACGGTGTCAAGTTATCTACAACCGGATATTAACAAATTCCCATCTGCCACATAACCGCGGGCACGGCTTTCGAAAGATCAAACCCTGCAGGGGTGTCCCAACTTAGCCCATCACAAGCTCACGATCTGTGGAGTCGCAACTCCAAGGTGGGTAGACCCGAGTATTCTCGGAATCCCGTGCTCAAGATATTCCGACAAAGGTAAAACTAATCCAGCAAGACCTCCCGGCGTGCCGACACCCTGACAGTAGCCGCATGTATCTAGTCTCAGGCCACGACCGGATGAGCACTACATACAGATACCGAAGATCCCAGCAAGCTGGGTGGCATCGCAAGTGGCTCTAGTTTCGACCAACACTCATGAGGAGCACTGGCCCGGGGGTTGTTAATTAAGTCCTCGGGATAGCTAGTCCCTATGCAAGTTTTAGTTATTAGGCAAATGTAAAACCAATGTTGGGCCTTGCTGGAAAAGCTTTAGCGCTAAACGGGTTATCGAGGGGGGGCCCATAAACCCCAACCGTCTTAGGGATGCAAAATCAAGAAACATAACATCGGTTTAAATGGTACCTAGGGTGGCATGAGTGGAACAAAACACCAAGCAGAGGCTTAGCATTCTACCCATTACCAATATATAGATGATTTAGTTTAACAGATTATATATTGTGATATCCCAGCAATAACTTCATCATGAAGCAAGATCTTCAAATCTTCACCTGCAACTAACAATGCTATAAGAGGGGCTGAGCGATGCTTACGTAGCCAAACAACGGTTTGCTAGGTTGGGTGGTTAGAGAGTTTCATGGCAACAATAGGAGGATGACAAACAGACATAGGCATCGAGGTAATAAGCTAAGAGAGCGAGACATCTAGCAAAGACAAAGATAGTAGTGATATCTGGGTAAGGTCATCTTGTCTGTTGTTTCCACGGAGGGATCGTAACCTTGCTCCCCACACTCAACCTCGGTAGAAACCTCGAACTCGGACTCGGCTCCCGGCTCTACTCAACACAAGAACACAACACGGCACAATATCAAACAAGATGCAATGCACAATCAACATGATGCAAGTCAAAACAGGGGATGCAAGTATGATGTGCGTATGCATGTGGAAGCACTTGAGCCTAAGGAGAAGATGATGGAGAAGGCCTCATCTTGGAAAACCAAGCAAGCCACTGGATAGAGGGGAAGATTTCGGTTGAAATCGATATAAAGATCACCAGAAACGGACGCACGGTTTGCAAAAGGCAAGCAAAACAATATTCACACAAAACTGCAGTTTACAACAACATGGCATCTTTGGAGCAAGAAATAATTATGCTACATCACTCGAACATGGAGACAAAGGGCATGGATGTGAAATTCCTCCAGGAGCCTCTCGCACCCCTCCGCCATGCTATTTGGTCACTGGAGCGGCTCCGACGCGCAGCTCCGACGAGGGCCAGTGCTTCCCCTGTTTCTGCTTCTGTTGTTTATTCTTTAGACTTGCTACCTGTTCTCTGTCGAGTTCAGTTCAGTAGCGCAGTGGTTTGTCTCCGTTAGTTTTAGCGAGTGGGCGTGGGTTCGATCCCTTGCGGGCGCAGTGGTTATCGCCCCTTATTGTTTTTCGCCTGAGGCTGACAGCAGGGCCCCACCTGCCAGCCTCACAGCGCCGTCCCAGCCCCCGCGCGCACCCACTTCGCCAGCTCAGCGCCGTCGGGCCCCCCTTGTCAGTGGGCGTGGCTAGCTGAGCCTGGGTCATTCTGGACCCTGGCGCCATTTTGTTTTATTTTCTTTTTCTATTTTTCTTTTTCTTTTCTGTTTTTCTTGTTTATTTAATATCTGCATATTTATGTTTCTGATGAAGTTGAGTTATATATGAAAAGTGCTTAGAATTTTATGTAGATTATGAATATGCTAATTGCTGCCATGTTTAAAAACATTTAAAATGTTGTTTGAATTTAAACTTGTTTTAAATATGATTAAGCTTGTAAAAATCATAACTAAATATCTACAACTCCAAATTTAACAAACTTTATATGCATTTGGGGTAGAGAAATATGTAGAATATTTTGGTGCTGTTGTTTAGCATGTTTGACAACTCTTTCACAGAAGTTTTTCAAATCTGTCCAAAATGCATTTAATTTAATATGGGAGTTTCTGGATATTGATGTATTTAATTCCAGCCCATTTAACATGTGCTAGCATGTTGCTGTTATGTTAGTTGCACCCTTGCCATGTTATCCAACTCCTAAAAACTTGTTGGTTGCTTGTAAGAATAAACTACATAAACTTGTTAAGTTGTTCCTTTGCTTGTTTCATGCTTGTGTTTGATCTTGTTGGATGTGATGATATTGCACTCTTGTGACCCCTAGGCCATGCATCATTTTCTTCCATGTTCATATGCTTCATGTGCATGCATCATGTGGTTGAGCACTTCATGTTGATTGATTTTGTTCCGATGTTGCATTGTTGTGTTTGGTTAGAGCCCGGTGACGATACGAAGTACGAGGTTTCTACCGAGATTGAGTGTGAGGAGCAAGGTTACGTTCCCTCCGAGGAATCAACAGGCAAGATGACCTTACCCAGATATCACTACTATCTTTGCCTATGCTAGATGTCTCGCTCTTTAGCTTATTGCCTCGATGCCTATGTCTGTTTGTCAGCCTCCTATTGTTGCCATGAAACTCTCTAACCACCCAACCTAGCAAACCTTTGATTGGCTACGTAAGCTTCGCTCAGCCCCTCTTATAGCATTGTTAGTTGCAGGAGAAGATTCGAAGATTCTTGCTTCATGTTGAAGTTATTTTTGGGATATCACAATATATAATCTGTTAAACTAAATCATCTATATACTTGGCAATGGGTGGAAGGCTAAGCCTCTGCTTGGTGTTTTGTTCCACTCATGCCACCCTAGGAACCATATAAACCGGTGTTATGTTCCTTGATTTTGCGTCCCTAACACGGTTGGGGTTTATGGGCCCCCTCGATAACCTGCTTAGCGCTAAAACTTTTCCAGCAAGGCCCAACATTGGTTTTACATTTGCCTAATAACTAAAACTTGCATAGGGAGTTATAAACCCTTTTCTTAATTAACAACCCTGGGCCAGTGCTCCACATGAGTGTTGGTCCAAACTGGGCAGGCTGCGGGGCCACCTCGAGGAAACTCAAGGGCTGGTAAAAACCCGTAGGATGTCCCATCCGGTCGTGGCCTGAGACGAGATACGCGCGGCTACTATCTTGGTGTCGGCACGCCGGGAGGTCTTGCTGGATTAGTTTTACCTTTGTCGGAATATCTTGAGCACGAGATTCCGAGAATACTCGGGTCTTCCCACCTTGGAGTTGCGACTCCGCAGATCAGGAGCTTGTGATGGGCTAAGTTGGGACACCCCTGCAGGGTTTGACCTTTCGAAAGCCGTGCCCGTGGTTATGTGGCAGATGGGAATTTGTTAATATCCGGTTGTAGAAAACTTGACACCATGTTCAGAATACACTACCAGTGTGAGTAACCGTGACGGTCGCTTTCCGAAGGGGTTCGGGAAGTGAACATGGTGGGGTTATGTTTGACGTGCTTAGATAGGATCACTTCGTGATCACTTTGGCGATCGTTGGCACTTCTCTTCTCGCTCTAAACACGTAAGCTAGTGCTAGTGCAGCTGCAACCTTGTTTTTGGACTTGTTCCACACCCAAGGCTTTGATAGTATTACTACCCGGGAACGGGATTGCTGAGTCCTCCGTGGCTCACAGATTCTACACAACACCAGATGCAGGTACCGTTGAGAACTACACGGCTGGTGGTTCAGAGTTGTACTGGGAGTTCGACGAAGAACGTGGGCGATACTACGTGTCTTATCCAAAGGATCAGTAGGGCTCTTACTAGGATGATCGGGACCTTGTGTTTTTTTATTTATGGTATCTTTCATTTGGATCTTCGTCCGTAGTCGGACTCTGATGTTATTTGGATGATGAATGTTTATGTAATGCATTGTGCGACGTGGCGAGTGTAAGCCAACTACTCTTCTACAATTTCACCCCTCTTTACATGAGTCGTGCAAAGATACCATACTTGAGATCATTCTAGTATGAGATTATGCCTTTAAGTCGTGCCTCGACACGTAGGAGGTATAGTCTCATACTGGGCATTACATAGGATGATGATGGTCTCTCTCAAAAACCCTCCAACCAAATAACAAAGAGTCTCTTGTGTCCCCAACACACCCAATACAATGGTAAGTTTTTTAGGTGCACTAGTTCGGCGAAGAGATGGTGATACAAGTGCAATATGGATGGTAGATATAAGTTTTTGTAATATGAAAATATAAAAACAGGAAGGTAACTAATGATAAAAGTGAGCATAATCGGTGTTGCAATGCTTTGAAACAAGGCCTAGGGTTCATACTTTCACTAGTGCAAGTTCTCTCAACAATGATAACATAATTAGATCATATAACTATCCCTCAGCATGCAACAAAGAGTCACTCCAAAGTCACTACTAGTGGAGAACAAACGAAGAGATTATTGTGAGGTACAAAACCACCTCAAAGTTATTCTTTTTGATCGATCTATTCAAGAGTCCATAGTAAAGTAACATGAAGCTATTGTTTCCGTTCGATCTATCCTAGAGTTCGTACTAGAATAACACCTTAAGACACACATCAACCAAAACTCTAATGTCACCTAGATACTCCATTGTCACCTCAAGTATCTGTAGGTACGATTACATGATATGCATCACACAATCTCAGATTCATCTATTCAACCAACACAAAGAACTTCAAAGAGTTCCCCAAAGTTTGTACCAGAGAGTCAAGACGAAAACGTGTGCCAACCCCTATGCATAGATTCCCAAGGTCACGGAACCCGCAAGTTGATCATCAAAATATTCATCAAGTGAATCGATAGAATACCCCATTGTCACCACGGGTATCCCACACAAGGCATACATCAAGTGTTCTCAAATCCTTAAAGACTCAATCCGATAAGATAACTTTAAAGGGAAAACTCAATCCATTACAAGAAGATAGAGGGGGAGAAACATCCTAAGATCCAACTATAGTAGCAAAGCTCACGATACCTCAAGATCGTGCCATCTCAAGAACACGAGAGAGAGAGAGAGAGAGAGAGAGAGAGAGAGAGAGAGAGATCAAACACATAGCTACTGGTACATACCCTCAGCCCCGAGGGTGAACTACTCCCTCCTCGTCATGGAGAGCGCCGGGTTGATGAAGATGGCCACCAGAGAGGGATTCCCCCCTCCGGCAGGATGCCGGAACATGGTCTAGATTGGTTTTTGGTGGCTACACAGGCTTTGCGGCGGTGGAACTCCCGATCTAGGTTTCTTTCTGGAAGTATGGGTATATATAAGATGTTTTGGAGTTGGGAACAAGTCAGGGGGGTCCCCGAGGCGGCCACGAGATAGGGGGGTGCGCCCATGGGGGTAGGGCGCGCTCCCACCCTCGTGGTGGCCTCGGGACTCTTCTGGTCCATCTCCGGTACTCCGTGGGCTTCTTCTGGTCCAAAAACAATCTATGTGGAGTTTCAGGTCAATTGGACTCCGTTTGGTATTCCTTTTCTGCGATACTCAAAAACAAGGAAAAAACTAAAACTGGCACTGGGCTCTGGGTTAATAGGTTAGTCCCAAAAATCATATAAAAGTGTATATTAAAGCCCATTAAACATCCAAAACAGATAATATAATAGCATGGACCAATAAAAAATTATAGATGCATTGGAGATGCATCAGTGGCTGCCTATTATGACCAGTGGATCGGGCGCGCCTTTAATATGAACAGCGGGAGCGAGGTGGGCGGCGGTCAAAGGACTGGCTCTCCTCCCCGTGAGCCTGCGTAGAGGACTGCTGGCATGCCTTCTTATACGTCTCCAACGCATCTATAATTTTTTATTGTTCCATGCTGTTATATTATCATTCTTGGATGTTCTATAATCATTTTATGGCAACTTTATATCATTTTTTGGGACTAACCTATTGACATAGTGCCCAGTGCCAATTGTTGTTTTACCTTTTTTTACATCACGGAAAATCAATACCAAACGGAGTCCAAATGCAGCAAAACTTTTTGGAGAATTTTTTTGACCAAAAGACCCACGATGGGCCAAAGAAGTACCAGAGGGGAGGCTCGAGGTGGGCACGATCCACCAGGGCGCGCCCTGGGGGCCGTGCCCCATCGGTAGCCCACTGCACCGCTTTTTCGGACTACAAATCACCAAATATTCCAGAAACCCTAGGGGAGTCGACGAAATTTTGTTCCAGCCGCTGCAAGTTCCAAAACCACGAGATCCAATCTAGACGCCATCAAGGAGGGGTTTATCATCCTCATTGGTGGCTCTCCGATGATGCGTGAGTAGTTCACCATAGACCTACGGGTCCTTAGGCAGTAGCTAGATGGCTTCTTCTCTCTATTTGATTCTCAATACAATGGTCGCTTGGACATCTATTTGATGTAACTCTTTTTGTGGTGTGTTTGTTGGGATCCGATGAACTTTGAGTTTATAATCAGATATATATCCATAAAAGTTATTTGAGTCCTTTTGATCTATTATATGCATGATTACTTATAGACTCATATTTCTTCTTCGAATCTTTGGTTTAGTTAGGGCAACTAGATCGATTTTTCTTGCCATGGGAAGAGGTGCTTTGTGATGGGTTCGATCTTGTGGCTTTCTTTCCCAGTGACAGTAGGGGCAGCAAGACACGCATGTATCATTGCTATTAAGGATAACAAGATGGGGGCTATTCCTACATGAATAGATCTCGTCTAGATCATGTCATCATTCTTATTGCATTACTCCTTTTCTCCATGAACTTAATACACTAGATGCATGCTAGATAGCGGTCGATGTGTGGAGTAATAGTAGTAGATGAAGGCAGGAGTCGGTCTACTAATCTTGGACATGATGCCTATATAATGATCATTGCCTGGATATCGTCATAAGTATTCGATTTTCTATCAATTGCCCAACAGTAATTTGTTTACCCACCGTGTTCTATTTCTTGAGAGAAGCCACTAGTGAAATCTATGGCCCTGGGTCTATTCTTTATCATATTTGCCTTCCGATTTACTATTTGCCTTTGCGATCTATTTTTATTTGCTTTTATTTTCATATCTATATTATTAAAAATTCAAAAATATCTTTCTGTATTTTATTTGCATTTATCAATCTACACAACTACCAATCTTTTACCCGACAGTAATTGACAACCCCTCTTACACATTGATACGTCTAAAACGTGTCTATAATTTCTGCTTGCTCCATGCCTCTTTTGGGTGATATTGCTATGTTATTTATACACTTCCATACACTTTTGATCATATTTGGACTAACCTATTAACTCAGTGCACCCCAATGCCAGTTTCTGTTTTCTGTTGTTTTTGTATTTCAGGTTTTCCCGTCACGAAAACTGCCAGAAAAATCCCGGAAAAATTATATAAAAAATCAGCGTTCCGGAAGCTTCCACATGGCCGAAGTAGGGCCGAAGGGGGGCCACCAGGGCTCCAGGCGCCCTGGTGGCGCGGCCCCCCTCCTGGCTGCGCCGGGGGGGCGCCTGGGCCCCCCAGGCCTCCGCTGATGCCCCCCTTTGGCATATATTTAACACGCGTCCCGAAACCCTCGAGGACGGAACCCTTTTTCGCGATCTCATCTCTGTTCCGCCGCCGCCGCGCTTCCAAGATCAGGATCACCAGGAGAACTCTTCCCGGCACCCTGCCGGAGGGGAGGATCACCACCGGGAGCCTCTCCACCACCATGGACGCCTCCCGGATGAGTTGTGAGTAGTCTTCCTTGGACCATGGGTCCATGACCAGTAGCTATGTGATGTTCTCCTCCCCTTCTTGTGCTTCACTAATTAGACCTCGTGAGCTGCCCTACATGATCGAGGCACATATGTAATCCTTATGTTGTTGCTATGATGAGTTTGCTGGGATCCGATGGATTGTGAGATTATGTTCAGATTGTGTTTGAGTAATATATTTGATTTACCTCTTTTATATTTATGTGCTTAAGTAATTCTTGCATGTTCTCCGTTGCTATTTATTGCTTTGGCCAAGTAGTAGGTAGTGACTCCAAGAGGGAACGTTATGCTCGATTGTGGGTTCATGCCCCTCGATGACTAGCTTGAGTGACAGAAACATGAGTCTAGGGGATGTGTTGTTGCCACAAGGGGGAAAACAACGGTGTCGGTGTACTAAGGTAGGGGTACCTCAGTACCCCAACTTGTGCACGGGCAGTTGCAGCTCCCCGCGGCAGGGTCGACCACGTGCTCGCCGGAAACCTTCCTGCTCCATGTAAAACCATTCAAAAACAAAGTATACAAGACAGAAGATCGAGACCCCGGCAAGTGGAGCTTGCCGGGAAGGCCGTTCCAGGCTCAAGATTACCTCACTCACGCAAGGCCCTGGCAAGAGGAGTTTGCCAGGGGGACTAGAAGATTATATCGCAGAAGACACGCCTCAGCGCTATACGCGCCCCGGCAGGGCCCGGGGAGCGACAAGCTTCAGAGCCCGACAAGCTCCCGGGCCCGGCAAGGTCAAGACCCCGGCAAGGTGCTTGCCGGGAGAGTTGTGCTGTGTGCCCGCGCTCCAGCTCATCGAATCACGCGTCGCACTGGGGCCAGTCCAGGGACGCGTGGCGGATGGCTGTGCAGCCTGGGGGACACGGTGGCACTCCACGGTGGTGAAGCCATCGCCGTGGCAAACGGAGACGCAAGGGCGGGCGCTTTTGGGGTCGACGGCGACGGGCATTAAATGCTCTTGTCCCCCACTGTCAAAGTAGGTAGCGACCACTGTTCACGCACTGTAGCTCCACTATTCTCGCACTGTTACAACTACCACCTCTTTTACATTTTTACCCTTTCTCCTACGTTGACACCTGTCGGTGACCCCTTGCACTATAAAAGGAGGCCCATGCACAACGTGGAGGGGGTTCGGAACCTAGATCGCTCATACGCTCGGTGTAGCTGGTTCTTCAAGCTCCCGAGCTCTCCAGCTCAATACAAACTAAGCAGGAGTAGGGTTTTACGCGTCCACCGCGGCCCGAACCTGGGTAAACTGCCTGCGTGTTCACTACGATCTGCTCTTCATGCTCCCTCCGCCCTCTTACCGCACAAACAAGGGGCTCCGGTCCCATAGGTGTTCGTGGTGGACAGTTTCCCTCGACATCTTTGGCGCGCCAGGTAGGGGGCGTCGAGGTTGTGTGAATCTGATCCCGCGTTTACGCGGGCACATTCTTCATCAACCTCTCCAGTTTCATCAGCAACTTCATCAGCAACAGCACCATGGCCCCGAAGAAGAAGGCTTCGGAGGTCGGAGGCCCGTCTGCGTCTCATCCGCCGCCACCGGAACCAACGGTGGGCGGGGGAGACGCCGTCGGAAGGGTGGTCGCCGGCGAGGACACTCGCGGCGCCACCAAATCCAAGGACAGGACGGACGACCGAGCCTCGGTCTCCGTGGACGCGCCGCGTCCATCTCAGCACACGACAACCCAGCAGCGCCATACCACAGGAGGTGGTATCCGCTTGCTGGGACAAGGGCAAACCGGAGGCTCGCGGGACGCTCCGGACCGCCGTCCGGGCACCAGCAAGGCGCGGTCGCCGGGGCGGGACCCTGCTCCTTCTAACGCCGTTAGAAGTCCGAGCATATCCCGCTCCTCGCACCGCTCGCCCCCGCTCCCCTCCACTCCTGCAGAAGCGCTCGCAAGGGCGCAACTGCTCCTCGACTTCCCTCCAGCGGCAGACAAGGCCGAAGACTGGAGGGCCACCATCCAGAGCCTGATCGCCTTCGCCAACAACGACTCTCCACAGCAGCCGGCGACCTCGCGGCCGCGGCAAGCTGAGAAGACGAAGGCCGACGGCGACAAGACCGCCGGGGGTGCGACAACCGTGCACTCCCCGCCGCGGAAGCAAAAGACGCCGCCCCGCCGGAACAACGCCGACGACGGCTCCACGGCGTCGTCGGATCCGCGGGCTCGTCGGGACCAGCGCCAAGTCCTTGACGACCGGCGACAAGAAGACGCTCGAACAACAATCGAGCGCCGCCGAGAAGCTCGGCGACAATCAGACCAGAGAGCTGGGAACGCTGTCGACGCGCGCGCGCCCGGTGAACCAGGCGACTTGCCGTACGCGGCAGGCTGCCCTGCGTTTACCCGTGAGCTGCGGCGCGTCCAGTGGCCCAGCATGAAGAATTTCAAGCCCGACGTACCGGAGAAGTACGACGGCAAGACGCACCCCTCGGAATTCCTCAGCATCTACACCATCGCGGTGCAGGCTGCCGGGGGGCGCGACGAGAAGATTTTGGCGAACTACTTCCCGCTCGTGCTTAAGCCGAACGTTCGTTCCTGGCTTATGCACTTGCCGGAAGGTTCCATTTCTTCTTGGGCAGACCTTTGCCACCAGTTTGTTGGCGCCTTCACCGGCGGCCACAAACCCCACGGCCAGGAAAGCGATCTCCACATTCTGGCCCAGAAGGAAGGAGAATCCCTGTGCAAGTACATCCAACGCTTCAGCCGTGTACAGCACAACATCCCCGACGTCCACCCTGCCGCGGTTATCAGCGCGTTCCACCAGAACGTGCGTAACCGCCGCATGCGTGAAGAAATGGCGATGACCAAGATTCGGGACGTCAGCGAGCTCTACGCTCTGGCTGATAAGTGCGCACGCGCTGAAGAGGGGAGGAGACTCCCCGGGGAGGATGCTGGCGCAGGAGGAAGCGACAGCGACGACGCCGCCCCGGCAAAGAAGAGCCGGCGGCGGAACAACAGGAGGAAGAACAAGAAGGAAGTGCTTGCCGTCGAGAAGTCCGGCAAGGAGGCTCCCGCCAAGCAAACACAGGCTGGCGGCTCCGGCAAGGAGCCTGCCCCTGTAGCGGCGGCCGACAAGCAGGACGGCTCCGGCAAGCAATACTGCAAGATACACCGCACCAAGGGCCACGACCTATCCAACTGCAAACGCGTCGAGTACCTCGTCGAGCAGCAGAAAGCTGAGTACGAGAGGCGCGACAAGGAGAAGGCCCAAGGTGGCGGGGGAGAGCCAAGCAAGATGCGGTCGTTCAATGGCCGGGGAGGACGCCGCGGCAAGGCCAAGCAGCGGCAAGGTGATCGACCTCCCCGGGGCCGCGACAAGGATGAAGAGGACGACGACGAAGACATGGAGGATGAGGATAACAGCGAGCAGGAGTTCCAGAAGGCCACGGAGGTCCTGTGCGTCGACGGCGGCGCCTCTCTGCACACCTCCCACCGCCAGCTCAAGCAGTGGGTGCGCGAGGTGAATGCAGCAGAGCCGCCCGTGGAGTCGCGCAGGCTCCTCAAATGGTCCAGCACGCCCATCATTTTTTATCTTGAGGATCACCCTGACCGCACCACTGCGGTCGGGTGCTTGCCGATGCTGGTCTCACCCACCATCCGCAACCTCAAGGTCACCAAAATGTTGGTTGACGGCGGGGCCGGGCTGAACTTGATCTCCTCTGCTGTGATCAAGAAACTCCAAATCCCAGATGGCGAGCTCGAAGAGACCGGTTCTTTCCAAGGAATCAACCCGGGGAGGAGCAAGCCCAAGGGGAAGATAACTCTGCCAGTGACCTTTGGCGGGGAGCTCAACTTTAGAACTGAGCGCATCACTTTCGACGTCGCTGATATTCCGTTGCCATACAACGGAATACTCGGCCGTCCCGCCCTCGCCAAGTTCATGGCAGCTTCCCACTATGCTTACAACGTGCTCAAGATGCCGGGGCCGATAAGTGTCATCATTGTCCACGGCGACAAGAAAGATGCGCTTGTCTGCGCCGACAAGATCTACCGGGATGCGGCAGCTGCAGCAGAGAAGGATACACTTGCCGCTGAAGCTCCCGGGGGGAAGAAGACGAAGACCAAGTCCGGCAAGTGCTCTGGGGCCCACTCCGGCAACCGCACCTCTTCGGAGTGCTGCGCTGCCGTCGAGGACGTTCCATCGAGCTCCACCGGCAAGTGTAAGAAGGGGATGGCCGCTCCTCCGGCAACCAAGAAGGTGTCCGCCAAGGAGGACGGCACTGGTGGTACCTTCACCATCAGTGCCACACTTGACAGCAAATAGGAAAGCGCGCTCGTTGCCTTCCTGCGGGCGAATGTCGATGTGTTTGCCTGGTAACCATCTGACATCCCCGGTGTTCCCAGGAAGGTAATTGAGCACAAGCTTGCTGTTTGTCCTCATGCGCGGCCCGTCAAGCAGAAGGTGAGGAAGCAAGCCGTGGAGCGCCAAGAATTCATCAACAAAGAGATCAAGAAGCTAGAGGCAGCAGGCCTGGTTAGAGGTGTGATCCATCCGACGTAGTTGGCAAACCCAGTCGTCGTGCGCAAGGCCAACGTGAAGTGGAGACTGTGTATAGACTTCACCGATGTGAATAAAGCATGTCCCAAGGATCCATTCCCTTTGCCGCGCATTGACCAGATCGTTGACTCCACTGCCGGATGTGAGCTACTCTCTTTTCTTGATGCATATTCAGGCTACCACCAGATCTTTATGGCCAAAGAGGATGAAGAGAAGACTGCATTTATCACTCCATGTGGCACTTATTGCTTCATACGCATGCCATTTGGACTGAAGAATGCAGGATCAACATTTGCAAGGGTAGTGCACACTGCTTTCGAGCCACAGATCCACAGAAATGTAGAGGCTTACATGGATGACATCGTGGTGAAGAGTAAGAGCAAGGAAACCCTGGTCCAAGATTTGGAAGAAACATTTCAGAACCTGCGCAGGATACAGCTCAAGTTGAACCCCGAGAAGTGCGTCTTTGGAGTCCCCTCCGGCAACTCCTGGAACATAGAGCATCTTCGCAAGTTTCACCCATAAGGCGCGGTTGCCGTGATCCGCTCCGGCAACCACCTTTTGTACAAGCTTTGCCGCTGTTGCATGTAACCCTTTGTACAAAGCCGGGCGCAGAACCCGTGCATCAGTAAAGTTTTTGTGTTTTGCGCTATTTGCCTTTTGCATGCTTTTCTTTGCTATTTGCATGTGTTGTTTGGCATCTTGTGCAACATACACACCTGGTAAGTATTAGCACGCCGAAAGGCCATATACTTGTTCCCCTCTTCTTTTTCCTTGCCTCTTAAGCAGAAGGAACGTTCCTCGCGCACAAGTTTGCCGGGGGGGAAGGAGACGGAAGAAGAACCAAGTGCTGTCCAAGAAAGAGAAGCCTTACCGAGAAGCAAGCAATATATGAAAGCTAAGTTATTAGAATTTGAGCAATTCAAATTTTTAAATTTTAGTTGTCTTCCTTGAACAATCACACTTTGTATGGAAAACCTGTGCGCGGAGGAACCTACCCGTAGCTAGCCGCACCCTTATCTTGTTTTCGAGTACACTCAACGATTCAAGTGAGCTGCGACAAGTGTCGCGCCCTTGGTTCGTTTTCGAGTTCACTCAACAAGCTGAGTGCGTCGCGACTAGCCGCGGCAAGGTTGCTTGCCGGTGAGACCTTGGCCAGCAGGCTGCTCAGAGTCCAGCACTCAGCGCTCGCGGCAAAGGCCCCTTGCCGGCAAGCTCCCCGGGAGCGTAGGGTGAAAAGCATACAAAGTAAAGGACCAAGACAAGGAAGATAACATTGCACTGATTGAACAAAATAAGATAAATATCTTACAAAGGATAACTTGTCGCAATATTTAATGAGTTCATAACACCCTATGCAGCAACAAAAGAGATAAAGATAAAGGAGGCCTAATCTACGCAGTCGCCCTCGATCCTGGAGATCTTGTTCACTTTAGCAATGATGTGGGCGACCTGCTCCTTCAACGCCTCCATGTTCGCGTCGGCCGGCAGGCTGCGAAGAACGTTGGTGAGGTTTATGCCGGGATTGCGGTATACAATCTTCGTCAGCACACGCTCCAAGGTTCCCGTGCAGAGCCGGCGCGACTCCTCGGCTAGCTGCGCGGGAATCTTCTTCCGAAGATCTGCAAGGGCCGGCGTGATCCCCCTGAAGAAGAGGCTGAGCTTGGCGCTGTGAGGGAGGTTTGGGTCCGGAGAGTAGATGAGACGCTCCAACTTCAGCGCCAGCAGCTCCTGGTCGATGTTGGACGCAGAAGATACCAAGTCCTCGGTCCATACCTCGACGGTACGGCGGAAGTTCTCGGCCACTTTGTTGGCGCTGTCCACCAAGCCTCGCTCCTTGCGGAGCTCCTCCTTCAGTTTGGTTTCCCGGTCCCGGACGGCATCAAGCGAGTCCTTCAGCGTGGAAACCTTCAGCTCCAGATCCTCGATGGAGTCCTTGGCGGCCTTCAGCTCGTCGCCCTTCTCAGAGAGACGCACCTGGAGTTCTGAGTTGGTGTGGGCGTCCTTCTCGCGCTCTGTGTTGAGCGCGGCGACCCTCTCCACGCTCGCCTTCAACGACTCCTCCAGCTGCGCGACCTTGGCGGCAAGCTCCTCCTTGGCGGTCTCCGCGGCAGCCGCGGCGGCTTTCGCCTCCTTCAGCTCCCCGCCAAGGGCCTGCTCCCGAGCGGCAAGGTCTTCCTCGTGGGAGTCGAGGTTGACCTTCCGCTGGGCGAGCTCTCCTTCTCGCCGGGACAGCTCCACCCCGGCGAGCCGCTGCTGCTCTTCGGCCTCGGCCTTCTCCAGCAGCCATTCTTGGTATTCCCCGGCGAGCCTCTCGCGCTCCTCCACTACCTCGCGGAGGGCAGCCTGGTTGGCGGCGCTGAGCTCCGCCGCGCGCTTCTCCATCTCAGCGGCGGCCTTGGCGGCAAGGGCCTCCCGAGAAGCAAGCTTCGCCTGCCTGGCCCGGTAAAGGGCCAGGAGCTGGTGAAGCAGCTTCTCCTCCTCGGGCCCATCGCTTTCGCCGGGCGCCTCGACGATCTTCAAGCCCGCGGAGGCAAGGACCTCCCCATCAAAGGCCTCGCCCTCCGCGGGGGCTCGCGATGAAGAACCCCACGGCACTTGGATAAATACGCCGTTGGGGGCTTCGAGATAATAGCCCGCCTGCTCCTTTTCGGCGGAGGGGTCGGCGGCCGGTGCAGCACTTGATGCTCCTGCCGCCTCCGGGCCGGCAGTGCGGTCGCCGTCCCCCTCCCCGGCCGCTGCGTCCGCAGCCGGAGCGGTCTCTTGCGCAGCCGGCTCGGCGGCTCCCGCCGTGTCCTCGGCGACAGGGGCGTCGACGCCGCCGCCCTGCCCGCCCTCCTCCTCGATGACGATGACTTCCGTCTCCATCTGCTCGGGGGGAGGAGGATCTAGAAGAAGAAGAAAAGGCAAAAGAGTTCAAGCAAATATCCAAAAAGAGACGAATCCAAGAAGACAAGTAACGGAACTTACCTTGACGGACGTCATCAGCGGCGGGCTCCCTTGCCGGGGAGCTCTGCCTTGGCGGAGTGGCCACCCTCGCCGGGCTGCTCGCCCTTGGCGGGGTACTCGCCCTTGGCGGAGTACCCGCCCTTGGCGGAGCGCTCTCCCTCGCCGGGGAGTTTGGCCTTGGCAGGGACGGCGGGGCCCGCGGCTCCTCGGGGGCGACCTCCGGACGCTCCTGCGGCTGTGGCTCCACCTCTGCACAAGAAAAGACAAAAATATCAAGATGCCAGCACAAGACAGAATACTCAAGCACACCCGACAAATGGAAGTACGGAACCCCAGACTTACGCTGGGGGCTGCGCTGGGGGCTGCTCCTCGGAGCAGCGCTCGGGTCCGGCAGGCTTGGCTCCGGCGCGTCCCCGGTCGCCGCGACGGGCGAGTCGTCCGCGACCTCGACCACGGGCACCTTGGCCTTCTTCGCTGCTCGCTGGGCCAAGGACCTGAAATCAAAACAAGAAACGAGATCAGCATCAACAAAAATCAAGACAATGTTGAAGAAGATGCAAAGCCTCGGATACTTACTCCTGTTCCTCCTCGTCGTCGTCGTCGCTCAGGGCGGAGAAGTCAAACTCCACCTGAGGCGCGTCCGCGTGGGGAGCAGGAGGCGAAGACTCCCTCGGGCGCTTGGCGGTCCCCGGGGCTGGGGGCTGCGAAGACCCAGCCCCTGTGGTAGCCGGGGCCCGGGGAGCGGGCGGAGCCGCCGCTCCGCCCTGTGAAGACTCCCTTCCGCTTGGCGCTGGCTTGCGGGGCGCTTCTGTTGTGGCCTGCTTGCGGGGTGCCTCTGCCGTGGCCTGCGTGCGGGCCGCCTCCGCCGTGGCTGGTGCGCCGGGCGCCCCCGTCGCAGTTTGACTCCCCCGGGGAGCTCGCGCTGTCCGGCGAGTTGGCTGTTCCGGGGCGCCTGTGCCCTTGTCCCCGTCGTCGCCTTGCGGAGACGTTTCATCGGAGACCGCCTAGGGCTTGCCCGGGGCGGGGAGGTCTCCGACGACGAGGAGATGTCGTCGGCGTAGAGCCCCAGAGACCCGTCGGAGTCCTCGGCGGCCTAGGCGTCGTCCTCCTCCTCCTCCTCCCCGGCAGGCTTGCTGGGCCCATCGCCTTGCGCTGCGGCCTCTTTCCCTCCGGCGCCTCCGCTCCCTCCGGCGCCTCCGCTCCCTGCGGCGCCCCTGTTCCCTCCGGCGGCGTTGCCTCTCGCCGCGGCCTCCGTCTGGATTCCAAGGATCCCGGAGTGCCTCAAGGATGGGACCCCGGCGAGCTCGTCGGGAGGCAGCTTCAGTAGCCTGCGGATCTCCGCCTCCTCTGCTTGGCAGGACACTTCCGCAGCCTCTGCCTCCTCGGGCGTGTAGCCGAATTCTCCTGCCGCTGCGGCTGCAGCGGCCTCTTCAACCCGAGAAGCTATGTACGCTATCTCTTGGTCGGTGGTGTCCCGCGTGAGCTCCCGGGTCTCGTTCTTGTTCTTCGCCACCTCCACCAGGTTGTCGAAGAGGTTCAAGACGACGTCTGGCTTGGGCAGAATCCACGTGCGGTCGACGCCGTGCGAGTCACACGCGGGCATCATGGCGCGAAGGTTGTCCCGGGCCGTGCTGTTGCAGAGGGGCACCACTCCCCGGGGACCCCTGAACCATTCCGGGTGGGCCGGGTCATGCTTAAATAATTCCCGGACCATCCCCTTCAGCTCCAGCAACGTGAAATTGAAGTTGAGCCCGGGGCGCAGCCTCATTATATCCGCCGAGTTGTCGTACTCCAAGGCCGGCCTTTTCCTGTCTTGGAGAGGGGCGATGCGGCGGCGGAGGAAGTATGTGCCTACTTCTGCGACAGACAACCTTGCTACCCGGAGACGAAGAATCCTGATGAGGGCGATGTCGAGCTTGTTGTCGTCCGAATCCAGCTCGCTCCAGTCCCTGTCGCGCACGATAGGTGTTGTGCGCGGCGCGGTGAAGGATTGCGGCTGGTCCTCGACAATCCAACACCAGTCCGCACGCCACTCCTCCCACTTGCCGCGGAGCTCCCCCGGCAAGTAGGACTCCTTCTTGTTCAGACGAAAAACCCAAGATATTCCTCCGGAGAGGGGGGCGCCGGCCTCTGCTCTAGGGGTGAAGAAGTGCCTAAACAACGCTACGTTTGGGTATATCCCGATATAGTTTTCGCACATGTGTGCGAAAACCGCCATCGTGAGGATGGCGTTGGGGGTGAAGTCAAGAAGGTGGAGGCCGTAGGTGTGCATTATGTCACAGAAGAATTCGGAAAAAGGAGGGCAAAGACCGCAGTGGAAGAAGGCTGTGAAGAAATAGTACCCGCCGGGGTAGTTGTCCTTGGCGGCGGCCGGATAGGCTCGGGTGCGGGGGTGCGCCTTGGTCTTCTTGGACCAGAACAAGTAATACTTGTTCCAGAGCTCCCGCGCGCTGAGCCTCGGCGGGAAGACGAGGTTCCGCTTCCGATACAAGGTAAGCCTCGCCGCTTGCTCCGATTTTTCCTTCTTGGTCTTCTCCGCCTTCGCCTTCTCGGTCTTCGGGGCCATGGCGGAGGCGGCGGAGGAAGGGGGACGAAGAGCCCGGCGGCGCCGGAGATGCGGACGGCGGCGGCGGAGGAGCTGTGGAGGCGGAGCGCAAAGGGGATCTCTGGAGATGGAAGAAGAGGCAATGAAGGCGTAGGAGGGGAACCGCTCCTGCTTCCTCTGCTTTTATGGGGAAGTGGGGGGCGTTTCGCTCTTTCCATTAAAAGAACGTGGCCACGTCCCATCCCACGACGCCGCAATCGACGCGTGCCGTTACGGGGGGACGCGGCGGATGCGGAAGTGGGTTCGGCGCGCTGTGGGCCGCGTGTGTCCGTGCACTGTTTTGGGCCTGGCCCAACAGCGCTCGGCACCGTGTGTGGCCCAGGCCCGGGGGCTCCTGTCGGTGTACTAAGGTAGGGGTACCTCAGTACCCCAACTTGTGCACGGGCAGTTGCAGCTCCCCGCGGCAGGGTCGACCACGTGCTCGCCGGAGACCTTCCTGCTCCATGTAAAACCATTCAAAAACAAAGTATACAAGACAGAAGATCGAGACCCCGGCAAGTGGAGCTTGCCGGGAAGGCCGTTCCAGGCTCAAGATTACCTCACTCACGCAAGGCCCTGGCAAGAGGAGTTTGCCAGGGGGACTAGAAGATTATATCGCAGAAGACACGCCTCGGCGCTATACGCGCCCCGGCAGGGCCCGGGGAGCGACAAGCTCCCGAGCCCGGCAAGGTCAAGACCCCGGCAAGGTGCTTGCCGGGAGAGTTGTGCTGTGTGCCCGCGCTCCAGCTCATCGAACCACGCGTCGCACTGGGGCCAGTCCAGGGACGCGTGGCGGATGGCTGTGCAGCCTGGGGGACACGGTGGCACTCCACGGTGGTGAAGCCATCGCCGTGGCAAACGGAGACGCAAGGGCGGGCGCTTTTGGGGTCGACGGCGACGGGCATTAAATGCTCTTGTCCCCCACTGTCAAAGTAGGTAGCGACCACTGTTCACGCACTGTAGCTCCACTATTCTCGCACTGTTACAACTACCACCTCTTTTACATTTTTACCCTTTCTCCTACGTTGACACCTGTCGGTGACCCCTTGCACTATAAAAGGAGGCCCATGCACAACGTGGAGGGGGTTCGGAACCTAGATCGCTCATACGCTCGGTGTAGCTGGTTCTTCAAGCTCCCGAGCTCTCCAGCTCAATACAAACTAAGCAGGGGTAGGGTTTTACGCGTCCACCGCGGCCCGAACCTGGGTAAACTGCCTGCGTGTTCACTACGATCTGCTCTTCGTGCTCCCTCCGCCCTCTTACCGCACAAACAAGGGGCTCCGGTCCCATAGGTGTTCATGGTGGACAGTTTCCCCCGACAAACGGTGCTTGTACTCGCGGGTGCAAGGATTGTTTACTTTACGCAAAGTTCTTTTAATGCAGTTGTCTGTTGCTTTGAGTTTACACTATGGGTGGGACTCGCAACTTAATACCAGCGAGATGTTCTGGATAGATATCTCAAGGTGGATGATTAGTAGTAGATGCAGATGGATTTCAGTCTACTTGCCTTGGCGTATCGCCCATGCTTTGAACCTCTACCTTTCTTGCAACATAGTTAGCATTGGTTTGCGCACATAATTCTGTCAATTGCCCAACTGTAATTCGTTTACCTCACATAGCTGTTTTATCGTCTTTTGGGAGAGAGACATCACTAGTGAACATCATGGGACCCCGGTCCATATTACCATCACTGATCACATCCGCTATTTTACTTTCCGCTTTTACTTACTAGTTGCAGCAATACCTATCACTATTATCTCTTGTGTTTGATCCTTTGTAAACGACAAGGTCGGAGGGATTGACAACCTCTCAGTACTCGTTGGGAGCAAAGTTATTTGTATCTGTGTGCAGGTCCAAGTTGATTGCTAAGTATCTGGCGCCGTTAGCAGTTGACACCTTCTTGTTGAACCTTGGAGTCTCAGGGGAAATCGATCCTTGGTATCTTTGCCAAGGGAAAACTTCCGCTACACTGCATCTCAAACCTTCCACTTGGGGTAACCAACGAGGGGCGAGAAGCCATCAAGCAAAGTTTTCTGGCGCCGTTGCCGGGGACTCCACTCTTCAAGATAGGGGAGTTGCACGCTATCTTTTATCTTTGCTTTTTAGTCTTGTTAGTTTGCCTTTCAGTTTTCTTTATGTCTTTTCACTAGTTTTGCTTAATGGAAAACAACAAAAATATGAGAGAGCTTTATAAGCTCTACCTTGCTTTGGGACATGATGTGTTTGAAGAGAAAATTAAAAAACCTATGGAACTTTATTATTTGCATAACAATCATGATGGTGGTGATGTTATTAGTATGCTTTCTTTGAATATCAATATTGCTAATGACATGGAAAGCTCTAAGCTTGGGGATGACACGTTTGATGAATATGATGTTTTCAGTCACCCTACTATTGAGGATAAAATTTATTATGATTATGATATGCCTCCTAAATACAATGATTACCATGATGGTTATGATAGTCTTACTCTCACTATTCCTAATAAGAAAGATTTTGCTTATATGAAGAGTAATGACACTTTTATGCTTTTGGATCATGGAAATAATGCCTTATGTGATAGTTATATTGTTGAGTTCATCCATGATGCCACTGAAATTTATAATGAGAGAGGGAGACTTGGTTCTAAATATCTTAATAATAAGAAGTTTCCTCTCTTTATGGTGAATATTTTGAAGTTATGTTTGTTTTGCCTTCCTATGCTAGTTGCTTTGTGCTTCAATGAATTATTCTATTGCAATATTCCTATGCATAGGAAGCATGTTAGGCTTAAATGTGTTTGGTATTTGCTTCTTGATGCTCTCTTTTGTTCTTCAACTCTTATTCCTACGAGAGCATCATTAAAGTCTTAAGCCTATCTTTATGGCTATAAAGAAAGAGCTCTAGGGAGACAACCCTTGTTATCTTTGCTTTCAGTTTGTTCTTTCAGTTTTTAGTGGTCTTGATGTTTGTTACTACAGTAGCATCATCATTGTATCTTTTCTTTTCAGCTTTGTGCCAAGTTTAGCCTCTGATTGCAAGAAAGTTCAAAAGTTGCGATGTGCAGTCCAGAAAACAGATTCTGTCCTTGGACAGAAAAATTGGTACAAAATCACCAGATCATCTTTTTGATCTGAATTTTTTTGACAACGTGCTCTATACAATTGGCTTTCATGCGTCTGTTCTGAGTTTTTTAATTTGAGTTGCAGAAGTTCCCCGAAAAAATTATTTACTACCTGCTGGTCTGTTTTTCACAGATTCTGTCCTGTTTTGCCTTTTCTTCGTTTTGCAAACCTTGAGCTTGCTTTTTCTTTGCAAAAACCTTTTGGCAATCTTGAGAAACAGTAGGTCTTCAAGATTATCTTTATTTCCAGCAAGGAAAAATTATTCTATTATGGGTACTAACCTCGCTAATCAGATTATGATGAGTTATGTATGAAGGGAGTTTTCAAGTGTGCGAGGGAAGATGATAAAAAGATTCAGGAATGTCAAATGCTCAAGCTTGGGGATGCCCCCATGCACCCCCAAGAAATATTCAAGAAGACTCAAGCGTCTAAGCTTGGGGATGCCCCCCGTGCATCCCCTTCTCCATCAACATTATCAGTTCGTCTTTCGTTCCACTATATTTTTATCACTTCATGTGTTATGTGCTATGCTTGGACCGTCTTGCTTTTAGTTTCCTTTTTAGTTTTCTTTAGCTTTTCATAACGAGTCGGAACTCATCTTTCTTTGTGTGTGAGAGAAACACGCTCCACTTCAACCTAGAACACAACATAGAATTTTTCATGTTTATCTTTGCTGTGTATGTTCTTGGTATTTCAATAGCTACTGTCATGTTTAGCTCTTAGTTTTCATGCTTATCTTTTTAAAGAGCTTTTGTTTAGTTGGTCGTTGGAACTCTCTTTATTTATCATGCTTATCTTATTAAGAGAGTTGGCTTCTGTTGCAATGGTCGATATGTCTATGATAAAAATGCTACGTGCATAATGGTGCTTAGTAGTTCATGTTTTCTTATGGTTAGTCTCAAATAGCTGGGGGGTTCCCAATGTGTTATTGGAGTACCAACATGATTTGTTTGCCTATGATGTGGTATGGTTTAGTGATATCTTCCTTCAAGAATTTATTTTGATTGACTTGGCGTATGCTCACGCATATTTAAGACTGTAAAGAAAGTCTGTCAAGCCTTGATGATCTTTTATTTCTGAGCAGCGATATAACTTCCATGCCTGATTCAATGTTGCTTTGTCGCTTTGCATGATTATGACCGTCATTGCTCTTTTAGTTGGTCGCTCCCAGTCTTTTCCTAACCTCCACCTGTACTAAGCGGACTGACTGCTTGTGCATCCAAATTCCTTTATACCAGTTATGCCATATGAGTCCACCATACCTTCCTACATGGTATTTACCTGCCATTCCTAACGGAGACTTGCATGTACCATCTCAAAATTATTCAAAGAAAAAAAGCATTCCTATTTTGTGCCTCTGTTGTAAGTCCATGAGGAAGTAGTAGTTAATTCATAATCTTTTTAAGTTGGACAAGCTTCACCCCGGGATTGCATGTCTAATGTGCAAACTCATAATACGAGAAGGAACTGGCAAAGAGTGCGCCCGGCTCAAAAATAATATAACAAACAAACCCTCCTTCACGCTTTGTTCATGAGAAATCAGAAAACTTTGGCAGTGATAAACAAAGGAGATTAAGAGGATGTGATCGTCCTCATTCGGGAGCCGTTCCTCGAAACTTGTCCATCTCAAGAAGTGATTGAGTTGTCTGCTAGCATTCGTTGACGAAACATGCATATCCAAAAAAATAATTATTACCTCTGTTTTTAAAACCAAGAGCTCTGGTACATGTTTTGTCTTTGTTTCCGACTACGGGTTTTCAACCTTGCCAACAAAAGCCACGGTTCGAGAGTCTCCACCTTCTTTTAAAGCACCAACTATTAAGAGCATGATTGTCATTCTGAGTGTAATGTGCATTGTCCCAAAGTAGCATTGTCTTTTGCATGATTGTGATATCGTTTATTCTGAAATCATTGTATCTAGTCATCACTTAAACCTTGGAGGTGCCCCTGCATTTATGTTTTGCTTCACTAAAGGGGGCAAGCGAGATATCACTTTATCATATTTGCACACCATGCTCATTACAAATCTTTTTGAGTATTTCAGTATCATATTGTAAAACTTTCAGTTCTTTGTGATTCTCTCATGAGGCAACTTAATTACTACAGATTCATTGTCTCAGTAAGCTTTTGTCATATGACTATGAAAAATCCTTATATGGTTAATAGCATGTCACCACAGAAATTATTCTTGTTGTCATTTACCTACTCGAGGACGAGCAGGAATTAAGCTTGGGGATGTTGATACGTCTAAAACGTATCTATAATTTCTGCTTGCTCCATGCCTCTTTTGGGTGATATTGCTATGTTATTTATACACTTCCATACACTTTTGATCATATTTGGACTAACCTATTAACTCAGTGCACCCCAGTGCCAGTTTCTGTTTTCTGCAGTTTTTGTATTTCAGGTTTTCCCGTCACGAAAACTGCCAGAAAAATCCCAGAAAAATTATATAAAAAATCAGCGTTCCGGAAGCTTCCACACGGCCGAAGTAGGGCTGGAGGGGGGCCACCAGGGCTCCAGGCGCCCTGGTGGCGCGGCCCCCCTCCTGGCCGCGCCGGGGGGGGGGGCGCCTGGGCCCCCCAGGCCTCCGCTGATGCCCCCCTTTGGCATATATTTAACACGCGTGCCGAAACCCTCGAGGACGGAACCCTTTTTCGTGATCTCATCTCTGTTCCGCCGCCGCCGTGCTTCCAAGATCGGGAGCACCAGGATAACTCTTCCCGGCACCCTGCCGGAGGGGAGGATCACCACCGGGAGCCTCTCCACCACCATGGACGCCTCCCGGATGAGTTGTGAGTAGTCTCCCTTGGACCATGGGTCCATGACCAGTAGCTATGTGATGTTCTCCTCCCCTTCTTGTGCTTCACTAATTAGACCTCGTGAGCTGCCCTACATGATCGAGGCACATATGTAATCCTTATGTTGTTGCTATGATGAGTTTGCTGGGATCCGATGGATTGTGAGATTATGTTCAGATTGTGTTTGAGTAATATATTTGATTTACCTCTTTTATATTTATGTTCTTAAGTAATTCTTGCATGTTCTCCGTTGCTATTTATTGCTTTGGCCAAGTAGTAGGTAGTGACTCCAAGAGGGAACGTTATGCTCGATTGTGGGTTCATGCCCCTCGATGACTAGCTTGAGTGACAGAAACATGAGTCTAGGGGATGTGTTGTTGCCACAAGGGGGAAAACAACGGTGCTTGTACTCGCGGGTGCAAGGATTGTTTACTTTACGCAAAGTTCTTTTAATGCAGTTGTCTGTTGCTTTGAGTTTACACTATGGGTGGGACTCGCAACTTAATACCAGCGAGATGTTCTGGATAGATATCTCAAGGTGGATGATTAGTAGTAGATGCAGATGGATTTCGGTCTACTTGCCTTGGCGTACCGCCCATGCTTTGAACCTCTACCTTTCTTGCAACATAGTTAGCATTGGTTTGCGCACATAATTCTGTCAATTGCCCAGCTGTAATTTGTTTACCTCACATAGCTGTTTTATCATCTTTTGGGAGAGAGACATCACTAGTGAACATCATGGGACCCCGGTCCATATTACCATCACTGATCGCATCCGCTATTTTACTTTCCGCTTTTACTTACTAGTTGCAGCAATACCTATCACTATTACCTCTTGCGTTTGATCCTTTGTAAACGACAAGGCCGGAGGGATTGACAACCTCTCTGTACTCGTTGGGAGCAAAGTTATTTGTATCTGTGTGCAGGTCCAAGTTGATTGCTAAGTATCTGACGCCGTTAGCAGTTGACACCTTCTTGTTGAACCTTGGAGTCTCAGGGGAAATCGATCCTTGGTATCTTTGCCAAGGGAAAACTTCCGCTACACTGCATCTCAAACCTTCCACTTGGGGTAACCAACGAGGGGCGAGAAGCCATCACACATCGGGTTGTAAGTATTTGTTCTTTGTGTGCAGGTACCGTTTACATAGTGTTGCTTGAGTCTCCTAGTGGTTCGATAACCTTGGTTTCACATCTGAGAAAAATACCTACCGTAGTTGTGCTACATCATCCCTTCCTCTTTGGAGAAACACCGACGTAGTTCAAGTGACATCAAAAGGAATTTCTGGCGCTGTTGCCGGGGAGACATTATCAACATCTATCAGGTTCCTAATAAAAAATCTCATCTTCTTGCTAATTACATTAATTTGCCATTGGCCTCTAGTTCAATCTCCCCCACTTCACAAAAAATTGGTTGTTTTATTCGCCCTCTTTTTTGTTCGACGTTTTCTCGTCAAATCTATTTTTATTTGCACTCTTGTTTGCCTACTTTGTCATTATGGCTAGTTCTTCCTCTTTTGCGTGTACTCCCGAGAACAAAGTTCTTAATTTTAAACAAAGGGGAGGGGAGACTCTAAAAGATGACTGGTACAGGATTTGCAATGCTCATAATAGATCCATTCGTAAGCAATCTACCATTATTCTTCTTCGCACTTTCTATGTAGTGAACGTCGACTACATGACACTTAGCCATGATTTGGGTCTAGAGGAATGCATGAAGTAGCAAGTAGACGATGGGTTGCTAGAGTGACAGAAGTTTAAACCCTAGTTTATGTGTTGCTTCATAAGGGGCTGATTTGGATCCACATGTTTAATGCTATGGTTAGATTTATCTTAATTCTTCTTTCATAATTGCGGATGCTTGCGAGAGGGTTAATCATAAGTGGAAAGTAGATCGCCTACTTCTTGAAGATCTACCCCGAGTGAGGCTAGTCTTTCATGGACATAAGCCATGATGGAATATACAAGGTTGCTTCTTCGTGGGTGGAGCCCTCCGTGGACTTGTGCAATCGTTATCCTCCGACTTCCGTGGGTTGAAGTCTCCATCAACATGAACTTACAATATCACCACCTATCGGAACCACGCCAAAAATCACCATGTCTTCATTGCGTTTGATTTCTCCGATCCGTCCTTTACGTTCATATGCAAAGTTTTTACTTTCCGCTGCTCAACTCTTAGACTTGCATGTGTAGGGTGTTGCATGACTTAGTAGAAATGCTAAAACTTGCCTACAACTAGAATTGAGAAAATGACAAGTTTTTATTCGGTCAATTAGTCTAATCACCACCCCTCTAGACATACTTTTGATCGTACAGAACCCTACACTGGCCCGAACCAACTAGACCGGGCCCGCTCGCCTGCCGCTAGAGATCACCGGATAACTGCTCAGCAGATCATCCATGCCCGCCGACCAGGAAGCCACACAATAGATCCGTGCTGGTGGGCGCCCCGCTGCTCGTTGAACCAGCACCATGTTGCAGCAACCACTGGTCCAGCAGTCGCCATGACCTCCAAGCACCGCGGCTTCAGATCGGGGGTGGAACCACGCCAGATCAAGCCGCCCCAGTAGGAGGCCACTGTCGAGGCCAGTCGCGGATCCTCACGTGCCGCAGCACCACGCCCCCGCGACAGCGTACGCCCTGCAACCCAAGACACCGCCGACGCACCCACACACTTCCACGCCACCCAAATCCGCACGCCATGCCTACCCGCCTGCCGGACCACTCCGCCATTGACCTCTGTACTCCCACCGACGCCCCAACCGCACTGAGGTCGCTCTCCCGTGCCGACGTGCGTGTCCTCCGCAGAGCCGAGTGTCCCGGGTCGCCCCAGCCCACGTGAGAGGACGAATCGGCCCCGCTGGCGCCGGCACCGTGCGGGCTTTTCCCGGTGTCGGGCTCCGGCGGCGGGCGGGGAGGGGACGCATGGAGAAGCTGGTGGCGGCTAGGGTTTGCTCCCGTGATGCATGCGGGAGCAACACGGGAGAGAGTTATATATCCTTCTCTTAGATTTGTCTAGACACGTTTTAGTGGTAGATAAATTTGTATCTTAGTTGCACATATATGGCAAGTTGTGTTGCCGCTGGACAGGAGGTGTCGTTCGGTAAGATGTGGCATCGGCGACACTGAGAAGATGTGAATATGTTGCGGGTGAAAAGATGTGTCTCCCCGTGGGCAAGCAACCGACGAGAAGATGAAGATCAACGTGAGGATGGACGCGCACCAGTTAAGTTGAGTTCCTACATGAGGCTATGTGTTTAGTCTGCATGTAGCACGCTAAGATGTGGCAGTGTGGCTAGTAGTTCGAGTAAAGCGTTGGATCCAGTTTAAAAGTCGGCATGAAAAGAAAAGATGTTGATGAAGTGGCGGCCATCGTTGAAGAAAGAGAAGTTATGGTCCGGTAAGTTGCGTCACCGGAGGCAACCTCATGACAAGATGAACAGGTGGTCATCTGCGTGTCTCGTCAAGTAAAAAGTCGGATAGAGAAATGTTTGGATTAGGAGGTGAATGTTGAATAATCCAAACAATTAAAGATGCATGAGCTTTACTAGTTGAGTTTTGAAAGAATTGGTATAAGAATAATCAGGCTTGCCGGTAATTAGCTAGGAGAGTGTACGATGTCTTTCTCTACGTGTGCTAGTAGATTAGGAAAGCTGAGAACGATTGGAACTGGAGTTAGCTTGGTCGTGTCCTAGTATGACAGTAGTACTAGTCTGTATAGGTTAAGAAAAAGGAGTCTGCGTCGATGGCCTGAGTCAGGTCCTACACTTATATATACATGGGTGTGTGTGGGATTTGTAATCAAGGGAAAAAGAGAAAAACAAATAAAGAGAAGAGAGGCGCGACACGTGTCTTTGGCTAAAAGTGTTTATCGCGTGTGTTTGTGATATTTGATGTGAACGATTCTGTGGGCGAGTTCCAACATTTTAGTGGTAAATAAATTTGTATCTAGATAAATCCAAGACATGTAATATGGATTGGAGGGAGTACATAATTCATGGCAATCGATTTCCATAAGACAACTGGAGTTTTAACTCATGGGCGCTGTATTGACGGTTATTATGACAATCGAGGCTATACGGCGATTGTGCTAGAGTTGTTTTCACGTATGTACAACATTGAGGATGACGTGATAGTCCCTCAAAAAAAAGGAGGACGTGATAGGGCTAAATCTAAACAAAACTTCAGCAGAGGAGGAGGATTCAGGATGTTGTCATATGCTTTCCGAGAAGCCCCGGACGTTTTTAGTAGTAGTAGCCTATAGAGGGGCACGGTTACGACGGATAGGCAATGACGAGGGCCGGTTATGACTGCCTGAAACGCGCATGTGTTGGGCTACCTGCTGGAAAGCATGCAAGTGCATACCACTGCGCCGCTGTCTGGTCCAAACTGGTGAAGTGCAAAAGCGAACGCAGCGTAACCTGCACTGACCATAACCCACCTTAATAAGCTCACATGGGGCGGCACACCCTGGCGATCTAACTTCAGCCTGACATTACAGTAGCACATGTCCCCTCTACGCCTTGACTCGCCACCAACACGCCAAAGCCAAAGCTTCTTCCTTTGGTGATACTATTTCAATAACATTACCCTACTGTAGTAGCAATAAGTACTTCATGTATGTTAGACCATGAGATCGCACTTGATTATATCTGATAGATAAAGTTGATCTACAGTACACTTGTCTTAACAGTAACAATTTGTTGTCAATGCATGTGAGATCGACAGCAAGGCGTACATATCGAATCAAAACAAATGAGACGCACACGCGATCACAAAAGATCTTCCTTGGGTACGCATGCAGATGCAGAGTGGAGCTGCGACGAGATGGAAAGCTGGAAGCCGGATGGATCATGGGGAAGACGAAGAAGAAGAAGAATACAATACGTGCAGAGTGCAGTGATGAGAAAAGAGCTCCCTTGTCCTTATCAACCAAGGCTGCGACCTTTTGCTCTCGTCTCAATCTCATCACCCGAAGTAGTGGAAAAGAGGCCCGATCGATCGATCCATCGGCCGGGAGTGCGCGCGCGCGATGGGGGCCAGGCAGAAAAGGCCGTCGAACCGGATGCCTTCTCGGGCGCGCGCTGCGTATCTGGAGCCTTCCCTGCTGGGGAAAAAGGCCATCGATTAACGCTCTGTGTTACACGCTACTAGGAGTACTAGCGAGCAATCGATGCGCGCGCGCGCCCGTATGCCCATCTCCTGGTCCACCGCGGTGCAAAGCGCTGGCTGTAATAATGCGTGCGTAGCCTTTTCGACGGCGAGAAGGAGAGAGGAGAGATTACGTGCAAGTGGGGAGGCCAGGACGTGCAATATGCGACGTCACGCGCGAAATTCAAACCCGAATGCTGATGTGATGGGTCCCACAAGAAAGGCGGCCGCGCATGGATCTCTCCACATTAAAAATGGCAAAAATACATGAAGCAGAGATCTCTATATTCTTGGGGTGAGGCCCGGTAAAGTTGGGCTTGCTCATGCCAAGGCCACTAACCACGAGCGAGCATCGACCCATATGTCTTGATCAATCACAATCCGCGAGAAAGGGGAGCCTGCCTAGCGCGGGAGAGGGGAAGAGAAGTAGGAGTAGCACTGTTAAAGGCAGTGCTTTCGGACAAGTACATGGACGAGCACACATGTAGAAAAGATGACCAGATATGGCCCCGGACGTGCGTGTAATTGGCTAATCTCTTTCGTGCGTGACCCGCCGTCCATGGATGGATCATGGATAGATGGAGCGCGTAGGGCAAACGCTAGCTTCCCCTCCTTTTGGCACCAGATCTTTTACGTGCTGCCGTCCCCAAAGAAAGAAAGAAAGAAAGAAATGCGCTCATCATCATGCTCGTCCAAAAGCCATGCCTCGAGAGCGATGGACGGGGGACCAATTATATGCAAGTAGTACGTATATGTGCGTTTAGAGTTTTCCTTGAACCTATTTTTATATGTTCATTCGTGCTTGTGCAGCTGTGCAAGAAGACACACCTCTACCCGCGCGCGATCTCGTCTCCGGTCACTCGTTCCGTGTGGTCCTCTTCTTGACGATCTTTCAGCGCCCCTTCCGTTGCACTAGCATAGCAGTAGGTTGTTGGCCACTTGTAGCCAAATGGAAGCAAACAGAAAGAAGGCTCTAGAAAGACTGGCAAAACCCGTAGGATCGACGAGTTATGGATGCCATTCGTCTGGACAAGGAAACTCCCTGGCTTTCGGTGGCCAAATCTCACACACATGCACCGATGCAGATAAGAACTGTAGTACGTGTGAGGTTTTCCAGATTTCCTTAATTTCCTTTTTCTTTTTCAGATGGCCTATGAAAAAACATGGTTGCACAGTTAGGGATGCAGTGCACCAAAGACTCGTATCGTACGTAGCTTTCACGGCCCACGCGCCGTTCCACGGAAATGTTACGGCACAAAGCCACCAAACAAAAAGCGGGAGGCAGAACCAAAGACCGGCACGCGAGTGCTCGTCCCTGTCGTCGTTGCCTGTCCCCGTCACGGCTTTTCCTTTATAAACTCGCGGGGTCAACCAAATGCCAGGCCCTATCGGTCGACGCACGTACGTTTGGTTCCTGCTCTTCTTCGCCAAGCAAAAAACAAAGAGTCTGAGTTACAGATAGATACGGATGTACGCGTGTCCTTCCACACGTAAACTGGACTTTCTGCTCACCCCTTTCCGTGCACTTCGTGTTGGGTGGATGGATCGGCGGTCGGTCGATCCGATCGTGCTCCGCCGCGGATCGTTTTCGACGGCACGGTCGATCCATACCTATCCATCTGCGTGCATGCGATGATGATCATCTACAGGTACATCTCTCTACCTCGCTAGCTTTTTCGACGTGCGGTATATATTGGCTCGATCGGGATAAGGCCGGCCGGCCGGCCGGCCGGGTGGCGATGTGTTGGGCCATATATACCTGGGCCATATATACCATCCGTGCGTGAATGGAGCAGGGTCTCTCTTCTTCAGCCTTCACCACTAGTTTATCACGGTATTCTATTATTTTATTGGAAAACAGTTCATTCATTACGGTGCGAGAACGGAAGGGAGGATCGAGAGAGACTGACATGGACAGGCCACTGGACATGGAATGCAATGGAGTCTAGCTAGCTAACTTGGCCGTGTCTGTCGACCACGCGACGCGAAACAGGGAGCTGTCGATGGCGCGCGCGGGATTCGTTTCTGGACGAAGAGAGATCATTTATGTACGCGCCAACAAAGCGGAGATTTCGGCGGTTAGATTTATGCATGCATGCTACCGGGCACGCCGCACGCGTACGTACTAGGAGTACGTTCATCTCGTGGTTGCGCGCGGGTCCATGTATTGCATGTGTTCCGCCAAGAATGTACTGCCACCTTTCACTACTTCATGTATATGTGTATGTATATGCAAATATGCGGATCTCCGGAATGTACCGGTTGCTGGCCAGGGGGAGGAGCGCATGCATGCACTTTATAAAACGCATGAGCAGTCAGGGGTACATATGATGCATGATACAGGGAATATATTCTTGCTTCCGTCAGTGTGAAGGCTGTTCGTTACTTCGTACCAAGTACGTATCCATCCTTTTCAGCTCATTTAACCGTATTTAACTCAGTGCCAGATATTAACTCTATTTTCACTGGCAAGTGCCGATTTCTTCTTTTTGAGGGGTAGAGCGTTAGGTAGCCAAGAACGTGCGGGTGAAAGGCGTCCATGGTTGGTGAGTCAACTTGAATTTTCGGTCTTCAACAGGTTATTAATTGGATTTACAGTAGTTTTTTTAGGGGTGTTATAATTGGATTTTTTTTAGGATTTGTTAATTGGATTTAGAATAATTTTAGGCTTGTTAATTGGATTTAGGTGCTACAGTAATCGAAATTGGAGCAAGAAGCCGTCGATATTATTGGTAAACAGGCTCTGTGTGTGTGGGTGGGTGGGCACACGGGAGCTCCTACTCCGCGCCATATTTTTTTGAAACAAATACTCCGCGCCATCTAACGAACTGGCGCTGGCAACGAGTGCTCCTAGGTTTTTTTTTTTTGAGACAAACCCACGAAGCTTTTATTAAACCGTCACAATGTTTACAGGGACGAAAGTGAGTTCACTGGGCTGGCCTAACCACACATGGCGACCAAGTCCCAGTTGCAAAGCATGCTTCGCGAGATTGTGAGCCTCGAAATTCGAGCTCCTAAATTCATGATAAAAATTACACGTAGTAAAACTAAGCGAGTACTCTATGATTTCATGTATTATTGCACCATATGTTGCTCCACTCTTCTGCTTCATATCATCAACCACTATCTTGCAGTCTGACGCCACATGGATGGAGTGCAGTCCCAGGTCATCTGCCAGAGCCATCGCCTCTCGGACAGCCATCGCCTCCAAAGTAGTAGGATCATGGACTCCCTGCACCACTAGAGCCGAAGCCCCTAGGAAAGTGCCATCTTTATTCCTACTAATCGCTACTGCAGCTCCTGCCCTCGCCGTTGCTCTTGTTGCAGCATCTACGTTTACCTTGGCGCATTCTCCCAACGGTGGAATCCATTGGGTAGGTCTCTGAGCTTTTTGACAGGTGTTTCCTTTTGCCGGCTTCTTCAAAAATTGGAGATCATTTATCTGCGACTGGATGAACATGTGGGTTGACATGGGGCTTTGGAAGATATCCTCATAGATAGCCTTCCTTCTGGCACTCCAAATTGCCCAAAGTGTAATCACCATGCGTATGAAAAGATCATCTGGCAGCAACTCCTTCATCTTGAAAACCCACTCCTTGGCGTTGTCGCTATCATACTGAATTAACTGTTCAACCAAACCTTCATCAGAAAGGGCCCAAGTGCTGCGTGCCATGGAACAATTGAGTAGAGCATGTCTCCAGGAATCGCTTGCCCCACATAATCTGCAGGCCCCTGATGTTGCCATGTTTCTGTGCTGGAGGAGGTCTGCCGTGGGAATGGAACAACGGGCTAGACGCCACAAAAACATCTTCACTTTCGATGGTATTTCCGTTCTCCATAGTGCAGTCCATATATTGCCCTCCTGATCCAGTCCAGAGGGTCCATCATTTTCCTCAATCCAATTCTCCCTTGTAATCTTGGTTTGTACTATCATTTTATAAGCAGATTTGACTGTGAAAAAGCCTCGTTTCTCTTCACTCCATGCCCAAAAATCGTCAATATTCCTTGTGCAAAGAGGGATGGACAGCTTTCGCGCAGGGAGTGCTCCTAGGTGACGCTGGCGTGCGTCAACAGGAGCAGCTTTCGCGCAGGGAGTGAATCGAATTGGGCCGGTCCATTTGATGGCTTCAATTAAATTAGCAAAAAAATGTTGCTCTGTCCTGGAATCGAACTCGCAACCAACGAAATAGAGTCAGCCTTACTTACCAGTTGAGCTGATGATTATTAGTGATTACAGTGGTGCGAGAGTATTGAAGAACTAATCGCATCGGTAGATTACAAAATCAAATAAATTTAACCATCGAATATCTTTTAAAATATACGATGAACAATTTTTAAATACACATTGCACTTTTTTGTGATATACATATTTTTTTTAAATACGCATTGAACATTTTTGTGATATACACTGAACATTTTTAAGTACACGATGAACATTTTTTAAATATAATGAACATTTTCTTAATATATGATGAACATTTTGTTTAATGTATGATGAACATTTTTGTAATACACGATGAACATTTTTCTAATGCATAGTGAATTTTTCATAATGTACGGTTAAACATGTTTTTCATATATGATGAATATTTTTGTAATAGGAGGTGACCTTTGAATATAACACACAGGAAAGAGATGAAGAAATAAAAAACAGAAAAAAATGAAAGGAAAAATGAACCAAAACAAAAAAACAAAACAAAACCACTGAAGACCGGACAAAACATTTCAAAGAACCGGAAGCAAAAAAACACAGAAAAATAACGAACGAAACGACGAAGGAAGCTGTTGCGAACGGTTAAAACGCGAAACCTGTACATGGGCCGGCCCACGCGGTGGCTCGCCTCAGCGAAAGGTCAACCTTTTGACGCTCACGGGCGTCAAATAGGTTCTGCCGTTCGCAACAGCACCTTGCTGGGCTTGCCCACGAACGCCAGCGGACAAAAATCCTACAATAAGTTGCAGCTCCCGTGTGCAACAGCGCCTTGCTGGGCTGAGCACTGGGCTGAGCACACGTCTACACACACTTTTGGCAAATTAATCCAACTGTCAGGGCCCAGCTAGAGTGGGCTCAAACAAGCGGCCTGCCTGCGTGGTCAGCTCGCGTGTTTCTTCTGCCGCCAGGGCCATGCGATGCAATGGTTGATAATTTAGGCCCTAGCGCCTGGAGACTTACGTGTGTTTATGGTGAAGCTCAGGTTTCCGAGAGGTATAAAACGTGGGACACTCTCCGTAACCTCGCTGGAAACACCCGTTCTCCATGGGTGGTAATGGGAGATTTCAATGAGGTATTGCATTTGAGAGAGCATGATGGTGTAGGGCAGAGAAGCCAAGGGCAAATTGATGCTTTCAGAAGTGTGGTGAATGATTGTGCCCTTGTCAACGTGGGTTACACCGGTCCGGGCTGGACGTTCGAAAAGAAGGTAGCAGGAGGGACATACACTCGAGTACGGCTGGATAGGTTCCTAGCCTGCTCGTCATGGGCGTCTTTATTCCCTCAAGCGACAGTGAGACACCTTACAGCGGTGACCTCTGACCATCTACCAATAATGATGGATCTGGCTGCGGCTAATGAACCAAGAGTGGCAACGTGTTTCCGATATGAATCAATGTGGGAGTCCGAAGTTTCGTTGCACTCCAAAGTGGCTGAGGCATGGAATCTGGGACATACAAGCACGGTGACTGAAATAGCTGAGAGTTTGAAAAACTTATCAGTTTCGTTGTCTTCATGGGATAGGAAAACCTTCGGTAATGTTAAACGGAGTATCAAAAAGCTTAAACGGGAGCTTGAGATTCTGCGGGCTGTACCTGGACGAGTGGGTCCCTCGCCTAGAGAGGTTGATATTAAAACGGAACTCGTGGAACTATACAAGAGGGAAGAGTTAATGTGGAAGCAAAGGGCATGAGTTGAATGGCTACGTGCAGGAAACAAAAATACTAGATATTTTCAGCTTCGGGCAAATATGCGCAGGGTGAAGAATATGATAAAGAGCCTGATGAGGGACAATGGGACCTTAACTGAGGATAAGGAGGAGATGAAGGATATGACAAATGCCTTCTATACCAATTTGTACACTTCGGAAGGGACTATTAATATGGAGAGTGTTCTGGATACAGTACCTTGCAAGGTAACGCCACAGATGAACAACATGCTCAATGCTACGTACACAGCACCAGAGGTTAAAACATCATTATTTCAGATGTCTCCGCTAAAGGCCCCTGAGCCAGACGGCTTTCCAGCCCAATTTTTCCAAAAGCATTGGGACATTTGCGGTGAGGCAGTAACAAAGGTGGTACTAAGCATTGTTGAAGGTAAAGAAAGTGCTCATGAGCTGAACAGTACGATTCTGGTCCTAATACCAAAGATTAAAAACCCAAGTTTATTATCTCAGTTTCGTCCTATAAGCCTTTGCAATGTTTTATATAAAATAGCATCAAAGGTCATAGCTAACCGTTTGAAAAGTATACTTCCAGAGATCATATCTGAGGAGCAGTCTGCTTTTGTCCCGGGCCGTCTGATAACAGATAATATTATTGCTGCGTATGAGTGCTTACACTTTATGAAAAGGAACAAGGCCCAGAAACACAGACATTGTGCATTAAAATTGGACATGATGAAGGCATATGACAAAGTAGAATGGAGCTATTTGAGAGCTATCATGCTGAAGTTGGGTTTCCAGGAGAGGTGGCTAAACATTGTTATGAGTATGGTCACATCAGTATCTTTCTCGGTCATGTTTAATGGACAACGGCTTGAAAAGTTTGATCCAACACGAGGTATTCATCAGGGGGATCCTATTTCACCTTATTTGTTTTTGTTGGCAGCAGAGGGCCTTTCGTGCCTTTTGAAATCCAGAGTTCAATCATCTAGCCTTGGTGGCATACAGGTGGCCTCATCGGCACCGCCGGTGAACCATTTGTTGTTTGCTGATGACAGCCTGCTGTTTTTTAAAGCATCAACAGAGGGGGCGAAGGAAGTTTCCCACTTACTGAATATTTATGCAAATGCTTCAGGGCAAATGATCAATAATGATAAATCCTCAATTTTCTTTGGTAAAGGTTGTCCAGAAAGTGTGAGAGCATCTGTTAAAACTATCCTTAATGTACCAAATGAGCAATTAAATGAGAAGTACTTGGGTATGCCATCTGATGTAGGAAATTCAAAAAATGGTGCTTTCAAGTACCTAAAGGACCGTCTATGGGCAAAAATATAAGGATGGATGGAGAAGGTGTTATCTGCAGTAGGTAAAGAGGTTCTAATTAAATCCATTGCCCAAGCGATTCCGGTCTACTCGATGGCATGTTTTAAACTCCCGAGGGGGTTATGTGAGAGCTTAACTTCAATGATCAAGGCTTTCTGGTGGGGCAGCAAGAGAGGTAAGAGGAAACCTTATTGGGTGTCTTGGGATACGATGAGCATGCCAAAGTACATGGGAGGTTTGGGTTTCCGGGATTTTGAGATCTTCAACTTGGCTCTCCTGGCGCGACAGGCATGGAGAATCCTGGAAGAGCCTGAATCTCTAAGTGCGAGGATTTTGAAGGGAGTGTATTACCCGAACACGGATTTCCTCAATGCTGAACTAGGAAACCACCCTTCACAAATCTGGAGGTCGGTAATTGAGGGTCGTGATGTGCTGCAGCAGGGTCTTATCAGGAGAATTGGCAATGGGAGCTCCACTAGTATTTGGGATATGAACTGGATACCAAGGCCTGAAAACATGAGACCCATTATTTCCCTTATTCCAAACCCACCACTGATGGTGGCCGAGTTACTTGATCCATTGAATGCATGCTGGGGTGAGAAAATAATTCAGCAGATCTTTCTGCCAAATGATGCCGTAGCTATACTTCATATTCCGGTATGCACACGTAACATGGATGACTTCTGGTCATGGGGTTTTGAGAAGAATGGGTTGTTTACAGTACGGTCTGCGTACAAAATGATCGTAGCAATAGAAAAACAGAGAGAAGATTGGTTGGACGAGCGACCGCGTCCATCAAATACAGTTCAGAATGAGAAATCATGGGAGATGCTTTGGCGTGTTGCTGTACCAGCGAAAATCGGGAGCTTCTTATGGAGGCTAGCACATAATTCAATTCCTACAGAAGATGTAAGGAATAAGAGAAATATGTCGACAGATGACAGATGCTATGTGTGTGGCATGACAGACTCGTGGAAGCATAGCTTGATTGAATGCAACATGGCGCGATGTGTGTGGGTTCTGGTAGATCCGGAGCTGCTTGAACATATGATTGAAACAAGGGAACCTACGGCACGCGCTTGGCTTTTCTCAATGATGGAGGTGTTAAGTCACGATGAGATAACACGGATGGGTGTTACGCTTTGGGCAATCTGGTATGCGCGAAGGAAGCTTATACATGAGGGTTTAAACCAGAGTCCACTGTCGACACACCTTTTTGTGACTAGATTCATAGCTGAACTTGATCAGTTACGCGAGCCATTAGCCTCACATGCGTTTATGAACATTGATGCAACTAGCTCCTCGTGGGTTCTGCCGGCGGAGGGATGTGCAAAAATAAATGCTGATGGGGGTATTTCCATCGATCATAATGTGGGGGCTGCTGCTGCGATATGTCGTGATCGGAAGGTAATTATTTGGGCTCTTCTATCCTGGTTGTACGAGGAGCAACTGATCCATCTACAATAGAAGCTTTGGCATGTCGGGAAGCTCAAGCGATGGCGAGAGATTTGAGTTTGCAGCATATTCAGGTTGCTTCAGATTGCAAGCAGGTCATCTCACATATTAACCAAGGGGTTGGAGGTAATTATGGGAGTATTATTAGAGAGGTGACTGAAACTTCGAGAGTTTTCACGGCTTGTAATTTTATTTTTGAGCCTAGATCTTTAAACTTTAAAGCTCATAGGTTAGCTAGGTATGGTGTCACTCTTCCTCTGGGAGACACATATGGTTGGGGCATCCTCATGATGCTGATATTATCCCTGTATACATTCTAACCATGCAATAAAGACCTAGCTATTCTTTTCTCAAAAAAAAAAGTGCCGCCTACACTACAGCCGAGGGCTTGTCTCAAAAAAAAAAAATACAGTTGAGGCCGAGTTTTTTTTCTGTATATTTTTGGAGTTTCCACTATTTGTAGCACAGTTTTTCCTCGGGATGGTTTTCCTGTTTCCTGTTTCCCTTTTTCTTTTTCTTTAGTTTTCTCAGGTTTTCTTGTTTTTTCTCTTTCGTTTTCACTGGTATTCTTCAAGTATTTTTTCTTTCATTTTTTCTATTTTCTTAAGCATATATATAATTTCTTCATACACATTATACATTATTCGCATACATACATGATATTTTTTATACACGTTTAACGTTTTCAAATACATGATCAACATTTCTTTTCAAATATACGTTTTGTACATTTTTCGTAGACATCTGATACACTTTCCTATATAAATTTAACATTTTTACAAAAAACTATTAAAAAAATCAAATACTAGTATGAACATTTTTTTTCAAATACACATTGATTATTTTGTATAATAAAATAATTTTTTTTAAAGTACGTGAAAATTTTACATTTTTTATACATTGGATTTTTTAATAATGTGACAAACATTCTGTTTGAAACACGTGCAGATTTTAAAAAGTAAAACCTACACTTTTTGAATCACCGTTATTACAATCGAGTGCCTACAATCCATGGAAATCCCTATTCCGATCACTGGGAAAAAAGAGCAAGTAAGTAATGAATGAATGAATGAATGAGTGAATTTAGATGGTACAAGCAAAGATGCCCATGTGCAACGGGAGGAAAAAATGTTACTATCTCGAATAACATGGCTCAAGACGCACACTATTTCAAAAATGGCGGGGAAGCACTTAATAGCATAAACATTGAATATGAAATATTACTAAAGTTTATGTTCCGAATCCAACTTGCATGCCACGGAGCATACACTCTAAATTACTAAAAAAGTAAATAAACAAATTATTAATAGTTTAATGGTGCCAGAAATAATTATAGATACATGCATTGTCTTTAAAATGGATTGATCGGTTATAGGGTATGTGCACGTAAGTGGCAATACTCCTTACAAATTAATTAAAAAATATATAGTGCTAGGCCGATTTTTTTAGCATATAATTTTATTCTTGGTGCACAAAAGATGAGATTTTAGTATATGAAATTACATTTAGTGACATCTCTAACAATTTTTTCTCGCACTTTGAAACCCTATGTTGTTGCTACAATTTTAAATTAAGAAATTATTGAGATTAATAATTATTTTAGGTGACTCCAAGTTATTTTTTTGAGTAATATTAAAAATTATTTTGTCGCTCTGAGTTTATTGAAATTCTTAAATGGAGTCTGATTTTTTGCATGTTCTTCCTTGGTCATTGTACCTGAAATATCACTATCTTATGAAAAAAAAACATTCAAATGTCTAGTTATTCTTTTCATGTAGAGCAATACATGTTTTGAATGTTTGAACCTAATTTTATTTCCCGGAAAGGAAAAATATATTCAAAGGCCAGTTAATTTTCTTACCAAGAACATGTAGGTTGCATGTTTGAGGCAACTTTTGTAAGCGCGGTGTACAGCCAAGTGAGTCCGCGAGTGTACCACAAAGCTATAATTTTTGGGTGTGTTTGGTTGTGTTCTCATCTCAACATAGTTGTTTCCTTTTCGTGCATGCTCATCTCAACACCCCTCTTCATGCATGCTCTCTTCATGCATGCTCCTAGTGTATTTGTGTTGAACTAGTGTGGACTCATGCATCCTTCATACGCTCTACCAAACACTCAAAAGTGGATCGAGAAGGGAACTATTGCCCTCATGCACCCTTCATACACCCTACCAAAAGTGGGTACCCTTCATACACCCTACCAAAAGTGTGGACTCAAAAGTGTGCATATGCCCAGGGGCGGAGCCAGCGCCCGGCCACCGTAGGCACTTGCCCGGGCTCGATGCCTAAGCGTACGTTGTACGATGTCATGCGACAGCTGGAAAAATTGATGTACCTACCGTGATTTCCCGGGCAGAATTGTGTTGGACCGGCTTCCTTTGGTAATGGGCTCTGTAAGAGCTAGTCCTAGCAAGCAACGTTCGCTGTTGGTTAATCGCTAGGCTGACAGGCACGCACGTTCGGCTGTTGGTTAATCGTGTTTGTGTTCGCTGATCGGTCGCCTTCCCCCTGCGCTGTTCGGCTTCCTATCACGCGGAAACAGCCTAGCGGCGGCGGCCGGATCAGGCTGGCCTTGGCCTACATACGCGGCTGGCGGTGGGATGAGCGGATCTGTCCCGAGGAAGGCAGGAACGGCTTGCAACCTTGCCTACTCGTTCCTTCCTTCCTAGTCAGATTATGTAAGATGGCTAACTGATGTGCCTATCGACATCTGGGGATGGATAGATTAGGGTTTAGATTTTAAGGTCAGACCGTTGAAATTTATTCAAGTTAGATCATGATAAAAATATTATCCGAACATTCATTGCAACGAAGTATCACAAATTACAGCTGCCTCGTGATTTTCTTTAACACACTATCCTATGTTCCATTTATTCCTACAAGCTCTCTATTTTGAATATATCAACAAATTATGTGAACTCCGAATCTGTTTTTTATCTTGTAGTATTTGTTTTAAGGACATTTGGATGGTAATTTGGAAATCCATACTTTTGCTTGGAACAAGGTGAGTTTGGTTCTATGATTTCTATTGTCAAGTCTCAAATTCATTTTGGTCTATGAAACTGAATATCGATATGTTACATATTAGTCCACTTTAAAACTACATTTGTATGGATTTGTTTTTAAATTTGTTCTCTCGTTATTAATGTGGATTTGTGGTAGGGAAGCTTCGGGCTATTTTATATGTTGTATCTATTAAAACATCGCATTTTAATTTCGACATTAGACACTTAGGCGGAAGCTTGCCCAGGCTCCAGAAAAGTTTTGGCTCCGCCACTGCATATGCCTATATCATTATATGGGCCGACAATGGTAGAAAATCATACGTGTTAGGATGTAGGCCTCGTTGCATGCAACGGTCCATGCGGAGGGATGGAAAGTAATCCGATCGAGAGATCCGTCATTCTCTCAACTATAAAAAGAGATCAGTCATACCCTAAAAAAGAACGCTAGGCTGTCCGACCGATCCGATTGAGAAATTGATAGTTTTTTCCATTAAAAAAAGGCTGAGATTGCTTCGCGCGAGGGAAAGGGGCTTGACCAAAGAAGACACAAAAAAGGAAATGTTTCCTTTTTATAGGAATATGCTCGTGCATTGCGACCTGATAGAAATATTCCCTCACACTCCTATTGAAAAAACACAACGCTCAATAATGCGAGAGGATCTGGCTGGTGTAGATGTGGTAGAGATAAAAACAACTTTTGAGAATTCTCAAGCTTGAACCTTTGCCGCAATACCTGGTTAAGTATGTATGTCTTCAACATAACATATTTAGGACATGTCAGATATTATTCTTATTATCAACCGAATTCATGTATCAGATGTTATGAACAAAGAAGGTGGGAAATATGCAGACCAATACACCATCTCACGGTGCGGCCACAACTTGTGTGCAAACATCCCCTGACCACCATCAGCACCATTGCATCCCTACGGCCGCTGAAAATCCTGTGACACAGTGTAGTGTATGTGCCGCAGGCTCCATGCCCACGACTGCGAGGTGAGAGATGAGTTCATTGATAGTCAGTCAACAAATCCATTTACACAATCTCTCTTGCTATCTTTCAGCTGCACATGAACAACGAACACAAATAACGGTAGCAACATCAACCTAGAATAAAAAAAGCCTCATCTCATCTCTCTCTTCTTAGTCAGACCCCTCACTCCCCAACCCCATATCTCTTCCCGCTCAATCTGAGATGATCATATTAGCACAAACATTGATAAGCAGCGTAGCAGCAAAAATCTATACATCTCTTACATCTCTCTCATTTTCAATCTCATGCTCAGCGTACCTCCCTATCCCCTTGCCTCCTCCCTTTGGCACCTTGCACATGTAAGAACGGCTGCATCGACGCTGCTACGACAAGATAGCTTAACATTTTATGGTTGTGGTTGCCCGCAACCTGGACCGAGCCTTGGACGCCGGCTTCCCGATCTTGCCGCCTCCCCGGCGTCGATGGCCACGCTGGAGCGCCGATGGACGCCCTGGTCCTGCATGACGGGAATGGCCGGGTGTCTGTGCCCCCATGGCCTTTGGCAGAGCTCTGTCTTGAACACGACTCTACTGTCAATGGCGGCCACGGAGGAAAGTGCCTAACGTGAAGTTGAGTGCATGGTCATGGCGACATGAGACAGGTGAAATACATGACACACAAAACATGGCACATTTGATCTTCTACATATACTTGTTGTCAGTTTTACCTCCTGGTTGTTGTGAAGGAAATGTGCCCTAGAGGCAATAATAAAGTTGTTGTTTATATTTCCTTGTATATCATGATAAATGTCTTTTATTCATGCTAAAATTGTATTAACCAGAAACTTGATACATGTGTGAATACATAGACAAAACAGAGTGTCCCTAGTATGCCTCTACTAGACTAGCTCGTTAATCAAAGATGGTTATGTTTCCTGACCATAGAGATGTGTTGTCATTTGATCAATGGGATCACATCATTATGAGAATGATGTGATGGACAAGACCCATCCGTTAGCTTAGCACTATGATCGTTTAGTTTTACTGTTATTGCTTTCTTCATGACTTATACATGTTCCTCTGACTATGAGATTATGCAACTCCCGAATACCGGAGGAACACCTTGTGTGCTATCAAACATCACAACGTAACTGGATGATTATAAAGATGCTCTACAGGTGTCTCCGAAGGTGTTTGTGGTGTTGGCATAGATCGAGAATAGGATTTGTCACTCCGAGTATCCGAGAGCTATTTCTGGGCCCTCTCGGTAATACACATCGTAATAAGCCTTGCAAGCAAATGACTAATGAGTTAGTCATGAGATGATGTATTACTAAACGAGTAAAGAGACTTGCCGGTAACGAGATTGAACTAGGTATGATGATACCGACGATCGAATCTCGGGCAAGTAACATACCGATGACAAAGGGAACAACGTATGTTGTTATGCGGTTTTGACCGATAAAGATCTTCGTAGAATATGTAGGAACCAATATGAGCATCCAGGTTCCGCTATTGGTTATTGACCGGAGATGAGTCTCGGTCACGTCTACATAGTTCTCGAACCCGTAGGGTCCGCACGCTTAACGTTTGATGACGATCGGTATTATGAGTTTATGTGTTTTGATGTACCGAAGGTTGTTCGGAGTCCCGGATGAGATCACGGACTTGACGAGGAGTCTCTAAATGGTTGAGACATGAAGATTGATATATTGTACCACTATATTCGCACACCGGAAGTGTTCCGAACAAGTTTCGGATAAAACCGGAGTGCCGGAGGGTTACCGGAACCCCCCGAGGGAACTAATGGGCCACATGGGCCTTAGTGGAGAGAGATAGGGACGGCTAGGGTAGGCCGCGCCCCTCCTCCCCCTTGGGTCCGAATTGGACTAGGAAGGGGGGTCGCCCCCCTTTCCTTCTCCCTCTCCCTCTCCTTCTTTCCCCCTCTCTCCCTCTTGGTGGACTCCTACTAGGAATAGGATTCTTATTCCTAGTAGGACTCCCCCTCTTGGGGCGCTTATAGGGGCCGTCCGGCCTCCCCTTGCTCCTTTATATACGGGGGTAGGGGGGCACCCTAGAACATACAAGTTGACAATTGTTTTAGCCGTGTGTGGTGCCCCCCTCCATTGTTACACACCTCGGTCATATTGTCGCAGTGCTTAGGCAAAGCCCTGTGTCGGTAACTTCATCAACACCGTCACCACGCCGTCGTGCTGACAAAACTCTCCCTCGGCTTCAACTAGATCAAGAGTTCGAGGGACGTCACCGAGCTGAACGTGTGCAGATCGCGGAGGTGTCGTGCGTTCGGTGCTTGATCGGTTGGATCGTGAAGATGTTCGACTACATCAACTGCGTTACTAAATGCTTCCACTTTTGGTCTATGACGGTACTTGGACACACTCTCCCGCTCGTTGCTATGCTTCTCCTAGATATATCTTGTGTGATCATATGATTTTTTTAATTACTACGTTCCCCAACAGTGGCATCATGAGCCAGGTCTATGCGTAGATGATATGCACGAGTAGAACACAATGAGTTGTGGGCGATAATAGTCATACTACTTACCAGCATGTCATACTTAGATTTGGCGGTATTGCGAGATGAAGTGACCTGGACCGACATTACGCGTACGTTTACGCGAGACTGGTTTCACCGTTATGAGCACTCGTTGCTTAAAGGTGACTGGCGGGTGTCTGTCTCTCTCACTTTAGTTGAATCGAGTGTGACTATGCCCGGTCCTTGTGAAGGTTAAAACATCACACTTGACGAAAAATTGTTGTGGTTTTGATGCGTAGGTAAGAACGGTTCTTGCTAAGCCCGTAGCAGCCACGTAAAACTTGCAACAACAAAGTAGAGGACGTCTAACTTATTTTTGCAGGGCATGTTGTGATGTGATATGGTCAAGACGTGATGAGTTATACGTTATTGCATGAGATGATCATGTTTTGTAAATTATCGGCAACCGGCAGGAGCCTTATGGTTGTCTCTTTATTGTATGAATTGTGAAGGCCATGTAATTGCTTTACTTTATCACTATGAGTTAGTGATAGTACTAGTAGCAATATTTGGCGAGATGACCATGACGCTATGATGAAGATCATGGTGTCAAGCTGGTGATGATGGAGATCATGACGATGCTTTGGAGATGGAGATCAAAAGCACAAGATGATGATGGTCATATCAGTCACATATTTTGATTGCATGTGATGTTTATCTTATTATGCTTCTTATTTTGCTTAGTACGGCGGTAGCATTATAAGATGACCCCTTACCCAAAATTTCAAGGTACAAGTGCTCTCCCTAAGTATGCACCGTTGCGAAAGTTCGTCGTGCCGAGACACCACGTGATGATCGGGTGTCATAAGCTCTACGTTCAAATACAACGGGTGTAAGACAGTTTTGCACATGCAGAATACTTCGTTTAAACTTGACGAGCCTAGCATGTACAGACATGGCCCCAGAACACTGGAAACCAAAAGGTCGAGCGTGAATCATATAGTAGATATGATCAATATAAGATGCTCACCATTGAAAACTACTCCATCTCACGTGATGATCGGACATGGTTTAGTTAATTTGGATCACGTGATCATTTAGATGACTAGAGGGATGTCTATCTAAGTGGGAGTTCTTTCGTAATATGATTAATTGAACTTTAATTTAACACGAACTTAGTCCTGATAGTTTTTGCATATCTATGTTGTTGTTGATCAATGGCCCGTGCTACCGTTCCCTTGAATTTTAATGCGTTCCTAGAAAAAGCTAAGTTGAAAAATGATGGTAGCAACTACACGGACTGGGTCCGTAACTTGAGGATTATCCTCATTGTTGCACAGAAGAATTATGTCCTGGAAGCACCGCTAGGTGATAGGTCTGCTGCAAGAGCAACTCCGGACGTTATGAACGTCACAAGCTCGTTTTGATGACTACTCGATAGTTCAGTGCGCCATGCTTTATGGCTTAGAATCGAGACTTCAAAGACGTTTTGAACGTCATGGAGCATATGAGATGTTCCAAGAGTTGAAGTTAATATTTCAAGCAAATGCTCGAATTGAGAGATATGAAGTCTCCAATAAGTTATATAGCTGCAAGATGGAGGAGAACAGTTCTATTAGTGAACACTTACTCAGAATGTCTGGGGTACTACAATCACATGACTCAACTGGGATGCAAAGTTGATGAAGATAGTGTTATTGATAGAGTACTTCAATCACTGCCACCAAGCTATAAAGGCTTCGTGATGAACTATAATGTGCAAGGGATGCAGAAGACTATTCCCGAGCTCTTCGCTATGCTCAAAGTTGCGGAGGTAGAAATCAAAAAGGAGCGTCAAGTGTTGATGGTTAACAAGACCACTAGTTTTAAGAAAACGAGTAAGGGAAAGAAGGGGAACTTCAAGAAGAATAGCAAGATAGTTGCTACTCCCGCGAAGAATCCCAAGTCTGGAGCCAAGCCTGAAACTGAGTGCTTCTACTACAAAGGTACTGGACACTGGAAGCGGAACTGCCCCAAGTATTTGGTGGATAAGAAGGATGGCAAAGTGAACAAAGGTATATTTGATATACATGTTATTGATGTGTACCTTACTAATGCTCGTAGTAGCACCTTGGTATTTGATACTGGTTTGGCTGCTAATATTTGTAACTCGAAACAGGGGCTACGGATTAAATGAAGATTAGCTAAGGACGAGGTGACGATGCGCGTGGGAAATGGTTCCAAAGTCGATGTGATCGCCGTAGGCACGCTACCTCTACATCTACCTTCAGGTTTAGTTTTAGACCTAAATAATTGTTATTTGGTGCCAGCATTGAGCATGAACATTATATCTGGATCTTGTTTGTTGCGAGACGGTTATTAATTTAAATCAGAGAATAATGATTGTTCTATTTATATGAGTAATATCTTGTATGGTCATGCACCCTTGCTGAATGGTCTATTTTTGTTGGATCTCGATCGTAGTGATACACATATTCATAGTATTGAAGCCAAAAGATGCAAAGTCGATAATGATAGTGCAACTTATTTGTGGCACTGCCATTTAGGTCATATTGGTGTAAAGCGCATGAAGAAACTCCATGCTGATGAACTTTTGGAATCGCTTGATTATGAATCACTTGGTGCTTGCGAACCATGCCTCATGGGCAAGATGACTAAAACTCCGTTCTTCGGAACAATGGAGCGAGCAACTGACTTATTGGAAATCATACATACTGATGTATGCGGACCAATGAGTGTTGAGGCTCGCAGCGGGTATCATTATTTTCTGATCTTCACAGATGACTTGAGCAGATATGGGTATATCTACTTGATGAAACACAAGTCTGAAACATTTGAATAGTTCAAAGAATTTCAGAGTGAAGTAGAGAATCATCGCAACAAGAAAATAAAGTTTCTGCAATCTGATCGCGGAGGTGAATATTTGAGTTACAAGGTTGGTCTTCATTTGAAACAATGTGGAATAGTTTTGCAGCTCACGCCACCTGGAACACCACCACATAATGGTGTGTCCGAACGTCATAACTATACTTTATTAGATATATGGTGCGATCTATGATGTCTCTTACCGATTTACCACTATCGTTTTGGGGTTATGCTTTAGAGACAGCTGCATTCACGTTAAATAGGGTACCATCTAAATCCGTTGAGACGACGCCTTATGAACTGTGGTTTGGCAAGAAACCCAAGTTGTTGTTTCTTAAAGTTCGGGGCTGCGATGCTTATGTGAAAAAGTTTCAACCTGATAAGCTCGAACCCAAGTCGGAGAAATGTGTCTTCATAGGATACCCAAAGGAAACTGTTGGGTACACCTTCTATCATAGATCCGAAGGCAAGATATTCGTTGCTAAGAATGGATCCTTTCTAGAGAAGGAGTTTATCTCGAAAGAAGTGAGTGGGAGGAAAGTAGAACTTGATGAGGTAATTGTACCTTCTCCCGAATTGGAAAGTAGTACATCACAGAAACTAGTTCCAATGATTCCTACACCAATCAGTGAGGAAGGTAATGATGATGATCATGAAACTTCAGATCAAGTTACTACTGAACCTCGTAGGTCAACCAGAGTACGTTCCGCACTAGAGTGGTACGGTAACCCTATTCTGGAAGTCATGTTACTAGACCATGATGCACCTACAAACTATGAGGAAGCGATGATGAGCCTAGATTCCGAAAAATGGCTTGAAGCCATGAAATCTGAGATGTGATCCATGTATGAGAACAAAGTGTGGACTTTGATTGACTTGCCCAATGATCGGCAAGCCATTGAAAATAAATGGATCTTTAAGAGGAACACTGACACCGATGGTAATGTTACCGTCTACAAAGCTTGACTTGTTGCGAAAGGTTTTCGACAAGTTCAAGGAGTTGACTACAATGAGACTTTCTCACCCGTAGCGATGCTTAAGTCTGTCCGAATCATGTTAGCAATTTCCGCATTTTATGATTATGAAATCTGGCAAATGGATGTCAAAACTGCATTCCTTAATGGATATCTCAAAGAAGAGTTGTATATGATGCAACCAGAAGGTTTTGTCGATCCTAAAGGTGCTAAAAAAGTGTGCAAGCTCCAGCGATCCATCTATGGACTGGTGCAAGTATCTCGGAGTTGGAATATACATTTTGATGAGGTGATCAAAGCATATGGTTTTATACAGACTTTTGGAGAAGCCTGTATTTACAAGAAAGTGAGTGGGAGCTCTGTAGCATTTATGATATTATATGTGGATGACATATTGTTAACTTGAAATGATGTGGAATTTCTGGAAGGCATAAAAGGATACTTGAATAAGAATTTTTCAATGAAAGACCTCGGTGAAGCTGCTTATATATTGGGCATCAAGATCTATAGAGATAGATTAAGACGCTTAATTGGACTTTCACAAAGCACATACCTTGATAAAGTTTTGAATAAGTTCAAAATGGATTAGAAAGGGTTCTTGCCTGTGTTACAAGGTGTGAAGTTGAGTAAGATTCAATGCCCGACCACTGTAGAAGATAGAGAGAAAATGAAAGTCTTTCCCTATGCTTCAGTCATAGGATCTATCATGTATGCAATGCTGTGTACCAGACCTGATGTGTGCCTTGCTATAAGTTTACCAGGGAGGTACCAAAGTAATCCAGGAACGGATCACTAGACAGCGGTCAAGAACATCCCGAAGTACCTGAAAAGGACAAAGGATATGTTTCTAGATTATGGAGGTGACAAAGAGCTCGTCGTAAATAGTTACGTCGATTCAAGATTTGACACTGATCCGGATGACTCTAAGTCACAAACCGGATATATATTTTTGTTGAACGGTGGAGCTGTCAGTTGGTGCAGTTCCAAGCAGAGCGTCGTGGCGGGATCTACGTGCTTCAAATTTGTTACATAAGGGACTTGCAAACCTCAACACAAGTATTTTTCAAATTAACAATTACTCTACTAGCATGACTCTAATATCACCATCCTCATATCTCAAAACAATCATCAAGCATCAAACTTCTCATTATATTCAACACACTTTATATGAAAGTTTTTATTATATCCATCTTGGATGCCCATCATATTAGGACTAGTTTTATAGCCAAAGAAAATTACCATGCTGTTCTAAAAGACTCTCAAAATAATATAAGTGAAGCACTGAGAGTTCATCAATTTCCTCAAAAAATAAAACTACCATCGTGCTCTAAAAGGATATAAGTGAAGCACTAGAGCAAACGACAAACTACTCCAAAAGATATAAGTGAAGATCAATGAGTAGTTGAATAATTATGTAACTATGTGAAGACTCTCTAACATTTAAGAATTTGCGATATTGGGATATTATTCAAACAGCAAGCAAAACAAAATAAAACAAAATGATGCTCCAAGCAAAACACATATCATGTGGTGAATAAAAATATAGCCTCAAGTAAAGTTACCGATAGACGAAGACGAAAGAGGGGATGCCTTCCGAGGCATCCCCAAGCTTAGGCTTTTGGTTGTCCTTGAATATTACCTTGGGGTTCCTTGGTCATCCCCAAGCTTAGGCTCTTTCCACTCCTTATTCCATAGTCCATCAAATCTTTACCCAAAACTTGAAAACTTCACAACACAAAACTCAACAGAAAACTCATAATCTCCGTTAGTATAAGAAAATAAATCACCACTTTTGGTACTGTTGTGAACTCATTATAAATTCATATTGGTGTTATATCTACTGTATTCCAACTTCTCTATGGTTCATACCCTCCGATACTACTCATAGATTCATCAAAATAAGCAAAAAACACGATGAAAACAGAATCTGTCAAAAACAGAACAGTATGTAGTAATCTGTAACTCTTGAATACTTCTGTAACTCCAAAAATTATGAAATAAATTGGTGGTCCTGAGGAATTTGTCTATTAATCTTCTGCAAAAAGAATGAACTCAAAAGCACTCTTCTGTAAAAAATGACAGCTAATCTCGTGAGCACAAAGTTTCTGTTTTTTTACAGCAAGATCGCAAAGACTTCACCCAAGTCTTCCCAAAGGTTCTACTTGCACAAACACTACTTAAAACATAAAACCACATCTAAACAGTATCTAGATGAATTATTTATTTCTAAACAGGAACAAAAAGCAAAGAAGAAAAATAAAATTGGGTTGCCTCCCAACAAGCGCTATCGTTTAACGCCCCTAGCTAGGCATGCCGATTTCAATGATGCTCACATAAACGATAAGGTTTGAAACATAAAGAGAGCATCACGAAGAATATAACTAGCACATTTAAGCCTAACCCACTTCCTATGCATAGGGATTTTTTGAGCAAACAACTAATGGAACAAGAATCAACTAGCATAGGAAAGCAAAACAAACATAGCTTCAAGATTTTCAACACATAGAGAGGAAACTTGATATTATTGCAATTCCTACAAGCATATATTCCTCCCTCATAATACTTTTAAGTAGCATCATGAATAAATTGAACAATATAACCATCACATAAAGCATTCTTTTCATGATATACAAGCATAGAAAATTTACTACTCTCCACATAAGCAAAATTCTTCTCATTCGGAATAGTGGGAGTATCATAAGAAACTCGAATGCTATAAATTGTTTCCACATTAAAAGAGTAATGTTCAGAAAAAAAGGGTAATCATAATCATGACAAGTTTTGTAAATATAATCATCACTAATTTTTTTAATATAAGTATCATCACAATAATCATCATAAGTAGCAACTTAGTTCTCATCATAATCAATTGAAACCTCTTCCAAGATAGTGGAATCATTACTAAATAAAGACATGACCTCTCCAAATCCACTTTTATAATTATCAAAATAAGATTCAACATCCTCCAAAATAGAGGGATCATTACTTCCTAAAGTTGACACTCTTCCAAACCCACTTTCATCAATATAATCATCAAAAATAGGAGGCATGCTATCATCATAATAAAGTTGCTCATCAAAACTTGGGAGACTAAAAATATCATTAAACATAGCATCCCCAAGCTTGGGCCTTTTCATATCATAAGCAAAATCACTCTCACCATTAATAGTATGGATAGCACCAATAGTATAGCAATTATCATCATCACAATGAGTAATAGGAGCAACATCATTTGGAAGGGATATGTTTTTACCTTTGCTTCTCCGTCTTTTCTTTTTCTTCTTCAGATTCTGTGTGGGTTTAATCCTCTTTTTGGAGCTCCTTATTAATGAGATTGGTTGAATAGAAGGCTCCTCCTCGTTACCTTATTCATCATAAGAAATAATAGGAGGATATTGGGAAGTCTCTTCCCTTTCATTAGTATTCTTTTCATCTTCTATTTGTTTTCTTGTCTTTATGTAATTGGTAATATAAGGATTTTCAATGCAATTCACCGCACAATACATAAAAATTTCTTCTAGATAAAAATCAAGAACTCTCTCAAGAGAAAATTCTGGAATATTCTTAGTTATACGTTTCATTTCTTCATAACCCAAAGGCAAACTAAGTTCATTATGATGTGCAAGGGAAATCAAGTCATCACAATTTTTGGACACGATTCGATCATCAAACAATTTGCATTGGAGATTTAAATGATCACGTTCATTGCAAAGTTCACAAGCATGGCAAAGAAATTTTAATTTTTCAGCACAATTATCTAGTCTCTCTTGCAACCATTTAGTTTCTAAATACTTATGCCTCTTGCAAAATCTATCTTCCCTATTTGGTGTGTACTGGCAAACTCTATGTACTCCACAAAAGTTGACATGCTTATAAGAGACATTTTCATCATGACTAGTGCAATCATCATCAGTACTATGTATATTCAAAGAGTTCATACTAACAACATTGCAATCATGCTCATCATTCAAAGATTTAGTGCCAAACAATTTAATGCATTCTTCTTCTAGCACTTTGGCACAATTTTCCTTTCCATCATTTTCACAAAAGATATTAAAAAGATGAAGTATATGAGGCACCCTCAATTCCATTTTTTGTAGTTTTCTTTTATATACTAAACTAGTGATGAAACAAGAAACAAAAAGATTCAATTGCAAGATCTAAAGATATACCTTCAAGCACTCACCTGCCTAGCAACGGCACCAGAAAAGACCTTGATGTCTACTATGCAACCTTCTTCTTGTAGACGTTGTTGGGCCTCCAAGTGCAGAGGTTTGTAGGATAGTAGCAAATTTCCCTCAAGTGGATGACCTAAGGTTTATCAATCCATGGGAGGCGTAGGATTATTGTGATCTCTCTCAAATAACCCTGCAACCAAATAACAAAGAGTCTCTTGTGTCCCTAACACACCCAATACAATGGCAAATTGTATAGGTGCACTAGTTAGGTGAAGAGATGGTGATACAAGTGCAATATGGATGGTAGATATATGTTTTTGTAATCTGAAAATATAAAAACAGCAAGGTAACTAATGATAAAAGTGAGCACAAACGGTATTGCAATGCTTCGAAACAAGGCCTAAGGTTCATACTTTCACTAGTGCAAGTTCTCTCAACAAAAATAACATAACTTGATCATATAACTATCCCTCAACATGCAACAAAGAGTCACTCCAAAGTCACTAATAGCAGAGAACAAACGAAGATATTATTGTAGGGTACGAAACCACCTCAAAGTTATTCTTTCTGATCAATCTATTCAAGAGTCCGTTTTAAAATAACACGAAGCTAATCTTTCCATTCGATCTATCCTAGAGTTCGTACTAGAATAACACCTTAAGACACATATCAACCAAAACCCTAATGTCACCTAGATATTCCATTGTCAACTCAAGTATCCGTGGGCATGATTATACGATATGCATCACACAATCTCAGATTCATCTATTCAACCAATACAAAGAACTTCAAAGAGTGCCAACAAAGTTTCTATCAGAGAGTCAAGACGAAAATGTGTGCCAACCCCTATGCATAAGTTCACAAGGTCATAGAATCCTCAAGTTGATCACCAAAACATACATCAAGTAGATCACGTGAATATCCCATTGTCACCATAGATAAGCACATGCAAGACATACATCAAGTGTTCTCAAATCCTTAAAGACTCAATCCGATAAGATAACTTCAAAGGGAAAATTCAATCCATTACAAGAGAGTAGAGGGGGAGAAACATCATAAGATCCAACTATAATAGCAAATCTCACGGTACATCAAGATCGTGCCATATCAAGAACACGAGAGAGAGAGAGAGAGAGAGAGAGAGAGATCAAACATATAGCTACTGGTACATACCCTCAGCTCCGAGGGCGAACTACTCCCTCCTCATCATGGAGAGCGCCAGGATGATGAAGATGGCCACCGGTGATGGATCCCCCCTCCGACAGGGTGCCTAAACATGGTCTAGATTGGTTTTTGGTGGCAATAGAAGCTTGCGGTGGCGGAACTCCCGATCTAGGTTTATTTTCGGGGGTTTCTATATTTATAGGAATTTTTGGCGTCGGTCTCACGTCAGGGGGGGGGGGGT
>LR738714.1:467175072-467256929 GCA_902687465.1 Secale cereale | reverse complement strand
GTCATCCACGAGATAGGGGGGCGCGCCCTGCACCCTCGTGGATGGCTCGGGACTCTTTTGGCACAACTCTTTTACTCTGGGGGCTTCTTTTGGTCCATAAAAAATCATCAAAAATTGGCAAATCAATTAGACTCTGTTTGGTATTCCTTTTCTGTAAAACTCAAAAACAAGGAAAAACATAAATTGGCACTAGGCTCTAGGTTAATAGGTTAGTCGCAAAAATCATTTAAAATAGCATAATAAAGCCCATTAAACATCTAAAACAGATAATATAATAGCATGGAACAATAAAAAATTATAGATACGTTGGAGACGTATCACAAGGCGAACCTCTGATCGACCCAAACACGTCAAAAATTCTTGGTGCCGAGAGGAAGACCGATTTCAAAGCTGAATGGATGACTGAATCTATTGAAGCATCATTTGATATTTGCAAATTGGCGTAATGCTATGAGGAGTTAGAGTCTTCTGCGTGAAAGACATTTCTTGTGGAGTTTTGTAGATATTTATTCCACTCTCATTTGAGAGTGCAAATACAAGGATGTATTTTGTGTTTGGGAAAGTCCGAAGAAAAAAATTTTGAATCTACCTTTTCCTTCCTTACCTTAAAAACTCAATAAAAATCCAATTATTTACTCTACAAGAGTAAAATGCTTATTATGCCTAATATACTTAGTTTAACATGTATCTGTTTTAATTTTATTCTTTATCCTACTAGTTTTTTCTTTGCCAAATTACCCGAAAATTATGATATCTTCAATCCATACATGGATATTATGCCTGTTATAGCTCTATTCTTCGTTACTCACTAAGGAAGAAGGGAGTAAAGTATCTACACTCGTATCGGAACTAGAGATCTGCCCCGGGATGGAAAGCTATCGACCGACCAAGAACTTGTCGAATTTCTTTAACATCAGTGCTATCTAGGCGGGCGAGCACTTAATTAGGGTGTTTTTTCCGATCAACTCGAAACTCCGAACAGAACTGGCCCTGACTATACCTTTTCCCAAGCAACTCCGATTACTGGAAAGTCTGAATGAAATTCGAGGAAGAAGACTCCTTACGTAAGCTGGTTCAAACCTTTGTTCAAATATTTTCTGAATTATATAAACATTGTATCATGCTGAATAATATTTTTAAATGCCACATACATTTTATTGAAATGTGTGATTTTTTTAATGTTACATACATTTTTTTGCGTGGTATAAACATTTTCCGAAAGTTTGAGCGAACATTTTTAACTCTACATTTTACATACTTTAATGTGCATGGACGATTTCAAAAATGAGCGAACTTACTTTTTCATAATATATGCACTTACTATTTTTTAAATAAAAAGGAAAACACTTACCTTCGATCGATTGATCACGCGCGCACATCCACCGCTTCCTCTCCCGTGATATTGTGTGTTGATCAAATGGTCGAGAGCAACCCCGCATCCATCGCACCCGCGTCCGCTTTTATGTAACTCCACCGTTGTTTCGGGACAACCTTTTCCTGCAACTGGCAATAGAAGGGGTTACTTTCCCGTAGTTGCGTTGACTCGGGTGGCTTGGGAGGGCGACGATGCATGTATTTGGAAGGAAGTGGTGGGGGCGATGGCGCATGGTGGGGCGGACAGGACATATCGACTACTGTGGTGACGACGACAGGTTCAGGATTAGCGGTGGCCGGTGGTGACTCAAGCAGGTACGGATCAAAGATCCTCCCCCCATCCCCCCCCTACGACTTTCATCTCCCTTTGTGTACGCTATACCCCGGGGCTACACGACAATCCTAGTGGGGATCCTTTTTTTGGTGATGGTTCGGCGAGGTGTAGGAGAGTGATCGGCGACGTAGTAGGATGGAATGTCGCACATCTAGTGTTGCAGAATTTTGGAGTTTTGACTTTTTAGATGTGCTACAGAATCGATGTGTCGTAGGAAACTAGTGATGCTGGACTTGGTGTGCTGTAGGAAATTAGTGATGCGGGATGCAGGATTGATGTTATTTTCTGAATTTTTGTAGCTCAAAGCTTTTGTAGCTCATGCTGCTCCTTTTTGTACCTCGGATGTACATGTTTGTAGCATTATTGGCTATGTTTTTAGCTTATGCTACTGGAATTTTAGTACTACTAGCTTATAACGTAGGAAATTCAGCTTATTGTTTCTAACACTAGTGTACTTTTGTTTTTTTGTATTTGTATTTTTATCTATGTGTTTTTTTTAAATTATGTACCGCATTTTCCTATAGCTCATGAGCACATGTGTAATTAGCTCATGTTTTTATGAATTTAGTTGGGCTTGCTTGATTTTAGCCAGTGTTCTCTGAAATTTTGCATTTATATGGACAATCTTCAATTTTTTCCGAGTACTTTTCATTTTCTTAGATCACTTGATATGCACAATGTTCTCTGAATTTATATCTGCACTCTTCAACTTGTTTCAATTTTTTTTCAATATTAGATCACTAGATATGCATGTTGGTAGCAACCGTGTTTCAGTTTTTCTTTTTGTTTCGCAGCATGCCCATCTACCAAACTCGACGGGCGGCAAAGCGGTTGCGCGACATAGCTAATGCCATCGTGGGGGGAAGAAGAGAGATATAATAAGCAAGTCCAGCTTAGGGGATATGCTACACATCTCTCATTTGGTTCCTCGTCCTGAAGGGCTTCTCGATTTCATAGTTATGAGGATTGACCCTAAGAGTCGTGTTCTCAAGTATGCAATCTCTCAGAGAACCGTCCATGGCAGTGTCACAAAGGAGTTACCAAAAATCAGCGACCAAGGAGGTGGTGTTGCGTGTGCAACACACACTTCAGATGTGCCAGAGAGCTCCCACACGCATGCAAATGTAAGAGCCGATGCTGGTTCCCAAGGTCCACCTCACGCTATTAGTGAGGTTATCAATGACAGTGCAAAGCATGTGCATGAGCCACCTCCAGCTAACATGAATAGTGGTGACGATGTTTGCCACTCATTGGACGAGTGGCTCCGTGCACTGCCAACAATTGAAGAGCTAGAGGTGGCTTATTTTTCTTGCAACTTCTTTTGATTTTTTTGTAATGCATCTTTGCTTGAATGCCATGTCAAAAACAACCCCCACTAGCAACTAATGTCCTTGTTTCCGTGCATTGCAGCTGCCCCCACATATGCAAGTTATATATAAGAAGTGTTGGGAAATGTTGCATGGAAAACAAAAAAAATTCTACGCACACACAAAATCTATGCAAGGAGATGCATAACAACGAGAGGGGAGAGAGTGGCTACGTACCCTCGTAGACCATAAGCGGACGCGTTTATTAACGCGGATGATGTAGTCGAACTTCTTCGTGATCCAACTGTTGGAGAATGTAGTATTTCAAAAAAAAATCCTACGATCATGCAAGATCTATCTAGGAGAAGCATAGCAATGAGCGGCAGAGTGTGTCCATGTACCCTCGTAGACCGAAAGAGGAAGCGTTTAGCAACGAGGTTGGTGTAGTCGAACGTCTTCGTGATCCAACCGAACAAGCACGGAAAGCACGTCACCTCCGCGATCTGCACACGTTCATCTCGGTGAAGTCCCATGAACTCTTGATCCAGTTGAGGTCGAGGGAGAGTTTTGTCAGCACGACGGCGTGGTGATGGTATTGATGAAGAAACCGACACAGGGCTCCGCCTAAGCACTGCGACAATATGACCGAGGTGTGTAACAGTGAAGGGGGGCACTGCACACGCCTAAAACAATTGTCAACTGGTGTGTCTAGGGTGCCCCATGCCCCTGTATATAAAGGATCAAGGGGGAGGCCAGCCGGCCCCTATAGGCGTGCCCAAGGGGGGCAATCCTACTCCTACTAGGAGTAGGAACCCCCCTTTCCTAGTCCAACTAGGAAAAGAAGGAAGGGAGGGAGAGAAGGAAAGGAAGGAGGGGGACACGCCCCTCCCCCTAGTCCAATTCGGACTAGGCCATGGGGGAGGGGGGCGCGGCCTGCCCTAGGCAGCCTCCCTCTCTCTCCCCTAAAGCCCAATAAGGCCCACTACTTCTCTGGTGGTTCCGATAACCCTTCCAGCACTCCGATAATTATCCGGTGACCCCGGAACTCATCCGGTGTCCGAATAACATCGTCCAATATATCATTCTTTATGTCTCGACCATTTCGAGACTCCTCTTCATGTCTGTGATCTCATCAGGGACTCCGAACTACCTTCGGTACATCAAAACACATAAACTCATAATACCGATCGTCATCAAACCTTAAGCGTGCGGACCCTACGGGTACGAGAACTATGTAGACATGACCGAGACTAATCTCTGGTCAATAACCAATAGCAGAACCTGGATGCTCAAATTATTTCCTACATATTCTACGAAGATCTTTATCGGTCAAACCGCACAACAACATACGTTGTTCTCTTTGTCATAAGTATGTTACTTGCCCGAGATTCGATCGTCGGTATCATCATACCTATTTCAATCTCGTTACCGGCAAGTCTCTTTACTCATTCTGTAATACATCATATCGTGAATAACTCATTAGTCGTTTGCTTGGAAGGCTTATTACGATGTGTATTACCGAGAGGGCCCAGAGATACCTCTCCGACACTCGGAGTGACAAATCCTATTCTCGATCTATGCCAACACCACAAACACCTTTGGAAACACCTATAGAGCATCTTTATAATAACCCAGTTACATTGTGAGGTTTTATAGCACAAAAGGTGTTCCTCTGGTATTCGGGAGTTGCATAATCTCATAGTTAGAGGAACATGCATAAGTCATGAAGAAAGCAATAGCAGTAAAACTAAACGATCATAGTGCTAAGCTAATGGATGGGTCTTGTCCATCACATCATTCTCCTAATGATGTGATCCCATTGATCAAATGACAACACAGTCTATGGTTAGAAAACATAACCATCTTTGATTAACGAGCTAGTCTAGTAGAGGCATACTAGGGACACTCTGTTTTGTCTATGTATTCACACATGTATCAAGTTTCCGGTTAATAGAATTCTAGCATGAATAAAGGACATTTATCATGATATACAAGGAAATATAAATAACAACTTTATTATTGCCTCTAGGGCATATTTTATTCAGTCTCCCAGTTGCACTAGAGTCAATAATCTAGATTACATAGTAATGATTCTAACACCCATGGAGTCTTGGTGCTAATCATGTTTTGCTCGTGGAAGAGGCTTAGTCAACGGGTCTGCAACATTTAGATCCGTATGCATCTTGCAAATTTCTGTGTCTCCCTCCTTGACTTGATCGCGGATGGAGTTGAAGCGTCTCTTGATGTTCTTGGTTCTCTTGTGAAACCTGGATTCCTTCGCCCAGGCTATTGCTCCAGTGTTGTCGCAAAAGATTTTCATTGGACCCGATGCACTAGGTATTACACCTAGATCGGATATGAACTCCTTCATCCAGACTCCTTCATTTACTGCTTCGACAGAAGCTGTGTACTCCGCTTCACACGTAGATTCTGCCACGACGCTCTGCTTGGAACTGCACCAACAGACAACTCGAACGTTCAAAAAATACATACCTGGTTTGTGACTTAGAGTCATCCAGATCAATGTCAAAGCTTCAATCGACGTAACCATTTGCAATGAGCTCTTTGTCACCTCCATAAACGAGAAACATATCCTTTGTCCTTTTAAGGTACTTCAGGATGTTATTGGCCGCTGTCCAGTGATCCACTCCTAGATTACTTTGGTACCTCCCCGCCAAACTTATAGCAAGTCGCACATCAGGTCTAGTACACAGCATTGCATACATGATAGATCCTATGGCTGAAACATAGGGAATGACTTTCATTTTCTCTCTATCTTCTCCAATGGTCGGGCATTGAGTCTTAGTCAACTTCACGCCTTGTAACACAGGCAAGAACCCTTTCTTTGACGGATCCATTTTGAACTTCTTGAAAACTCTATCAAGGTATGTGCTTTGTGAAAGTCCAATTAAGCGTCTTGATGTATCTATATAGATCTTGATGCCCGATATATAAGCAGCTTCACCGAGGTCTTTCATTGAAAATTTCTTATTCAAGTGTCCTTTTATGCCATCCAGAAATTCTATATCATTTCCAACCAACAATAGGTCATCCACATATAATATCAGAAATGCAACAGAGCTCCCACTCACTTTCTTATAAATACATGCTTCTCCAAAAGTGTGTATAAAACCATATGCTTTGATCTCCTCATCAAAGCTAATATTGCAATTCCGAGATGCTTGCACTAGTCCATAGATGGATCGCTGGAGCTTGCACACTTTGTTAGCACCTTTAGGATCGACAAAACCTTCTGGTTGCATCATATACAAATCTTCTCTGAGATATCCATTAAGGAATGCATTTTTGACATCCATTTGCCAAATTTCATAATCATAAATTGCGGCAATTGCTAACATGATTCAGACAGACTTAAGCATCACTATGGGTGAGAAAGTCTCATCGTAGTCAACTCATTGAACTTGTCGAAAACCTTTGGCAACAAGTCGAGCTTTGTAGAGGTAACATTACCATCAACGTCAGTGTAAAATCCCAATTTTCAATTAGGATGTTAACATAGATCATTCATATGCATCCATCATTTGAGCATATCTGAATTTGATTTTATTTGAAAAGTTGATCCAAAGACTTTAAGCAACTCAAGGAACCAAGTGAGAGAGTTGAAAGTTTTTCCAAAGAGGACCCACTATTTTATTATTTTACGAATGAGGTTGGATCAAATATTATTTTTGCCGATTTTCATTTTCAATATTTTAAAATAAATGAGTGAAGATAATATGACTTCTTCAAAAATAGGATAAAAACATTGGAATTTGAATTTTGAGTAAAACTAATTTTATTGCATTTTTATTTGCAATTTATTTATTTTAAAATTGCATTGAAAAGATTATTTTATTTTAGGCATTTTTTATTTCAGAAAAATGTTCACTTTGTCCCAAATATTAGGTGGGAACGAAGAAAATAGTTTCTGAAATTTTTAGGATTTTCTTATATTTTATTTTGATTTTTTCTTCGTTCTGCGATTTTTTTAAAAGTTTCGGACCGACTGGGCCGAAACCCAGCCGGCCCACTCCCGCGCGCCGCCTTCCTCACCATGGCCGACCGGGATTCCTCCCGGAGTGCGGCGCCCTCACGACCGGCCGGCCCCTTGCCCAAGTCGGGGTCGCCCGTGGCCTTTAAAAGGCGAGGCCGGACCCTCCCTCGGCCTCAACACCGCTACCGCGCCGCTCCCCGCCGTCGCAGTCACCGCCGCCGGGCCAACCGCCGCAGTCCGCTACGCGCCGCCTTGATGCCGCCCGCGCGAGCCGCCGCCCCGCTTCCCCTCGCGCCCGCGCCGCCACCCGCCGTCGCCCGCCGTAGCTCGCCGCCGCCGCGCCCGACCCGCACCCGCGACCCGACCCGACCCGCCGGCCGATCTGGTCTGCGAGGTAAAACTGCGCGTTTTTTTATTTATTCTTGTTTTTTTATAAAACCCTAGATCGGTTTTTATTTTAGAAAACCTAGATTTGTTTTTTTGGTTTTATTAAACAGGGAACTTCCGCTATTTAGATCAGAAAAAACGAACGTACACAATTGAGATTTTTATTTTTGTGTTATTTTTTGTCAGGGACCTATAAGCGATTAAAGGTTTTACAGATCAATCCCTGGTTTTCAAACAATCATTACTTTTTACTCATTAGTTGGAATTAGGTGAAACCAACGCCAATTTCTTCGTTCCGATCTTATCTTTCGAGTAGCGCGACCCAAATTTGTTTTGAAAGTTTTAAAATTTGAATTCAAATAGATTTGTATTTGAACTTCTTTTGATCGTAACTTGAGTTTCGTAACTCCGTTTGAGTTGATTCTTTTTGCAAATCAAAGCTCTTGACCTAAACTTTCTGATAAGGCCAAATTCAATTAATTTTGGTACCATTATAATTTTTTTATGTTACAAGAGCCGTTTGCTTGTTTTCGAGTTCTTTCGAGATCTGTTCTTCGATTCTGTTGCATGGGTGCTTATGTATGCTATTGTTTGATTGTGATAGAATTTCCGGAGTGCGAAGCATGCTACTACGAGTCACTAGGTTTAAATGATCATCAGCAAGGCAAGTTCATACTTTGATCATACTTTCCAATACCCAGTTTTTATTGCATTAGTTCTATCCTCAAAGATTGCATGAGTAGGACTTGATCACATGTGGTATTGCTTAGTAGTTCATGAGGTAGGAACCCGATGACTTGAGATCAACCCAAGGGAATATACGCTTTGTTACTTATTTCTTAGCCATGCTTGTAGACGGGGATTGGTATGTGAGATTCATGAAAGTTGTGAGTGTAATAACAACTAAGGGAATGTTTAAGGTCATAACTTTAATACACCACTGGGTGGATTGGTTGCAGGGCACCTGGAGAATCCAGTGTTGTCCTAGGAAATCCCGGAGGGCCCATGTGATTATCCTATGGAATGCCACCCAGGCTCAAAGGGATCATATATCATTCATGCCTAGAAACTTCCATGTGCAACCACATGCCATTATGGGCTCTGGCATAGTTGAGTATGTTGTGTGAGCTCTTTTAGTGGTGGACTAGCAGATGTAGGGGAAAGTAGGTGTACCGGTCCATCTAGGGTAAAGAGTAAATGCTTTTGAAAGACCGTGTCTTGGTCATCCGGTTCTCAAACACCATGCAGTGTGAGAAATTAAACGGAGGCGATCAAGTCTTGTGGGGAAAAGTGCACAAACCTCTGTAGAGTGTACAAACTATTCATGAGTAGTCGTGTCCCCAGTTATGGACATCTTGAGTATCCTGGTATTTGAATTATGGACTGATCTCAACACTCTATTTAATTAACTTGTTGGGTTATTAAAGACTTTGGTAATTTGGGATTGAGATGGACGAACCACTCTCAATATTGCTTATTACAACTGAGTAGTAAATAAAAATTATTCCTTTGTTATAGGAAAAAATTAGCTTTATGCAAAAATAAACATTACAGCCTCCACCAGCCAAATATGCATATAGTTGTAGACATTTGTTCTTCATTACTTGCTACAGTGTGTTCTTGTCAGCATATTCAATGTGCTGACCTACACGGCTGCAATGTCTCTGTTGCAGAGTTTACCGAGAAGAATAAGGTGCGATTAGGTCATTGTCATGCACTCAATGTTTACAGTGGAGTTGGATGGACTCAACTTATCTTCGATGCTTCCGCAAGATTCATATTAGTTTATTGTTATTAGATGGCCTTCAGCCATATTATTGTAATAAGACTCCTTTAGAGAATTTTCGATGTAATAAAGTGTGATTGAAACTCTGCTATAAATCCTCGAAGTACTATGTGTGTCAGCATACCGATCCAGGGATGTCACTGAGCGCAGAGACTCTGGTCCATTGGGATCGAGGTCGCTACAGAGATGGTATCAGAGCACACGTTGACTGTAGGACGCGACCACTAGGATAAGCCACATGATGCTCTTCTCTACTCATTCTATTTCTTCTCCACTCATTCTAATTCTTCTCTATTTCTATTCTATAGATGTCGGACCCCGGGAGCAAGTTCACTCAGCCAGACGATGACACCCCTTTCGGAGGACACTTGAAGGAAGTCACTAGATACCTACACATTGGAATACCAAGTATCACTGGAGATTTCTATGCAACATTGCCGGAAGAGGAGTGCTGGATGATCAAAGTGTTCCTGGGAGGACTATTGCACCAGGCACGGAACTTCTTGAGATTGCCTTTGACGCACCTACATGGAACTTGGGAAAGTGTATTGCAGCTCACATCACATTTGGATGCATATGTGAAGTCTACAACAAGTATCTTGAAGACACCATCTACCAGATTTGTGGATGCCGAGATGAGCAATGGAAGATGCTTTGCACCAGGAAGGATGGATCCATTGCCGCATACATCCAGGAGATGGACCAACACATTCGACGCTATGAGAACCAGATGTGCACGCTCATGCTGAAGACCACGATGGCGACGACACGGAACGTGGAGCTAGAAGAGGAACTCAAGAAAATACGTGATGGATATGAAGATGAAATCACTGTACTATTGGAGCACAATGAAGCACTGAAGAAGAAGGTTGGAACAAACACGGTGAAGCCGGAACCAGAGATGGGTATTCATAAGGAGAACTACATTTTGATAGACGACACTAACAGTGATGAAAGTGATTATGAAGACGAAGCTGGAGCAGATATCAGGGAGTCTTCCGATGATAGTGATTAGATGGCCACCTTGTAATCATTAGTATTCCTCCAAGTAGTTATAATCATTCGCTAGTTTTGTATTAGGATCTTTTGTGTGACCTTGATTGAATTGAGTGATATGATATGAATTTTTTTGTCTCGTGTGCATATGGGTAGTGATTTCCCCTAGACCTCATTCTATTCTAATCTCACCCCTCTAAACCCCTCAGATGCCTCCGAGATGTGAACCTGGATTTGAGTTCCCACCCGAGCTCACTCAGTTGATCCAGCAGCAGAACACTTTGATGCAACTACTTATTCAGAACCAAGGCAACAACATCAACAACCCACATCCGCCGCCCCATGACAATCTAACCCGGTTCTTAAGGTTGAATCCGCCGGTGTTCTCTAGTAGCACCGAGCCGATTGTTGCTGATGAATGGCTCTGCAAGATGGGAAGAGAGCTAGCTACTGCATGATGCACAGATGCAGAGAGAGTGCGCTTTGCCGCACATCAGCTTTAGGGACCAGCAGCCGCTTGGTGGGAGAACTACACCACCACATATCCACTTGCTATAGTTACTTGGGATCAGTTTCAGCAAGCCTTTCGCACTGCACATGTCTCAGCTGGAGCCATGAACCTGAAGAAGCGTGAGTTTCACAACTTGTGCTAAGGAAACGGTACTGTGGGCCAGTACGTGGATGACTTCAGGCAGTTAGCTCGCTACGCGCCAGATGATATAGCCACTGACGCCGCGAAGCAGGAGAAGTTTCTCGAGGGACTCAACGATGAGTTGAGCATGCAGTTGATGGTAGCCACCTACAACAACTACCAGGAGTTGGTAGACAAGGCCATCATGATTGAAGGAAAGCAGCAGCAGATTGAGACCCGCAAGAGGAAGTATGGATCGGGGAAGTATAACTCTGGAGCCCAGCAGAAGCCCTGTTATTCCCCGTACTCAGGAGGACATAACCATCCCACCACTAGAGGCCATTCTCACAATGGAGGAAGTTCAGACAACCATAATGGCCCCAAGAATGGCAATAGGAATGGAGGAAACAACAATCAGAACCTTTCCACTCCATCCACGCCCGCCAAGAGAGATTTGAGTCACATTACTTGTTTCAAGTGCGGGAAGACTGGACATTATGCCACAGAGTGTCTTGAAGGAAAGAATGGGAATGGCAATGGAAGTTCAGGAAAGAAGCCCAACCCTTTCACCAGAAGACAGGTGAATCACATCATTGTGGAGGAGATTGACGAGAAGCCCGACACAGTGGTTGGTAAGTTTTTAGTTAGTGCATTTATTGCCCTTGTTATTTTTGACACTGGTGCATCTCATTCATACATATCAAGGGGTTTTGTAGAAAAGTATCATTTGCCCATCATAGCCCTTAAGACGCCTATGTTAGTAAGCTCCCCTGGAGCAGAGTACATGGCAAGCCGAGTATGTTATCAAGTGCCATTGACCATTGGGAGACATGTATTTCCCACAGATCTCATCATTTTGGAATCCTAGGGTTTGGATGTAATCATATGTATGGATTGGCTATCCAAGTTTGGAGGAAACATCGATTGCGCTAGTAGATCAATTCTTCTCACCACCCCGGAAGGAAAGAGGATCAAGTATGTGTCGAGGCACACACCCCGGAAGACGCATGTGAATGCACTCTTGGGAGTTGTTCAGGAAGTAGTACCAGTTGTGAAGGATTACCCCGATGTATTTCTGGAGGAGTTACCAGGCATGCCACCGGATAGAGGCATCGAGTTCTTAATTGAGTTGTTACTAGGCACCGGACCTATATTGAAGAGACCATACCGGATGCCCACAAATGATTTGAAAGAGATCAATAAGCAGATCAAGGAGTTAATGGAGAAAGGTTATGTTCGACCAAGTTCTTCACCTTGGGGATCCCCGGTACTTTTAGTCGAGAAGAAGGATGGTTCCCTAAGAATGGTTGTGGATTATCGTGCACTGAATGAAGTGACGATCAAGAACAAGTACCCCTGCCCATGATAAATGACCTGTTTGATCAGTTGCAAGGAGCCAAGGTATTCTCTAAGATCGATTTATGATCTGGTTATCACCAGTTGAAGGTCTGAGAGCAGGATATACCTAAGACAACTTTTACCACAAGGTACGGGCTTTATGAGTACATAGTCATGTCATTTGGTTTGACTAATGCCCCTACCTATTTCATGAGTATGATGAACAAGGTATTCATGGAGTTCTTGGATAAGTTTGTGGTAGTGTTCATTGATGACATATTGGTTTACTCCAAGAACGAAGAGGAACACAATGAACATTTGCATTTAGTTCTCGAGAAGCTCAGGTAATATCAGTTATATGCCAAGTTCAGCAAATGTCAGTTTTGGTTGAAGGAAGTAGAATTTCTCAGACATGTTATATCAGGAGATGGCATAGCAGTGGACCCTTCCAAAGTAGAGGCCATTATGGAATGGAAGGCACCCACCTCAGTTGGAGAGATTCATAGTTTTCTTGGACTCGTAGGATATTATCAGAGGTTCATTGAGAATTTCTCCAAGATTGTGAAGCCCATGACGGAGTTGTTGAAGAAGGAAAGTAAGTACAATTGGACCGAAGAATGTGAGGCCAGCTTTCAGGAGTTGAAGAAGCATTTGGTTATAGCCCCAGTGCTGATACTCCCGAATAATCGTAAGGACTTTCAAGTGTATTGTGACGCTTCACGTCAAGGACTTGGAGGCGCTCTCATGCAAGAAGGAAGAGTGATGGTCCCCAAGTGCAGGGAATAATCATAGAAATTCCCAATGGTTGAAGTGATAAGTATGGAGTGTCGAACCCACAAGGAGCTAAAGGTAAGAACAATATTCCGTACACCGAACATTTGCTTCGAACTAGAAACGAGAAATAAAACTACGTTGTGGGTATGAAGAGGATAACTTTGCGTGATATCGGAGAGCTAAAATATAAAAGTAGGTGCTATTATCACAAAGTTCGAATATATTACTAAATATTATAAATAGCGAGCGTGGAATAATGATATATCGGTGTGCGGAATTGTCCTAGGCAATTGTTAACAATACCGGTAGTCGTCATTGCAATTTCATATGATGGAGAGGCATAAGCTAACATACTTTCTCTTCTTGGATCATATGCACTTATAATTGGAACTCTAGCAAGCATCCGCAACTACTAAAGATCATTAAGGTAAAACCCAACCATGGCATTAAAGCATCAAGTCCCCTTTATCCCATACGCAATAATCCCCTTACTCGGGTTTATGCTTCTGTCACTCAAGCAACCCACTATAAGCGAATCATGAACGTATTGCAACACCCTACAGCGGGAATCCCTCACGCTTGCGTGACATGGAGGGCACCATAGGACAACACCAAAATAAAACATACAACTCGTAGCAATCTAGATCATCAATCAACCCAAAGACAAAGGATATCTACTCAAAACATCATATGATTGCAACACATCATTGGATCATAATATGTGGCATAAAGCACCATGTTCAAGTAGGGATTACAGCTGGGTGCGGGAGAGTGGACCGCATAAAAGAGATGATGATGGTGGTGATGATGAAGACGGTCACCGCGGCAATGATTCCCCTCCCGATGGCACTCCGGCGCCAACGAGAGAGAGGAGGAGAGGTTCTCCCCCTTGTACTTCCTCCTCCATGGCCTCCCCCCTAGATGGGGAGAGGTTCTCCCTCTGGTCCTTGGCCTTCATGGCGATGATGGCCCCTCCGAGATCCTCCTCCATGGCCTCCGGTGATGATGGCCCCCTCCGGCAGGGTGCCAGAGAGGGCCTAGATTGATTTCTCGTGGTTACAGAGGCTTGCGGCGACGGAACTCCCGATCTAGGTTATTTTCTGGAGGTTTCTGTATTTATAGGAATTTTTGGCGTCAGTCTCACGTCCAGGGGGTCTCTGAGTCGTCCACGAGATAGGGGCCCACGCCCAGGGGGGTGGCCGCGCCCCCACCCTGGTGGACAGCCCGGGACTCTTCTGGCCCAACTCTTTTACTCCAGGGGCTTCTTTTGGTCCATAATAAATCATCAAAAATTGGCACGTCAATTGGACTCCGTTTGGTATCCCTTTTCTGTAAAACTCAAAAACAAAGAAAAAACAAAAACTGGCAGTGGGCTCTAGGTTAATAGGTTAGTCCCAAAAATCATATAAAATAGCATATAAATGTATATAAAACATCTAAGATGGATAATATAATAGCATGAATACTTCATAAATTATAGATACGTTGGAGACATATCAGCATCCCCATGCTTAATTCCTGCTCGTCCTCGAGTAGGTAAATGATAAAAGAAATAATTTATGAAGTGTGAATGCTAGCAGGTGCACAAGTTTGATCAATAATAATTTCAATCACCTTTTCTAGCATCATTATGTGTCATAACAATAGCTCATCTCATAAAACTTTTCATGATCAAGTAACATTCTATTCACATGTTAAAGTATAGATCATAAACTTTCTTGAAAACTAACAAATAGTGCTCTTAGTCATCAAACAATTGCAATTCATCTTATTTTCGGGAAGGGTCTATGTAAGAGCTTTGATTCAGCAAACTCCACACACTCAACTATCATTTAATCTTTCACAATTTCTAACATTCATGTGATATTTATGTGTTCAAAGTTTTAATCGGACACAGAGAAAGATAGGGGCTTATAGTTTCGCCTCCAAACCTTTTACCTCAAGCGTAATGTCAACAATAAAATTTTATGAAAAACTACATCCAAGTGGGTATATGTATCTGGATCGCTCCAACACAAAGTGCTTGCCAAAGGAAAAAGTGTAAAAAGGAAAGGTGATGATCACCATGACTCTTGTATAACGGTAGAAGATAAAAGTAAAAGATAGGCCCTTCGCAGAGGGAAGCAGAGGTTGTCATGCGCTTTTATGGTTGGATGCACAAAATCTTAATGCAAAAGAATGTCACTTATATTGCCGCTTGTGATAAAGACCTTTGTTATGCAGTCCGTTGCTTTTATTTCTTCCCTATCACAAGTTCGTATAAAGCTTATTTTCTTCGCACTAATAGATCATACATATTTAGAAGGCAATTTTTATTGCATGCATCGATGACAACTTACTTGAAGGATCTTACTAAATCCTTAGTAGGTATGATGGACTCTCATGGCAAACTGGTTTAAGGGATGTTCGGAAGCACAAGTAGTATTTCTACTTGGTGCAAAGAATTTGGCTAGCATGAGAGGGAAAGGCAAGCCCAACATGTTGGATGATCCAAGACAATATAACGTTTCAGATATAGGAAAACATAACCCATTAAGTTTTGTTCCTAGTACAACATCAACCTTTTAGCATGTCATATTTTAATGAGTGCTTACAATTACAAAAGATGCCCAAGATATTATATTTATATGTGAAATCCCTCTTCCTTCAATATTCTTTCATGAATTGTTCAAGTGACCAATTCTGTGTTTGCTAACTTCCAACAAGTTTACTACCTATACTTATTCTGTGTGAAGTCATTACTCCCCATGGTATAAGCATATGAAACATATATAAATTCAGATTTATGATATTCAATTCATTCAACCATTTACTCATAGGATGTACGCGAAGAACGTGAGTAAATGACAAACTACTCCAAAAGATATAAGTGAAGGACACTGAGTAGTCAAATAATTAACTAGCCAGGGGAGGATTCTTTTTCATTCAAGATTTCAGATCCAATGATTTTATTCAAACAAAAAGTAAAATTGAAAATACGCTCCAAGCAAAACACATATCATGTGATGAATAAAAATATAGCTCCGAGTAAGGTATACCGATAGTTTTGAAGACGAAAGAGGGGATGCCTTCCGATGCATCCCCAAGCTTAGGCACTTGAGTCTTCCTTGAATATTAGATTGGTGTGCCTTGGGCATCCCCAAGATTAGGGTTTTTCCACTCCTTATTCTCCTCATATCGATATCTCACCCGACTTCAACCACACAAAACTTAACGTAACTTCGTGAGATAGGTTAGTATGATAAAGAGTAAACCATTCACTTTGGTACTGTCAAAGACAAGGTTCATATTTGTTCTCACACAATGCCTACTGTAGCATATCATTTCTACAATTTATATTTAGAAATATAAGCCATAGAAACTAGAAAACAAGCAAACTATGCAATGAAAACAGAATCTCTCAGAAATAGAACAATCTGTAATGATCTGAACAACAACCATACTTCTGCTACTCTAAAAATTATGAAATAAATTGGTGGACGTGAGGAATTTGTCTATTAATCTTCTGCAAAAAGAATCAACTCAAAATCACTCTTCTGTAAAAAAAGGCAGCTAATCCCGTGAGCGCAAAGTTTCTGTTTTTTACAGCAAGATCACATTAACTTTCACCCAAGTCTTCCCAAAGGTCTTACTTGGCACTTCATTGAAACAAAAGCTATAAAACATGATTACTACAATAGCTTAATCATGTAAACACACAAAAACAGTAAGGGTAAATATTGGGTTGTCTCCCAACAAGCGCTTTTCTTTAATGCCTTTTAGCTAGGCATGATGATTTCAATGATGCTCACATAAAAGATAAGAATTGAAACATAAAGAGAGCATCATGAGGAATATGACTAGCATATTTAAATCTAACCCACTTCCTATGCCTAGGGATTTTGTGAGCACATAATTTATAGGAACAAGAATCAAATAGCATAGGAAGGCAAGACAAGTACGACTTCAAAACTTTAAGCACATAGAGAGGAAACTTGATATTATTGCAACTTCTACAAGCATGTATTCCTTGCTCATAAAAAAATTCAGTATCGTCATGAATGGGTTCAACAATATAACCATCACATAAAGCATTCTTTTCATGATCTTCAAGCATAGAAATTTTACTACTCTCCACATAAGCAAAATTCTTCTCATTCGAAATAGTGGGAGTATCATAAGAGACTTGAATACTATAGATTGTTTCACACCATATCTAATAAAGTACGGTTACGACGTTCAAACACACCATTACGCTATGGTGTTCCTGGTGGCGTGAGTTTTGAAACTATTCCACCTTGTTTCAAATGAAGTCCAAACTCGTAACTCAAATATTCGCCTCCGCGATCAGATCGTAGAAACTTTATTTTCTTGTTATGATGATTGTCTACTTCACTTTAAAATTCTTTGAACTATTCAAATGTTTCAGACTTGTGTTTCATCAAGTAGATATACCCATATCTGCTCAAATCATCTGGGAAGATCAGAAAATAATGATACCCGCCGCGAGCCTCAACACTCATTGGTCCGCATACATCAGTATGTATGATTTCCAATAAGTCAGCTGCTCGCTCCATTGTTCCAGAGAACGGAGTTTTAGTCATCTTGCCCATGAGGCATGGTTCGCAAGCACCAAGTGATTCCAAAAGTTCATCAGCATGGAGTTTCTTCATGCGCTTTACACCAATATGACCTAAACGGCGGTGCCACAAATAAGTTGCACTATCATTATCAACTTTGCATCTTTTGGCTTCAATATTATGAATATGTGTATCACTACGATCGAGATCCAACAAAAACAGACCATTCATCAAGGGTGCATGACCATAAAAGATATTACAAATATAAATAGAAAAACCATTATTCTCTGATTTAAATGAATAACCATCTCGCATCAAACAAGATCCAGATATAATGTTCATGCTTAACGCTGACACCAAATAACAATTGTTTAGGTCTAAAACTAATCCCGAAGGTAGATGTAGAGGTAGCGTGCCGACGGCGATCACATCGACTTTGGAACCATTTCCCACGCGCATCGTCACCTCGTCCTTAGCTAATCTTCGTTCAATCCGTAGGCCCTGTTTCGAGTTACAAAATATTAGCAACCGAACTAGTATCAAATATCCATTTGCTACTACGTGCATTAGTAAGGTACACATCAATAACATGTATATCAAATATACCTTTGTTCACTTTGCCATCCTTCTTATCCGCCAAATACTTGGGGCAGTTCCGCTTCCAGTGTCTAGTCCCTTTGAAGTAGAAGCACTCAGTTTTAGGCTTGGCTCCAGACTTGGGTTTCTTCGCGGGATTAGCAACTGGCTTGCTATTCTTCTTGAAGTTCCCCTTCTTTCCCTTGCCCCTTTTCTTGAAACTAGTGGTCTTGTTAACCATCAACACTTGATGCTCTATTTTGATTTCTACCTTCGCAGCTTTGAGCATAGCGAAGAGCTCAGGAATAGTCTTCTGCATCCCTTGCGTATTATAGTTCATCACAAAACCTTTATAGCTTGGTGGTAGTGATTGAAGAACTCTATCAATAACACTATCTTCATCAACTTTGCAACCAAGTTAAGTCATGTGATTGTAGTATTGATACGTCTCCAACGTATCTATAATTTTTGATTGTTCCATGCTATTATATTATCCTTCTAGGATGTTTTATGGTCTTTTATATACACTTTTATATGATTTTAGGGACTAACCTATTAACCCAGAGCCCAGTGCCAGTTTCTGTTTTCCCCATGTTTTTGAGTATCGCAGAAAAGGAATACCAAACGGAGCCCAATTGACCTGAAATTCAGCGGAGGCTATTTTTGGACCAGAAGAAGCCCAGGGAGTACCGGAGGAGGACCAGAAGATCCTCGGGCTGCCCATGAGTGTAGGGGGCGCGACACCCTGGGCACGCCCCATACCTTGTGGACAGCCCGAAGACCTCCTTTACTTGTTCCCGACTCCAACACCCTAGAAACCTCCAGAAAATAACCTAGATCGAGAGTTCCACCGCCGCAAGCCTCTGTTGCCACCAAAAACCAATCTAGACCCATTCCGGCACCCTGCCGGAGGGGGAATCCCTCTCCGGTGGCCATCTTCATCATCTCGGCGCTCTCCACGACGAGGGGGAGTAGTTCACCCTCGGGGCTGAGGGTATGTATCATTAGCTATGTGTATGATCTCTCACTCTCTCTCGTGTTCTTGAGATGGCATGATATTGATGTATCGCGAGCTTTGCTATTATAGTTGGATCTTATGATGTTTCTCCCCCTCTACTCTCTTGTAATGGATTGAGTTTTCCCTTTGAATTTATCTTATCGGATTGAGTCTTTAAGGATTTGAGAACACTTGATGTATGTCTTGCATGTGCTTATGTGTGGTGACAATGGGATATCACGTGATCTACTTGATGTATGTTTTGGTGATCAACTTGCGGGTTCAGTGACCTTGTGAACTTATGCATAGGGGTTGGCACACGTTTTTGTCTTGACTCTCCGATAGAAACTTTGGGGAACTCTTTGAAGTTCTTTGTGTTGGTTGAATAGATGAATCTGAGATTGTGTGATGCATATCGTATAATCATGCCCACGAATACTTGAGGTGACAATGGAGTATCTAGGTGACATTAGGGTTTTGGTTGATTTGTGTCTTAAGGTGTTATTCTAGTACGAACTCTAGGACAGATTGAACGGAAAGAATAGCTTCGTGTTATTTTACTACGGACTCTTGAATAGACCGATCAGAAAGAATAACTTTGAGGTGGTTTCTTACCCTATCATAATCTCTTCGTTTGTTCTTCGCTATTAGTGACTTTGGAGTGACTCTTTGTTGCATGTTGAGGGATAGTTATATGATCCAGTTATGTTATTATTGGTGAGAGAACTTCCACTAGTGAAAGTATGAACCCCAGGCCTTGTTTCCTAGCATTGCAATACCATTTACTCTCACTTTTATCATTAGTTACCTTGCTGTTTTTATATTTTCAGATTACAAAACCTATATCTACCATCCATGTTGCACTTGTATCACCATCTCTTCGCCGAACTAGTGCACCTATACAATTTACCATTGTATTGGGTGTGTTGGGGACACAAGAAACTCTTTGTTATTTGGTTGCAGGGTTATTTGAGAGATACCATCTTCATCCTACGCCTCCCACGGATTGATAAACCTTCGGTCATCCACTTGAGGGAAATTTGCTACTGTCCTACGAATCTCTGCACTTGGAGGCCCAACAACGTCTGCAAAGAGGATTAAACCCACACATGATGCGAAAAATAAAAAGAAAAGATGGAGAAGCAAAGGTAAAAAGGTATCCTTTCCAAATGATGTTGCTCCTATTACTCATTGTGATGATGATAATTGCTATACTATCGGTGCTATCCATACTAGTAATAATGAGAATGACATGTTTGAGAATTTATTTGCTGCAATTAATGTTTGTCCCAAGCTTGGGATGCTACGTTTGATGAAGATGATATTTTTAGCCTCCCAAGTTTTATATGCAAATTTATCATGATGATAGCATGCCTCCTATTTATGATGATTACTGTGATGACAGTTATGCTATAATAAGTACTGATGATTATATTCACAAAACTTGTCATGATTATGATTACCCTTTTTCTGAACATTACTCTTTTAATGTGGAAACAATCTATAGTATTCAGGCCTCTTATGATACTCCCACTATTCCGAATGAGAATTTTTTTTGCTTATGTGGAGAGTAATAAAATTTATATGCTTGGCTATCCACGATGCTTTATGTGATAGTTATATTGTTGAATTCATTCACGATGCTACTGAAAATTATTATGAGAGAGGACCATATGCTTGTAGGAATTGCAATAATATCACATTTCCTCTCTATGTGCTTAAAGTCTTGAAGCTATGCTTGTTTTGCCTTCCTATGCTAGTTGATTATTGTTCCCATAAGTTGTTTGCTCACAAAATCCCTATGCATAGGAAGTGGGTTAGACTTAAATGTGCTAGTTATATTCTTCATGATGCTCTCTTTATGTTTCAATGCTTATCATTTATGTGAGCATCGTTGAAATCATCATGCCTAGCTAAAAGGCATTAAAGAAAAGCGCTTGTTGGGAGACGACCCAATATTTACCCCTACTGTTTTTGTGTGTTGACATGATTAAGCTACTGTAGTAATCATGTTTTATAGCTTTTGTTTCAATAAAGTGCCAAGTAGAACCTTTGGGAAGACTTGGGTGAATGTTAATGTGATCTTGCTGTAAAAACAGAAAATTTGCGCCCACGAGATTAGCAGCCATTTTTACTGGAGAGTTATTTTAAGTTGATTATTTTTTAAGAAGATTAATAGACAAATTCCTCACGTCCACCAATTTATTTCAGAATTTTTAGAGTTACAGAAGTATTCAAAAGTTTCAGATTGCTACAGACTGTTCTGTTTTTGAGAGATTCTGTTTTTGACAGATTATGTTTTCTATGTGTTGTTTGCTTATTTTGATGAATCTATGAGTAGTGTCGTAGGGTATGAACCATGGATAAGTTGGAATACAGTTGATATTACACCAATATAAATTTAGAATGAGTTCACAACAGTACCTAAGTGGTGGTTTTATTTTCTTATACTAACGGAGCTTATGAGTTTTGTGTTGTGAAGTTTTGGGTAAAGATTCGATGGATTATGGAATAAGGAGTTGCAAGAGCCTAAGCTTGGGGATTCCCAAGGCACCCAAGTTAATATTCAAGGACAACCAAAAGCCTAAGCTTGGGGATGCCCCGGGAAGGCATCCCCTCTTTCGTCTTTGTTCATCGGTAACTTTACTTGAGACTATATTTTTATTCACCACATGATATGTGTTTTGCTTGGAGCGTCAATTTATTTTATTTTGTTTTGCTTGCTGTTTGAATAATATACCAAGATTTGAAATTATTAAATGTTAGAGAGTCTTCACATAGTTACATAATTATTCAACTACTCATTGATCTTCACTTGTATCTTTCTGTGTAGTTTGTCATTTGCTCTAGTGCTTCACTTATATCTTTATAGAGCATGGCGGTGGTTTTATTTTGAGGAAATAGATGAACTCTCATGCTTCACTTATATTATTTTGAGAGTCTTTTATAACAGCATGGTAATTTGCTTTGGTTATGAATTTAGTCCTATTATGATGGGCATCCAAGATGGGTATAACAAAAACTTTCATATAAAGTGCATTGAATACTGTGAGAAGTTTGATGCTTGATGATTGTTTTGAGATATGAGGATGGTGATATTAGAGTCATGCTAGTAGAGCAGTTGTGAATTTGAGAAATACTTGTGTTGAGGTTTGGAAGTCCCGTAGCATGCACACATGGTAACAGTTGTGTGACAAATTTGAAGCATGAGGTATTTCTTTGATTGTCATCCTTCGTGTGGAGGTCGAGATCACGCGATGGTTAACTCCTACCAACCCTTCCACTAGGAGCATGCGTGTAGTACTTTGTTTTGATGACTTGTAGATTTTTCCAATAAGTATGTGAGTTCTTTATGACTAATGTTGAAGTCCATGGATTATGCGCACTCTCACCCTTCCGCCATTGCTAGCCTCTCTTGTACCACACAACTTTCGCCGGTACCATACACCCACCATATATCTTCCTCAAAACAGCCACCATACCTACCTATTATGGCATTTCCATAGCCATTCCGAGATATATTGTCATGCAACTTTCCACCGTTCCGTTCATATGACACGCTTCATCATTGTCATATTGCCATGCATGATCATGTAGTAGACATCGTATTCGTGGCTAGGCCACCATGCATAATCTTTCATACATGTCACTCTTGATTCATTGCACATCCTGGTACACCGCCGGAGGCATTCATATAGAGTCATACTTTGTTCCAGTATCGAGTTGTAATATCGAGTTGTAAATCAATATAAGTGTGATGATCATCATTATTAGAGCATTGTCCCAAAGAAAAAAAAGAAAAAAAAAGAAAGGCCAAAGAAAAAAGAAAGGCCCAAAAAAGGAGAAAAAAGAAAAGAAAAGAAAAAAAGGGATAATGTTACTATCTTTTTCCACACTTGTGCTTCAAAGTAGCACCATGATCTTCATGATAGAGAGTCTCTTGTTTAGTCACTTTCATATACTAGTGGGAATTTTCATTATAGAACTTGGCTTGTACTCCCTTCGTCCCAAAATAACTGTCTTGACCTTAGTACAACTTTGTACTAGAGTTAGTACAAAGTTGAGACACATATTTTAGGATAGAGGGAGTATATTCCAATTATGGGCTTCCTCAAATGCCCTAGGTCTTCGTGAGCAAGCAAGTTGGATGCACACCCACTTAGTTTCTTTTGTTGTGCTTTCATACATTTATAGCTCTAGTGCATCCGTTGCATGGCAATCCCTACTCACTCACATTGATATCTATAGATGGGCATCTCCATAGCCCATTGATACGCCTAGTAGATGTGAGACCATCTTCCTCTTTTGTCTTCTCCACAGCCACCACTCTATTCCACCTATAGTGCTATATCCATGGCTCATGCTCATGTATTGCGTGGAAGTTGAAAAAGTTTAAAAAAATTGAAGTATGAAACAATTGCTTGGCTGAAACCGGGGTTGTGCATGATTTGATTATTTTGTGTGACGAAGATGGAGCATAGCCAAACTATATGATTTTGTAGGGATGAACTTTCTTTGGCCATGTTATTTTGAGAAGACATGATTGCTTTGATAGTATGCTTGAAGTATTATTATTCTTATGTCACTATTAAACTTTTGTCTTGAATCTTTCGGATCTGAACATTCATGCCACAATAAAGAAAATTACATTGAGAATTATGTTAGGTAGCATTCCACATAAAAAATTATGTTTTTATCATTTACCTACTCGAGGACAAACATGAATTAAGCTTGGGGATGCTTGATACGTTTCCAACGTATCTATAATTTTTGATTGTTCCATGCTACTATATTATCCTTCTAGGATGTTTTATGGACTTATATATACACTTTTATATGATTTTTGGGACTAACCTATTAACCTAGAGCCCAGTGCTAGTTTCTGTTTTCCCCATGTTTTTGAGTATCGCAGAAAAGGAATACCAAACGGAGCCCAATTGACCTAAAATTCAGCGGAGGCTGTTTTTGGACCAGAAGAAGCCCAAGGAGAACCGGAGGAGGACCAGAAGATCCCCGGGCTGCCCACGAGGGTAGGGGGCGCGAAGCCTCTGGACAGCCCGGAGACCTCCTTTACTTGTTCCCGACTCCAACACCCCCTATATATACAGAATCCTCCAGAAAATAACCTAGATCAGGAGTTCCGCCTCCGCAAGCCTCTGTTGCCACCAAAAACCAATCTAGACCCGTTCCGGCACCCTGCCGGAGGGGGAATCCCTCTTTGGTGGCCATCTTCATCATCCCGGCGCTCTCCATGACAAGGGGGAGTAGTTCACCCTCGGGGCTGAGGGTATGTATTAGTAGCTATGTGTTTCATCTCTCTCTCTCTCTCATGTTCTTGAGATGGCACAATCTTGATGTATCGCGAGCTTTGCTATTATACTTGGATCTTATGATGTTTCTCCCCCTCTACTCTCTTGTAATGGATTGAGTTTTCCCTTTGAAGTTATCTTATTGGATTGAGTCTTTAAGGATTTTAGAACACTTGATGTATGTCTTGCATGTGCTTATGTGTGGTGACAATGGGATATCACGTGATCTACTTGATGTATGTTTTGGTGATCAACTTGCGGGTTCGGTGACCTTGTGAACTTATGCATAGGGGTTGGCACACGTTTTCGTCTTGACTCTCCGATAGAATCTTTGGGGCACTCTTTGAAGTTCTTTCTGTTGGTTGAATAGATGAATCTGAGATGTGTGATGCATATCGTATAATCATGCCCACGGATACTTGAGGTGAGAATGGAGTATCTAGGTGACATTAGGGTTTTGGTTGATTTGTGTCTTAAGGTGTTATTCTAGTACGAACTCTAGGACAGATTGAACGGAAAGAATAGCTTCGTGTTATTTTACTACAGACTCTTGAATAGATCGATCAGAAAGAATAACTTTGAGGTGGTTTCGTACCCTACCATAATCTCTTCGTTTGTTCTACGCTATTAGTGACTTTGGAGTGACTCTTTGTTGCATGTTGAGGGATAGTTATATGATCCAGTTATGTTATTATTGTTGAGAGAACTTCCACTAGTGAAAGTATGAACCCCAGGCCTTGTTTCCTAGCATTGCAATACCATTTACGCTCACTTTTATCATTAGTTACCTTGATGTTCTTATATTTTCAGATTACAAAAACCTATATCTACCATCCATATTGCACTTGTATCACCATCTCTTCGCCGAACTAGTGCACCTATACAATTTACCATTGTATTGGGTGTGTTGGGGACACAAGAGACTCTTTGTTATTTGGTTGCAGGGTTGTTTGAGAGAGACCATCTTCATCCTATGCCTCCCACGGATTGATAAACCTTAGGTCATCCGCTTGAGGGAAATTTGCTACTATCCTACAAACCTCTGCACTTGGAGGCCCAACAACATCTACAAGAAGAAGGTTGTGTAGTAGACATCAAGTACGCAGACATTCTGAGTAAGTGTTCACCGATAGAACTATTCTCCTCCATCTTGCAGCTATAGAACTTATTGGAGACTTCATATCTCTCAATTCGGGCATCTGCTTGAAATATTAAATTCAACTCTTGGAACATCTCATATGCTCCATGACGTTCAAAACGCCTTTGAAGTCCCGATTCTAAGCCGTAAATCATGGCACACTGAACTATCGAGTAGTCATCAGAACGAGCTTGCCACACGTTCATAACGTCCGGAGTTGCTCCTGTAGCAGGCATATCACCTAGCGGTGCTTCAAGGACATAATTCTTCTGTGCAATAATGAGGATAATGCTCAAGTTAGGACACAATTCTAAGCCGTTAAGGACATAATTCTATCGTGTAGTTGCTACCATCATCTTTCAACTTAGCTTTCTCTAGGAACACATTAAAATTCAAAGGAACGGTAGCACGGGCCATTGATCTACAACAACATAGATATGAAAAAACTATCAGAACTAAGTTCATGACAAATTAAAGTTCAATTGATCATATTACTAAAGAACTCCCACTTAGATAGACATCCCTCTGGTCATCTAAATGATCACGTGATCCAAATCAACTAAACCATGTCCGATCATCACGTGAGATGGAGTAGTTTTCAATGGTAAACATCTTATGTTGACCATATCTACTATGTGATTCACGCTCGACCTTTCGGTCTCCAGCGTTCCGAGGCCATATTTGCATATGCTAGGCTCATCAAGTTTAACCCGAGTATTTTGCGTGTGCAAAACTGGCTTACAGCCGTTGTATGTGAACGTAGAGCTTATCACACCCGATCATCACGTGGTGTCTTGGCACAACGAACTTTCGCAATGGTGCATACTCAGGGAGAACACTTATACCTTGAAATTTTGTAAGGGATCATCTTATAATGCTACCGCCGTACTAAGCAAAATAAGAAGCATAATAAGATAAACATCACATGCAATCAAAATATGTGACATGATATGGCCATCATCATCTTGTGCTTTTGATCTCCATCTGCAAAGCATCGTCATGATCTCCATCATCACCGGCTTGACACCATGATCTTCATCGCAGCGTCGTGGTCGTCTCGCCAACTATTTCTACTACTACTATCGCTAACTTACAGTGATAAAGTAAAGCAATTACATGGCTTTCACAACTTATACAATAAGGAGACAACCATAAGGTTCCTGCCGGTTGCCGATAATTTACAAAACATGATCATCTCATACTATAATGTATAACTCATCACGTCTTGACCATATCACATCACAACATGCCCCGCAAAAAACAAGTTAGACGTCCACTACTTTGTTGTTGAAAGTTTTACGTGGCTGCTACGGGCTTAGCAAGAACCGTTCTTACCTACGCATCAAAACCACAATGATTTTTCGTCAAGTGTGTTGTTTTAACCTTCACAAGGTCCGGGTGTAGTCACACTCGATTCAACCAAAGTGAGAGAGATAGACACCCGCCGGTCACCTTTAAGCAACGAGTGCTCGTAACGATGAAACCAGTCTCGTGTAAGCGTACGCGTAATGTCGGTTCGGGCCGCTTCATCTCACAATATCGCCGAATCAAAGTATGACATGCTGGTAAGCAGTATGACTATTACCGCCCACAACTTATTGTGTTCTACTCGTGCATATCATCTACGCATAGACTTGACTCATGATGCCACTGTTGGAGAACGTAGTATTTAAAAAAAATCCTACGGTCACGCAAGATCTATCTAGGAGAAGCATAGCAACGAGTGGGAGAGTGTGTCCACGTACCCTCGTAGATCGAAAGCGGAAGCGTTTAGTAACGTGGTTGATGTAGTCGAACATCTTCGCGATCCAACCGATCAAGCACCGAACGCACATCACCTCCACGATCTGCACACGTTTAGCTCGGTGACGTCCCACGAACTCTTGATCCAGTTGAGGCCGAGGGAGAGTTTCGTCAGCACGATGGCGTGGTGACGGTGTTGATGAAGAAACCGATGCAGGGCTTCGCCTAAGCACTACGATAATATGACGGAGGTGTGTAACAGTGGAGGGGGGCACCGCACACGGCTAAAACAATTGTCAACTTGTGTGTCTAGGGTGCCCCCTGCCCCTGTATATAAAGGAGCAAGGGGGAGGCTGGCCGGCCCCTATAGGCACGCCCAAGGGGGGGCAATCCTACTCCTACTAGGAGTAGGAACCCCCCTTTCCTAGTCCAACTAGGAGAAGAAGGAAGGGAGGGAGAGAAGGGAAGGAAGGAGGGGGCGCCGCCCCTCCCCCTAGTCCAATTCGGACTAGGCCATGGGGGGCGTGCGGCCTGCCCTAGGAAGCCCCACTCTCTCTCCCCTAAAGCCCAATAAGGCCCACTACTTCTCCGGTGGTTCTGATAACCCTTCCGGCACTCTGATAATTATCAAGTGACCTCGGAACTCATCCGGGGTCCGAATAACATCATACAATATATCATTCTTTATGTCTCGACCATTTCGAGACTCCTCTTCATGTTCGTGATCTCATCCGGGACTCCGAACTACCTTCGGTACATCAAAACACATAACCTCATAATACCGATCGTCATCGAACGTTAAGCATGCGGACCCTACAGGTTCGAGAACTATGTAGACATGACCGAGACTAATCTCCAGTCAATAACCAACAGCGGAACCTGGATGCTCATATTGGTTCATACATATTCTACGAAGATCTTTATCGGTCAAACCGCATACAACATACGTTGTTCCCTTTGTCATCGGTATGTTACTTGCCGGAGATTCGATGGTCGGTATCATCATACCTAGTTCAATATCGTTGCCGGCAAGTCTCTTTACTCGTTTCATAATACATCATCTCGTGATTAACACATTAGTCGTTTGCTTGCAAGGCTTATTATGATGTGTATTACCGAGAGGGCCCATAGATATCTCTCCAACACTCGAAATGACAAATCATATTCTAGATCTATGCCAACACCACAAATACCTTCGGAGATACTTGTGGAGCATCTTTATAATCACCCAGTTATGTCGTGACGTTTGATAGCACACAAGGTGTTCCTCCGGTATTCGGGAGTTGCATAACCTCATAGTCATAGGAACATGTATAAGTCATGAAGAAAGCAATAGCAGTAAAACTAAACGATGGGTCTTGTCCATCACATAATTCTCCTAATGATGTGATCCCGTTGATCAAATGACAACACATGTATATGGTTAGGAAACATAACCATCTTTGGTTAACGAGCTTGTCTAGTAGAGGCATACTAGGGACACTCTATTTTGTCTATGTATTCACACATGTATCAAGTTTCCTATTAATACAATTCTAACATGAATAAAAGACATTTATCATGATATACAAAGAGATATAAATAACAACTTTATTATTGCCTCTAGGGCATATTTCCTTCACCAACCGATCAAGTACCGAACGTACGACACCTCCGCGATCAGCACACGTTCAGCTCGGTGACGTCCTCGCCTTCTTGATCAAGCAAGATGGGCAAAGTAGTACATGAATTCCGGCAGCACGACAACATGGTGATGGTGATGCTATCTCCGCAAGGCTTCGCCTAAGCACTACAAAAATATGAACGAGGGACGAAACTGTGGAGAGGGGACCGCACACGGCTAAGACAATGTTGTCGGTTGTGTGGCGCCCCTCCCCGTATATATATGGTGGGGGAGAGGGAGGCAGCCAGGGTGCGCCCCAAGTAGGCTGAATCCTACTTGGGCTCCTACCCTAGGCCGCCCCCTTCCTTCTTTTGGCGCCTAGGGAAAGGAAGGAGGAGGTGGCACCCCCCTTTCCTTCTTCTAGGGCCAGCGACCTCCTTGCGGGCTGATGTGTGCCCCCCCTTGGCACATTAGGCCCATAGACCTCCCAGGGCCTCCTGGAACCCCTTCCGGTGATCCAATGACTACTCGGTACCCCCAAAACTCTTCTGGTGTCCAAACATCATCGTACTATATATCAATCTTTACATGTAGACCATTCTAGAGCTTCTCATCATGTTTGTGATCTCATCCGGGACTCTGAACAACATTTGGTCACCAAATCACATAACTCATATAACACTATATCATCATCGAACGTTAAGCGTGCGGACCCTATGGATTCGAGAACTATGTAGACATGATCGACACATCTCTCCGGTTAATAACCAATAGCGGAACCTGGATGTCCATATTGGTTCCTACATATTATACGAGGATCCTTATCGGTCGAACCATTATGACAACATACGTAATTCCCTTTGTCCGTCGGTATGTTACTTGCCTGAGATTCGATCGTCGGTATCTCCATACCTAGTTCAATCTCGTTACCAGCAAGTCTCTTTACTCGTTCCATAATACATCATCTCATAACTAACTCCTTAGTTATTATGCTTGCAAGCTTCTTGTGACGTTTATTACCGAGAGGGCCCAGAGATACCTCTCCGATACACGGAGTGGAAAATCCTAATCTTGATCAATGCCAACTCAACAGATACCTTCGAAGATACCTGTAGAGCATCTTTATGATCACCTAGTTACATTGTGACGTTTGATGGCACACAAGGTATTCCTTTGGTATCCAGGAGTTGCATGATCTCATAATCGAAGGAATATGTATTTGACATTAAGAAAGCAATAGCAATAAACTGTACGATCAAATGCTAAGCTAACAGATGGGTCTTGTCCATCACATCATTCTTCTAATGATGTGATCCCATTATCAAATGACAAATCATGTCTATGGTTAGGAAACCTTAACTATCTTTGATCAGCGAGCTAGTCTAGTAGAGGCTTACTAGGGACACGATATTTGTTTATGTATTCACACATGTATTTAAGTTTCCGATCAATACAATTCTAGCATGAATAATAAACCTTTATCATGAATAAGGAAATATACAATAATAACAACTTTATTATTGCCTCTAGGGCATATTTGCATCAAGAAGCACAAAGAGCTCCATGCCAGAGAACTTAACACTATTACACCGAGGTGCTATACAAACAGTTTTTTAACCCCTTTCCGCGACGACGTTTGGAACCGTCGCCAAGTGAGTGTGTGCGATAGGGGGGGGGGGGTCCTTCCCACATGACCCAGACACCGTCGGGGATAGCCCCTCCGGACACAAACACACTCGGCAGAATGAGGTCGTGTGCGACAGGTGAGCGATCAAATGCGGTTATAAGTATAGTTGTATTAAAAAAATACAATTATACAGGCCAAATTGTTTCCAGTGGTAAGTACATCCCACACAGTCACTCCCAGCTAAACATTTCCATTTGTATATACATTCCACATAGTCAATCCAAGGAATACGTTTCTGTTAGTATGTACATACCACATAGTCAATCCAAAAAGTATGTTTCCGTTCGTATACACATCCCACACAGTCACTCCAAGGAAAATGTTTCCGTTCGCACGTACATCACACACTGTTTTCCCCATTAAATCGTTTGTGATAGCGTTGATATTGCAGACGATATTAACAATTTTACCGTTTGCGTTATTGAATGCATCACACATGGTGCGTAGAAGAAACTGTGGGGCATAGGCTATCCATCACACACACTTTTTATGTGGTAAACGTATGCGCAAGGTGGCCTAACGCAAACAATTTTCAAGAGGAAGTCGTGTGTGATTGTTCATTGATTCAACAGGGTTTATTCCTAGAAACTGTGTGCGTTGCTTGAGGTCATCGCCCACGGTGTTTTCTCAATAGCCGTTTGCAATAGGAAAACCCAATTAGCAGGCTAATCGGCCATTAGCAGGCTAATTGTCTTATTATTAATAATCCATTTATTAATATAATTGACATTTCCTATTAAGGAAGCAGGATTTCATAATTGAAATACATCATAGTACAACATCATATAGCTTCAGCACTCAGCTACCCCATTACACAACTAAACTAGCACCAAGTTTCACATGCAACATCTATAACCTTTCGAAATTAGCATCATATATGGTACATAGACAGATGAATCTCATCTGGAAAACTGCTGAAGCGGAAGGCGAATATTGATCCTTCATTGATGTTGAAGGTCTTTGCAACTTTAGGCCAGTGCCTGTGGATGATTGACCGTCCATCATTCGTCCTCTTCGGGAACACTTCAATATTGAACCATGGGTGTTGTATGAATATGTTCCTCGCCTCCAGACCATACAGGTGGTTTGAAAGGTAATCATTAGTGAACGGCTTTGGAAAGGCCTGAAAAAAGGATGTGCATAAATATCTTTTCTAGATTGGAAATGGGGCAAGGAATAAAAAAGCCAAGGTATAATAGTTAGTACCATACTGTAGTGAACGGATGTCTTCTTCATTGTGCAGACAAAGATCTTGTTGTTTTTTGTCGCTAATTTCTTCATCCTAACAATCTTTCTAAGTTTCTTGACTTGACTAATATTCATGGACAACTCATTTCCCCATATGCAAAAAGGGTCGCATAGTGTGTCAAAACCTCTCACAGAAGGACCAAATTGTTAAAAACCTAAATATTAGAATGGTTCCTCCAATTGCACAATATTGTGTTATTAGACAAATGACCATGCATGCGCAAACCTCAGTGCTTCCCATTGTTTCCCTGCAACAGATATAATGTAGTTAGTGATCATGTTAAGTGAGGGTTCACATGCTATTAGTAAAATATGTTGATGAAAAATAAGCACATTGCATATTCATCAGATTAATTCGAGCCACATGGAAAACCCATTTATCCAAATCAAGGATGATTAAGAACTAGGAAATATAGCTATTGTATATGTTTCTCATTTGTTAAGTGCAGGCAAATTTGATTTATTCCTCACCTGCACAACAATACAAAATTCTACCCACGACAATTGGACATCGCATTACATAATTGAACCAAGCAGTTAACTAAACACCACAACAAAAGAACCAAACATTAACTGAGCACAACGTTGCACAATATAACATAATCCTAATAGAAGATCGGACAGTTAACCAAACCAAGCATGCTTAACAACTTTGAAATATAGCAATTGTATTAGTTTCTCGTGTATTTAGTATAGCCAAATTCGATATATTTCTCACATGGTATTGATACGGCTCAAGTAGCTTTGAGACGATCTTATGTACTGGCCCTAATATTTAACTGGCGCAAAACACCTAAAAAATAATGTGCGGAAGAAGATGAAGTGTACGTGCAAAAGAACTAGTAGCTAGACTAGATGGATGGATGGATTGTATAGATCCGCAATGGCAGAAGATGTGTACGTGGTGTAGTAGTACTGGGATAGATGGAGGAATTAAGCTAATGGTGATTAGCGGCGGTGACAGCGACAGAGTAATTAGACAGATGGAGACCGTGAGCTAGTAGAACTAGAGGGAAAAGAATAGAGATTGGATTGACCCTTGCAGAATTGCTAGAACCAAAATGAAGCTTGTGTCTTGGCGATCAACGCTGCCGAAACACGATGCAAATATCAAACCTTAATAAGGGACGCAAGAGCACAGATGTGGAGCATCCATCCGATGCGTTTTCTGAGTATTTCCTTCAAAACTAAAATCTCCCTTTAAAAAGCGTTGCACCCCTTGCTTATATACGTGGCGCCTAATACTTGGGCCAGGCCCGACCAGAACCAGGAAACGATGATGACTCCTCATGTATTACAAATTGTACGTAGCAAACAAAAAGGAAACTACCAAATTTGAACAAACTATGGAAAGCAAATAAAAAGGACACATGTACGTACATTTGCATGTATGATTTCTAGGCCAAAACTAAAATTAACTTCATGGTGCAGCCTTCAAAATTTCATTCTGCTGGCCTAGGTAGAAGTAATCACAAGGTGTTCTGAACGTGGGCTTCACTTCCTCCCGAGGCACGATCTAAGGAGCAGCGGAACAAACAAAAGAATTATTTGTGGTGATGTTGTTGCGTTCAATCGACAGAGCATATGACCATCTCCTTTCAGTAGCATATGGAACAGGTTTCACACCTAAGACCCCCCTCTGTTCTATAGCATACATGATCTTCTTATGACATAGATCGGGAACCACATACGGTTACATCTTGTTTTCATAGCGAGTCTCTCGGTTGGAAGATATTTTACTTGACAGTAATGGAGGAACAACAAGAGTACCCGTGGTGACCGTATCATCATCTCCCCCTTTAAGAGAAACCGTCCTCGGTTTTGGGGCACTGTCCAGAAACTCCTTGTGTACAAACACATGATCAATCTTGATAGCATTGTTATCCATGGGCTGCAACACACGTTTGATGCCAATATCTCGAAACAAGTAAGTGTTGGATCTCCCCTCATGTATAGTATTGTGATCATATTGCCATGGATGACCCAATAGCAACCGAGACACATCCATTGGCACAACATTGCAAATCACCTCATCATAATATGTGCCAATATTGAACTTTACGCGTACCTTGTGAGTCACCTTCAGACGTCCGGAGTTGTACAACCACTCAATGCAATGTGGTTACGGATGTGGCCATGTCTTCAATTCTAAAGCTTCAACCACATGCTTGCTTATGATGTTGGTGTTGCTCCCTCCATCAATAATCAACTTGCATCACTTGTTGATTCGACACTGTGACTGAAATTTTTTCCACCGCTGTCCCGCGCTTGGAATTTGATCCTCTTTAGCTCGCTGGACCATGATGCATGGCAGATCATAATCCAAAGGATAGCACATGATAGGATTAGATTCAATTTCCCCTTGCTTGGGCTCATCAAACTCCGAGTCAGTTTTGTCTTCGGAAACATATCCATCATTAACAAGGAGCGCCCTCTTCTCATTCGGATAATCAATGCGTTTGTGTCCCCTACCTACACATGTGTAACTCACAATCTCACTAGTACGCGTAGCTGACTGCGCACTAGAATCAGACATTGAAGTCACTTTGCTAGCGCTAATAGGTTCTTTACTTATCTCCTTGTGATTAGTAGTAGCTGACCTATAGGATGAACCTGACTTCACATTATCATCATCATATGAATATGATCGCCTCCCCATGCTGAAATTGGTGCGGCCCTTGGAAACTTGCTTTGCCATGACCCACTATTCGACACGCTCTGCTTGATGAAGAAGCTCTTGCATATCATTATACTGCATCAAATCAACACGGTCGCGTATATCTTTGTTCAGCTCCTCAAGGAAACATGTCATGGTTGCATCATTAGATTTATTCACATTAGTTCTGATCATCAAAACTTGCATCTTTTGGTAGTACTCATCCACCGGCATGGCTCCTTGGACAAGACGACGAAGCTTCGTGTGTTGCTTGTTCTGAAAATTTGCTGGAACAAAATGAGCACACATTGTACGCATCATGTCACGCCATGATCCCAGTCGTGCGTCATTACGGTTGAGTTGATCCCACCAAATTAATGCATAACCTGAAAACTCAAGAGAAGCAAAACGAATCTTCCTCTCCTCGGAGTAACGATGGTTATACAAAATCTACTCCACACGCATCTCCCACTCAAGATACTCCTCGGGACTAGCCTTGCCTGTGAATGAAGGTATATTAAATTTTATTCTACCAATATCTCCGTCCTCGTCCTCATCATGGTACCACCTTGGTCCATCATCACGGGGATGAGCATCCTGTCGTGGTCGGCGAGGCAAGTCGCCGCGAGCATCAGAACCATCCTCAGACTCAGCATCATTGTCATCGTCCGAGTCATGGACGTGTAGAGGTGCTCGGTGCTAAAGGGCATGTTGTGCCCTCCCTGGAGCTGCGACACCGGGTGCCCTTGCCTCTAGGCGACGGAGGGCTGCCTGCATGGCCTGGAACCCGTCGGTTACCGTCTCGTCGAGGGCCTTCGTGCTGTTGTCGACGTGCTGGCATGTGGCCTTGGACATAGCATGGACACCTGGATCCAGATCGGGACCATATTGCGGCAGCTCGTCATCCTCCCGCACCTCATCCTCATCACTGTAACATCCCAAAATTCTAAATTTTGGAATGTTATATTAAATAGATAGTTTTGATTGCTTGTGTGATGTGATGAGTGAAATTGAGTGAAATTTGAAACTTTTGAAAGTTAAATGAGAGGGAGTGAAATGACTTTCCAAACTTTCACTTTGCATTTATGATCTCCGTGAATTCAAATTCATTTCAATACCAAACCCTAGAGTGAAGATGATATGACTTCTTCCATTTAAATAAATGAAAAGGGTTTTGAAAGGATTTTGAATTTCATTCTCGAAATATTTCAAATTCAGAAACTTTATGCAACTCAATGATTTTCTCGAGAGAAGATAAAATGTCTTCTTCAAATTATAAGAAATATGAGTTGGAAGTTTTTCTGAAATTTTCTACAACTCATTTTCAAAATTTGAGTTATTGGGTTTTATTCAAATTGTTTTTCTCCAAAAATAAAATATATGGAAAATAGGGTAAAATGATTCTCTACAGTAGAAATTGGAGAGAAATAAATTTGAAATCATTTTGGCCTTTTTTTAAAATGATTTTTATTGGATTTTATTACAACAGTAACACTTTATGATTTATTTAAATTTGTGATGATTTTATTTGACTGTAGAAAAATGTTCATCTTGTAGGAAATCTTTTTTTTGCAAATTTTGATATATTATATGCATATATATAATATCCTTATTTATTTTGTCTTATTTATTTTTGTTTTTCTGGAAAAAATGTTTTAAAAAAGGTCTTCCGCCGAGTGGGCCGGCCCAGCTCCAGCCAGGCCGCGGCCCAGCTCAGCCCGTCCGCCCCGCCACCGAGCTCGGGACAGAGTCCCGAGCCGCCACGCCGTCGCCGCCAACCTCGGCGTCCGTGCCGAGGCCAGAGTCCTGTGCCCCCTCGCCCAAGGCACTCCCTACCCCTCTTAAATAGCGCCCTGGGCCCCGCCTCGCCTCTCGTTTCGCCCGCCGCCGCCGCCTTTCGAGCCGCCGCCGTCGTGGCTGACCGCCGCCGCCGCCGCTACAGGCTGCCGCCGCCGCTGCAGGCTGCCGCCACCGCTGTCCCGCAGCCAAGCCGCCCCACGCCGCGCCTCGCCCTCGCCACCCTCCGCCCATCGTCGCGCCACCCGCCGCCGCCTCCGCGTAGCTGCGCCGCCATCGCCCGAAGCCGCCGGGGCTCCGATCCGCCGACCCGCCGGTCTTTTGCCCCGGACCAGTAAAACCGCCACCCGCCCCAGTTTTCTTTATTGGTTTGGTTTTATCTCTTTTAGATCAGTTTATTTATTAGGTTTAGATCTATTTAGTGAATGTTCACTGGTTAGGGTTAGAAAACGAACGTTCGTTCGTTAAGTTTTTCTTTTTCTGTTTTATTTTAGTCATGGACCTAGATGTAATTTCTTTTCTCACAGTTTAGTCACTGATCTTAAAATGACCACAACTTTTTACTCGGCCCAAATCCAACGAAACCAACGCCCACGTCTTCGTTGTGATCTCCTCTATCCAGTAAAACAACTTAAACATGTTTTTGAAAGTTTTAAATTTTGAATTCAACTAGATTTTGTTTCAAACTTCTTTTTGTCATAACTTGAGTTTTATACCTCCGATTTAGTTAATTCCTTTTGCAAATCGAAGCTCTTGACCTAAACTTTCTGATAAGGACAAATTCATTCAATTTTGGTACTGTTAGAAATTGTTTTCTGTTGCAAGAGTTATTCGCTTGTTTTCAAGGTTTTTTTGAAATATTTTCCTTGTTCTTTCTGATCTTCTGAGTGATTGCTTATGTGTGGTTACTATTGTTTGCTTACGATAGATTGATCGGAGTGTGACGAGTAGATCTATCACGAGTTCTAAGTGCAAATCTTCTACATCAACAGTACAAGGCAAGTTCACACTTTGATCATACTTTCCAATACCCAGTTTTCATTGCATTAGTTATATCCTCGAACACTTGCATGAGTAGGACTGGTTACATGAGATGATGCTTTGTAGTTCATGAGGTAGGAACCCAATGACTTGAGAACAGCCCAAGGGAATATACACTTTGTTACTTATTGCTTAACCATGCTTATAGAAGTGGATTGGTATGAGAGTTTCATGAAATATGTGAGTGATATTTATTTAAGGGAAACTTTAAGGTGGAAATTTAATACACATCTGGGTGGATTGGTTGTGGGACCCTGGAGCACCCAGTGGCTGCCGGGCACCTGGAGGGTCCAGTGTTGTCCTAGGGGATCCCGGAGGACCCGTGTGATCACCCTATTGGAATGCCACCCAGGCTCAAAGAGATCATATGATATTTTCATGCCTAGAAACTTCCATGTGCAGCCACAAGACATTATGGGCTCTGGCATAGTTGAGTATGTTGTGTGACCTCTTTTAGTGGTAGACTAGCAGATGTAGCGAATGCAGGTGTACCGGTCTACCCAGGATAAAGAGTTAATGCTTTTGAAAGACTGTGTCTTGGTCATTCATTTCTCAAACACCATGCAGTGCGAGAAATTTAACGGAGGCGATCGAGTCTTGTGGGGAAAAATGCACAAATCTCTGCAGAGTGTACAAACTATTCATGAGTAGCCGTGTCCCCGGTTATGGACATCTTTGTGTATCTTGAAGTGGATTATTTGTTGATCTCAACACTCTATTTAATTAATTTTTTGGGTTAATCATGACTTTGATTTGGGATTGATATGGGGGAACCATACTCAATTGTTCTTGAAATAAATTTAACAAAGTAGTTAAATAAATGCATTCCTTTGTGGTAGGGAAAAATCAGCTTTATGCAAAATAAACCTTACAGCCTCCACCAGCCAAATATGCATGTAGTTGTAGGAATTGTTTATCATTACTTCTGCAGTGTGAAATTGCCAGTACATTCAATGTACTGACCTACATGGCTGCAACGTCTCATGTTGCAGGAATTTATTCGACGAGTAAGTGTTACGTTAGGGTTGCGCTGTCTACACTCAACTTTGCAGTTGGTGTTGATGGAACTCCACAACCTTGTTACTTCCGCTGTGTTGATTGAGGTAATAGTATTTACATTACTTTATACATGTGATTTATGTCTGTTATAAATCCTCGAGTACCGAGTGTCAGCATACCGATCCAGGGATGACACTTAAGCACAAAGACTTGATCCATTCGATTCGGGTTGCTTGAAAGGATCGAGATGGACCTTGTGACGCCCGAGACCGACGTCCCAGAAGATTCCAGAAGATTCTCGAAGCTTCCAGATGTTTCGGGTGGCCCGTGTGTTTCTTTTGAGCTTGTGTTATTAATTTTTGCATTGCATCATGTCATCATGCCATCATGTCATTTTAATTTTTGCATCTCAACCTAAATAATTCGTGTGGACCTTCGGTCCATTTAAATCGAGGGAAGGTGACTTCTCTTTATAACATATAAAAGCCTCCTAATAATTATGGAGCTATATTAATAATTATTCCGTTGCTCCGGAATCACCATAACGCACTTGCATAATTTCCCCATGTCTTTTCACTTCGAGTTTCACCTTCAAAATCTTGCCAATAATTCTTTCCGTTGTCTCGAGGTTCCTCCAAAAATTTGAACATTTTTGGACACTTCAACAATCTCGTCTTTGTTCAAAACTATTTGAATTAAATTCAAATAAGTTTGAATATTTGTTCCGATCTGGCCTTTTGTATTTTTCTCCGGTCGTGCTCATTTTTACGAGCCCGAGAAAAATTATCTTTGTGCTATCTTTTCCCTAAACCCTCCTCTTTCTTTTTTTTTCTCTTAGCTGTTCTGCTAAGGGAATAATTTAAAAGAAAAGCGGCAGCCCAGGCCTCCTGGCATCTCCTCTTCCCAGGCCACCCTGCCCCTCTCCTTCAGGCCCATCTGGCCCGGTAGCCAGGCCAACCCTAGCCCGCAACGCTCTGTCCCTCGCACTCCCTCCGTCCGCCGCCACCCTTTCCCGTTTTCCCCTCGTCTCCCTCAGATCGAGCCCGCACCCTCTCGTTCGCCCCGCTCCCCTCGAGCCCTCTCGCTCGATCCCCTGCGCATGCCGCGCCTCCTCCCGACCGCCGAGTCCTCTCGCCTCGCCGGGTCCTCGCCTCTCCTCCGGCTGGCCAGGAGCGGCCCCCTCGGCGCGATTCCTCCTCCCTGCGCCAGGAGCGCTGCCCCGACGCGCCGGCCGCCCTCCGGTGAACCGCCGCCGTCCCGCCCCGTTGCTCCTTCGCCCGAGCCAGCCGGCTCGCCCTCCTTCCCCGTCGCCAAGAGCTCCGCGGCCCCGAGCGCCGTCCTTCTGCCTCGCCTCCTCTCCAAGCCGGCGGCCGCCCCTACTGCGGCCAGGCTCCGCCCGCCGCTCCCTCGACCGGGCCGGCCCTCAGGCGCCAGGGTGCGCCTCGCCCTCGTTCTGCCCGCGGCCAGGAGCCCAGGCCGGCGCCCCCCGTTCCTTCCAGAGCGCCCGGAGCAGCGCCTCCCCTTCGCCTGCAGCGCCACCGTCCCGTCTCCGGCGTCCGCGCGTGGCACCTCCTCGTCATGGCGCACAGCAAGTCGCTGCGTGGCCTCGCCGTTGACCTGTTGCTGTACTGTTGTTGTTTTTTTTGTTGTTGTTTGTTTTGGTGCCTGTGCTGTAATTGTTGACAGATGACCCGTGTAACGAGTCCGAGACGACCAAGTACCCCTACGCCAAGTACCCCTACGCTCGACGACCCGAGTACCTCGACACGAACGGCTACGGAACAAGTACCACGACACGTGAACGGCTACCGTCGCCCGGAAACGAAGGTTTCGCCAAGTACCACTACACGACGCCACGAGTACCTCTACCGTCGCCCGAGTACAACTACTTCCTCTACTTCCCACGACGACCCCGTGAACGGCTCCTTCCACTACGTCTCGAACCGCTCCGTTAACGCACGCTTCGAAGGTATAACCCCGAGACGTGACCCGTGTGATGCATGCTTGCTTGTGTTGTATGAAATGTCTCCCTTGTGTGTGCTCGTGCCCGTTTCGTCCGTTGTCATGTTCCTCGGTTGCCTCGCCACCGACTCGTGGGAACCCGGCAACGGGATCACCCCATCATCTCGTTTGACTCGCTTCGTCACCTTTTGCACCGGTCTCCCAACGAGATACCGGAACCGATATGATGCGTTGCATCATTTTCGGATCATACCGTGGCACCCTTTCTTTCCACCACGGTGACAAACACTTCATGTCTTCCTCTTAAGTCAACCTGTTAATATAACTTGCATAAACTTGATCATGTCATCCGCATCATGTTAACAACATTAATATATGTTAAATTGTTGTTTGCTTATAATTATTAAACATGCTTATGGGGATTTTCCGGATATGTTGTTGTTATTCTCCGGCCTCATTTAAAATGTCTAGTTGTGTAGTTTTATTATGTTTCACCTCTTGCCATGCTAATAACATTTAATCTTGTCTTGTAAATAATGAGAGTCAACTAAATAATAAATGTGGTGTTTCTTCAATATGCAACTCGTTGCATATTGATCTCCACTTAACTTGTAGTATTTGTTGTGCTCTTGCCATGCCTTGCATATTTAAACCGGACATGCATCATACTTGATTGTGCATCGTATGCCATGTTTATGTTTGTGTGTTTACCGTGTTGTTTTGTTTCTTTCCGGTTGTTCCTCTTGTTAGCTTCGGTTTCGTTCCGGAGTTGTGAGGATCCGCTCGACTGTTGCTCCGTCTTCTTCTTGGATCCGTTCTTCTTCCTTTGTGGAATCCCAGGCAAGATGACCGAACCCGGATACCATTACTATTTTTGCCTCTTGCTAGTAGTCTCGATCTATAGTTTTGCCTCGATGCCCATGTCTTTCTTGTCAGCCTCCTACTTGTAACCAATTGCCATGTTTAACCACCCTACCTATGCAAACCGTTGCTTGGCTATACGTAGGCTCGCTCAGCCCCTCTTATAGCATTATTAGTTGCAGGTGAAGACCGAAGGTGCTTGCTTCATGTTGAAGTTTGGTTGGGTTATATCACACTATATAAATGTTTAAAATGAAATCACCTATATACTGGCAGGGTGGAAGGCTAAGCCTTTTGCTTGGTGTTTTGTTCCACTCATGCCGTTAGGAACCGTATAAACCGGTGTTATGTTCCTTGATTTTGCGTTCCTAACACGGTTGGGGTGTATGGGACCCCCTTGATAAACCGCTAAGTGCTAAGTCTTTTCCAGCAAGTCCCAACATTGGTTCTATTTTGCCTCATCATAACAACTTAATTAAATTAATTAAATTTGCATAGGGGGTCGCGTCCCCGAGGATTCTTAATTCTACATAGCAGGGGGGGCCAGCGCTGATGGTGTTGGTCCCAAACGGGGGTTCTGCGGGGCCACCTCGAGGCAACTCAAGGTTTGGTAACAACCTGTAGAATCGCCCATCCGGTCGTGGCCTGAGACGAGATACGCGCGGCTACTATCAGGGTGTCGGCACGCCGGGAGGATTTGCTGGATTAGCCTTACCTTAGTTCGGTTTAACTTGAGCACGGGATTCCGAGAATACTCGGGTCTTCCCAACTATGGAGTTGCGACTCCGCGGATCGTGGGCTTGTAATGGGTCAAGTTGGAACACCCCTGCAGGGTTTTGAACTTTCGAAAGCCGTGCCCGCGGTTATGTGGCAGATGGGAGCTTGTTAATTCCGGTTGTAGATAACTTGACACAATGTTTCAATACACTACCAGCGTGTGTACCGTGACTGTCAATTTCCGAATAGGGATTCGGGAGTTGAACACGGTGGGGTTATGTTTGACCGGCTTTAGTTAGGATCACTTCTTGATCATCTTTCGACCGATGCTCTTCTCTTCTCGCTCTCTTTTGCGTAAGTTAGTGCTAGTTGCTGCTGCAGACTCTCTCTTGTTGTTCCTTCACCTCATATTCTTTCTTCAGCCTTATCCTCACCCAAGGTTTAAATAGTCTTGTTACCCGGGAACGGGATTGCTGAGTCCTCTGTGGCTCACAGTTACTTCACCACACCAGTTGCAGGTTCAGCCGAGTTAGATGCAGGAGTTGGTTCAGTTCTTCACCAGGAGCTTGTTGAAGAGTGTGGCCGTTTGCTTGTGACGTTTCGATGTTCAGTAGTGGTTTCTACTAGGATTCGATCCTGACCTGTGGCTTTCTGTTGTTTTTGGTATCTTTCTTTTGGTTCTTCACCCGTAGTCGGGTTGTGATGTTTTGAATGATGTATTGTTTATGTAATGTATTGTGTGAAGTGGCGAGTGTAAGCCAACTATCTCCTTTTGCAATTTAATCACTCTTTTACATGAGTCGTGCAAAGATACCAAACTTGAGATCATTCTAGGATGGGCTTATATCTTTAAGTCGTGCCTCGACACGTAGGAGATATAGTCCCATCCTGGGCATTACAGACCTAGAGGGGGGTGAATAGGTACAATTATAAATTTTAATTGTTACTTAGCAATTTTTAGGCAATGGTACTAAATATGAAAGTGAGCCTAACAATTGCAAGTAAGATGCTTAACAAGTTAAGCAAGCAACACGAGTAGGTAGGTAAAGTAACACAATGAGATATAAGTAATAACTTAAAGAACAAGTAACCACAAGTAGAAAGTTTAGGTTAGGAATAACCGAAACTTCGAGAGATGAGGATGTATGCCGATGTTCACTTCCTTGGAGGGAAGCTACGTCACCGTTTAGAGAGGTGGGTGCTACCATGAAGGCACACCAATGCCACGAAGGCTCACCCTATTCTCTCTTTGAGATATCGCCACGAAGGCGATTCCCAACCACTAGTGGTAAGCCTTTAGGTGGCCTCCAAACCCTTACAAACTTTTCCGGGGGTAATCACAGAGTTTGATTCCTCTCCGAAAGACTCCTACCGCCTAGGAGTCTCCAACCTCCAAGAGTAACAAGAACAATGAAGAAAAGTTCAAGACTTGCTCAAATCACAAATTCCTTTGGTGCAAAGAAGAGGAGAGAGTGGATCTATCACTTGATTGGACAACTTCTCACAAATGTCTTCAAATCCTTTTGGGATCTAAGATTTGGTGTATCAAGGTGAGAGAGTGTGTGAATGTGTTCTTGAGTAAGCTCAAAGTGAATGGTCAACCTCGCTTGTGGAAGAAGAGGACTATTTATAGTCATAGAAGAGAGAGGAGACCGTTGTACAGAAAAACGTACAACAAGTGTCGGACATCCGGTCATTACCGGACGTCCGGTGGCACAGGTAGCACTGGACGTCCGACGGAGGCCGGACGTCCGGAGCCTGACAGTTCACCAGACGGGGCCACGTATCATACTGTGTGTACAGGTGACCGGACGTCCGGAAGATTCCGGACATCCGCTATTTTCTTTCTGTGAAGAAGTGCCGGACGTCCGGAGTGTGCCGGACGTCCGTTAGGCGCTGAAGGACCGGTCATCCGGAGGAGACCGGAAAACCGCTGTATAGTTTCTGTTGAGGAATACCGGACGTCCGGAGCAGGTCGGACATTCGTTAGGCGCTGAGTGACCGGACGTCCGGAAGATACCGGTCGTCCGGTAGGCTATGAAGGTCCGGACGTCCGTAGAGTGCCGGACGTCCGGTGATAACTGGACACAGAGGTTTAGTTACTCATACTTCTAGGTGCACAGAATATTACAATTGGTATGGATAGAGTAGAGACAATCTGGGAGGATACTTTGTATGTTTTGAGCAAGTCTTTCACAATATCCATTGATCCCCTCTTAATAGTGCGGGATCCCTATACTAAGAATCAACCTGAAAATCAAGCTAGAAGCTATCATCTTTTATATCCGTTCTTGAGCGATGTAGATTTGTCTGTATTCATGATCCACATACGGATTGAGACATAATCCTAAGATATACTTGATAAAATATGATTAGTCCCATATATGCATGTTGTCATCATTTATCAAAATATAATTAAAGGCAAGATTGCACTTTCAATCTCCCCCTTTTTGGTAGTTGATGGCAACATGCATGCATTTCTCAAAGAACTGTATTAAAGACTTTCAAATATCGAAATGATGTTATGGAGCTCCCCCTAAATAGGTGCATGAACAATAATAAACAAGAAGAGAGGAGCTCCCCCTCAATATGATATCATGACAATCTCTTTCACCAGATTTCATAGCAAACTTATACACAAGATATCATACACAAATCTCATACCCATGATATAACACAATATTTCCATAGATATATAGGTGCATCACATAATAGATAAAGTTTCAACACATAGTTCATCATAACAGGTTCACATCATAGGTTCGATACAAATCTCACATCATTACATAAATAGATAATTTCTTAGAGAAGTGCCTACTCCCCCTTTGGCAGCTACTACTCAAAAGGTGTCAGACCATCAAAAAGCATCATCATCATCATCGTGAGTACCACTGCCACCACCCTCGTCAAGGAATTCAGACCACTCAGGACCCGAGGGGAAGCCAAAGTCAGAAGGCGGATCATCCGAAAGACGTTCATCAGCACTCACATCGAATACTCCGGAGTCTCTCAGACGAGCCTTCAGAGCATTCTTGGAAGTAACCATGCGAGTGACTACATCGTGGTTCTGGGAACACTGAAAGGTGATAGCCTTCATCATGGCAGAGTGAGCTTTCCCAAGAAAGCGAGCAATGCGTCCGAGAGATGAAGAACCGGAATGAGTAGTGGGAGGAAAATGAGCAGCAGTTCGACGAGGATGAGTGGAGGAAGAGGGCCTCACCCAGTCATCCGCCATGTGGGATGGAATGATCCACTGCTCATGTAAATGAGTGCGGACAATGGGAAAGGGAGCCACACTCTCAATAAAGGCCTGAAGATAGGGGGCATGAGGAAAGGCTCGCTTGAATTGAAAAGAAGCGAGACGGATCTCATGCCATAGAAAATGAGGAACATTTATCTTTCCTTTAGGTGCCATGTAGAGACGATGCATTAGGTCGATGCAATAGCTATTGCACGACCCTTTGTCTCCCATTTTAGGATAGACGGTGCGAATGACACACTGAAAAATGATGTAAAAGGGAGAGCGCCAGATTGACACTTGGTTTAGATCTTTTTCTTTCTCCTCCTTAGTCATTTCAGTGATGGGTTTGAGGAGATCCATGCAAACATTTATGCCTTTGGGCTTATGGCGGGGATCATCTTTGTGTATTTTGAACCCACTATTAGGAAAGCCCAGAGCAGCCACAAATTGAGAGTATGAGGCTGTAAGCACTGTGTCGGAGGTCATCCAAGTGACAGTGTTGTTGGGGTGAAAATGACATGTGGCATAAAATTGATGGATGGCAGCATTATTAAAATCATGCTGAAAGGAAAAAGGAGCAGCAAGACCCGAAGTCTCAATGAGTTCAATGGCTCCCGGATACTTCACCGGATGAGAACGAATGTGCTCAAGATCAATGCACAAATGTAAAGACAGACCTTTAGGTAAAATGACAGTGGTGAAAATGTCTGCCTGGACATTGGTGCGAAAACGATCATCCGTGGAGTCGCTCGCAACCGTAAATTGGTCTACATCACGGCAAAGAGCAAGATATGATGCGATGGGAATGGTATTGAACCGCTTAACCTTTCGACCGTGAGAGAGAGGAGGCTCAAGGGAGATGTGACGAGCATCACCTTGAGGCTGAACTGGTGGAGGAGGTGGCTTAAACGAGGGTCGCCGAGTCCCGGGCTTGGGTGCAGCAGTGTGGGAAGAGCCAAATTCCTCCCTCTCCATAGCTTCGAGTTCATCCTCAAAATCGGATTCCTCCGATGAGGAGTCGCTTGTGGGGCTGCGAGGCGGAGCGACGCGCTTCTTAGCGCGAGCATGTTCTTGGGAGTCATCGGAGCCGCTACGGCGAGATGGGCGAGCAATCCCACCGGTGGCCTCCTTGCGTGCGGAGTGTTTGACCTTCGGCATCCTGACCTAGAATAAGAAGAAGGACCCAAAATCAACACACTACTCTCATAGATCGAGGGCAAACCTGAGGGATGAGAGGAGGGGAAGAAGAGGGGAAACCTTGGAGTGAAGAAACGAGACGGAGAGAGGCCGGCGAGGGAACCAGGCGAGCAGCCCGGCTTATGGACAGGCGAGGCCCCCCCGCCCCCGGGGGCGGCCAGAAAGTGGGTTCCAGCGGCGACGGCGGCCAGACGATGGGTTCCAGCGGCGGCGGCCAGGAGATAGGGACGGGGGATGGAGATTTTTAGGGTAAAACTGCCCCTCCCCACGCGGCCCGCCTTATATATGGGCCAGGGATATTCCGGACGACCGGTGGTTTCCGGACGTCCGGTCCTAGTATAATTAGCGGATATCCGACAGTACCGGACGTCCGACATAGGATTGACAGAAGGGTTTTGACGGATGTTCGGAGCGTACCGGACGTCCGGACGTACTCGAAACACCGGACGTCCGGAAAGTGCCGGACGACCGGAGGATCAGAGAATTTTTGGCTTAGGGCATTTTGTAGGGAGATGATGATGACGCTTGCATGAATCTCCGAGTCTATGAAATAACTTGCTTGGTTACTATGTTTACTCTACGAGCGGTGGCTGATGTCACCATGTTTGAGCATATGTGATATGAGACCTCAAGAATGTTGACTTGGGTGCATAGTCACTACTCCATCATATTAAAGCACCACATGACATGGTAAGCTTTGAGAGTGTTTGTTCTTTTTATGCATTGTATAGGAAGTAGAGTACTCATGAGTTGATTGTCTCCCCCTAAATATATGCCTACATAAAGACGAGATATTAAGTTTATGCATGAATGGGTACTAGATTTCACATAATATTGTCAAGCTCCAAGATACCAAGTTCACACCTAAGTCGACAAAACCTAGCTTCATCCAATGGCTTCGTGAAGATGTCTGCAAGTTGCATTTCTGTACCAATGTGGGCAACATCAATGTCACCCTTTTCCACATGATCTCTCAAGAAATGATACCTAATGTCAATGTGCTTGGTGCGAAGATGATCTTTGGGATTTTCAGCAATGTTGATGGCACTTCCATTATCACATAGAAGAGGCACATGTCAATAGGTGATCCCGTAATCCTTCAAAGTCTGCCTCATCCATAGTAATTGAGTTCCACAACTGGCAGCTGCAATGTATTCTGCTTCACAGCTGGAGAGGGCGATACAATTTTGTTTCTTGGAGGACCAACTTACCAATGAGCGTCCAAGAAATTGACATGCACTGAAGGTAGACTTGCGGTCCACTTTGTCACCAGCCCAATCAGCATCCGTGTACCCAATGAGATCAAACTTAGCATCCTTGGGGTACCATAGACCCAACTTTGGGGTGTGAACAAGGTATCTAAGAATATGCTTAACCGCTTTATGATGGCTTTCCCTAGGGGAAGCTTGAAATCTAGCACACATGCATACGCTAAACATGATGTCTGGTCTAGATGCACAAAGATAAAGCAATGAACAAATCATAGAGCGATAAATAGATGGGTCAAAAGGAATATTGTTTGTGTCTTCAGTGAGGGAAATTGTGGTTGGCATGGGTGTCTTACATGGACTAGCATCAGACATGCAAAACTTTGCTAGGATTTCCTTGAGGTATTTTGCTTGAGACAAGAAGACTCCTTCTTGAAATTGTTGAATTTGAAATCTGAGGAAGAATTTCAAGTCCGCATTGAGCGACATTTCAAAATTCTTGGTCATTGAAGCCGCAAACTTCTTGCATAAATGAATGTTAGAAGAACCAAAGATTATATCGTCTACATAGATTTGGCATAATATCAAGTCACCCTTGTGTCTCTTAGTAAAAACAGTGGGATCGATCACCCCTCTCACAAAACCATCATCGAGTAGAAACTTCTTAAGATGATCATACCAAGCACGAGGTGCTTGTTTGAGGCCATACAAGGCCTTATGAAGTTTGTACACATAGTTTTCGTGATCGGGATCAACGAACCCAGGTGGTTGTGATACATATACTTCTTCTTGTAGAGGACCGTTAAGGAAATCACTCTTCACATCCATTTGATGTAATGTAAATCCATTGAAAGCAGCATAAGCAAGTAAGATGCGAATAGATTCGAGACGGGCAACGGGAGCAAAGGTCTCACCAAAGTCCAAACCTTCAACTTGTGAGTACCCTTGTGGCACTAACCTTGCCTTGTTTCGGATGATGACACCATTCTCATCTTGCTTGTTCTTGAAAATCCATTTTGTTCCAATGACATTGTGTTCTGTAGTTGGTCTCTCCACCAGAGACCATACTTGGTTGCGTTCAAAACTGTTCAACTCTTCTTGCATTGCCACGAGCCAATCGTTGTCCATTAATGCGTCTTGTACCTTGACTGGCTCAATACTAGACACAAACGAGAAGTGAGCACAAAAGTTTGTCAATTGTTTACGAGTGACCCTACCTTCGGATATGCCAGTGAGAATCTTGTCAACATCAACACGACCGGCCACACGAGGCATGATGGAGGTGAGAGTTTCACGAGGTTCAACTTCATGTCCATCATCCACGTCCTCAACATATGGATCATTGATGTGAGGTGGAAGATCTTCTTCTTCATGTTGCATTTGTTGAGGTTCATCATCCCTGATTGCACTTTCTTTCTCTTGGTCTTGTTGAGGATGATCATGGTGAAGGACTTGATCATCATCAGGTGCTTGAGTTGTGGGCATTGGTTGAGGATTTTGATCTTGTGGTGGTGTGGGTGTTGTAATGGTTGGATATATAGGAAGTCGTGCGTCGTTTTCCATATCATCATGAGGTTCTTGTTCCATTGGAAGAAGAGCACCAACACCCATGTTCAAGATATCTTGAGAGGAATCTTCATCACCTGCATCACTTAGATCAACTTGCTCTCCATGAGAGCCATTAAATTCATCAAACACCACATCACAAGTTTCTACAACACATCCATTGGATTTGTTGTAGACCCTATAGGCGTGGGAGTTTGATCCATAACCAACAAATATACCCTCAATAGTTTTGGATTGAAATTTTTCTAATCGTTCTTTCTTGTTGAGTAAGAAGCACTTACATCCGAACACACGGAAGTACTTGACATTTGGTTTGTTTCCGGTTAGGAGCTCATATGGGGTCTTTTCCAAGATTGTGCGGAGGAAAAGACGGTTTGAGGCATGACATGCAGTGTTGACGGCCTCAGCCCAAAAGCTATGTGGTGACTTGTACTAATCCAACATAGACCTTGCCATCTCCACAAGGGTACGGTTCTTTCTTTCAGCCACACCATTTTGTTGAGGAGTGTAGGGGGCGGAGTATTGATGCTCAATCCCCTCGTCATTGAGAAACTCTTCCAAGGTGTAATTCTTGAACTCGGAGCCGTTGTCACTTCTTAGTGCCAAGATTTCTTTGTCAAATTTGCGTTGAGCTTGTTTGGCAAAATCAATGAAGGTGAACTTCGTCTCGTCTTTGGACTTGAGGAAGAACACCCATGTGTATCTTGAGTAATCATCAACAATGACAAGACCATACTTTTTCCCACCAAGACTATCCCATGAAGGAGGCCCAAAGAGATCCACATGAAGGAGCTCCAAAGGCCTTGATGTAGATACAATATTCTTGGGTGGGTGTTTTGATTGGTGTTGCTTCCCGGCTATGCATGCACTACACACACGATATTTCTCAAAAGAAATATTAGTTAATCCAAGGATGTGATTCCCCTTTAAGAGGTCTTGAAGATTTCTCATGCCGACATGGGCTAGCCGGCGATGCCATAGCCATCCCTTGTCGGCTTTGGCCATTAGACAAGTTTCATGGAAGGTACTCTCTTTCGAGAAATTAACCGTGTAAAGGTTGCCATCCAACTTTCCAACAAAGGCCACTTCAAGAGTATCTCTCTTAAAGACTTTCACATCCGTTAGTCCAAACAGTGTATCATAACAAAAGAAGCCAATTGACGAACGGAAAGTAAATGATATTTTAGAGATTGGACAAGCATGACATTTGCAAGTGACATGTCATTTGTGATAGCCACCTTACCCAATCCAAGTACCTGTCCTTTTGTTCCTCCACCGAACACGATGCTCATAAATGGTTGAATGGCTTCCATAAAATCGTAGAGCAATTTTCCGTCTCCGGTCATATGGTTGGTGCATCCACTATCGATCACCCATTTGACTCCACCGGAGAAGGCAGCCTACACACAATCCATTACTTTGTTAGAGGCACCCATTTTGCAATGGGACCTCTCACATTATTCACAAGGGTCGTAGGAACCCAAATAGCATAGAAACGAAATGCATTATGATGGCCAACAAATTTTGCATAAACCTCTCCATCCTTTGTTTTACGAAGCACATAGGATGGAGGCATGAAACCCTTAGGTTTGATGGGAGTGGGTTGGTCCCTAGTTTCCTTTCCACTCATAACCTTGTTGACTTGACTCTCCCCTTTCTTCCTCTACCCTTCACATACAAATGTCTCCTTGAGAGGAGTGGTGCACTTTTGAGTGGAGGTTTTTGTCTTGCTTGTGCTTGGGTCGTACCCAAGTCCTTCCTTTGCGAAAACTTCATTGTGACGGCTCAATACTTCATTAAGGTTCTTTTGTCCTTGAGCACAAGTCATGAGTCCTTTCTCGAGCTGTGCTTTTAGAAATCGATTTTCCTCACAAATAGATGCTAGATCATAACTTGCGTTAGTAGTACATGCATCAACATTTATAACAGGAGAGGAGTAAGCCTTGGCTAGAGTTTCAAGATAAGTAACTTTGAGTGTCTCAAAGCTCTTTGTAAGAAGGGTGAGCTCATCTTCCTTAGTCTTAAGAGACACAGATAGAAGCTCACACTCCTTAGAGAGAGTAGCATGAGACCTCACAAGTTTGCTCTTATCATTCGTCAACTCCTTGAAAGAGCTTTCAAACTTTTCCAAGGAAACAAGTTTCTTGACATGTTCATCAAGGTTTGTACCAATTTTTATGCACAGTTCATCATTTTTTGCTTCCTCATATAGGACTTTCCGCTCAAGGATTTCGTATTTTTCCTTTTCCTCGGTGACGAGGGTTTCGAGTTCCTTAATGGTGACGGTGTGCTTACCCACCATCTCCATAAGCATACGAAACATAGTGAGCTTATTTCCTTTGAGGGAACACATGCATTTTTCTAGTTTAGCATACATAGGATCATTCTCATCATTATCCTCATGATTATCCTCCGCATCATTAAGAGTAGGTGGAGAGAAAAGAGGAGGTTCCGAACGAGAGGTTACCTTCACTTTGTCTGAAGAGGTTTGTTGCTCATGGTCCTCAACAATGGCGTTGGCCATCAAACACTTGTGTGCGTTGCCCTTGTAGTCTTTCATGTAGTTGTAGGTGACAACCTCACCACTTTTGTTGACTAGTCTCAAGGTGTTTTGAGAATCTTGAGCAACACCGGCAACATCATCGGGATCAGACTCTTCTTGGGCAATCATGGCCCTTCCATCTCTCTTCTTAAGCTTGGAGTTCGCAGGGTTTGGCAATTTCTTCTTTACAAAGTTCTTGGGGAATCTGGGATTATCTTCTCTCTTCTCATATGGGCACTCATTGGAGAAGTGATCCGTCTCGTCACAGTTGTAGAAACTTCGGACCTTCTTCTTTTGAAATCTCCCTTTGAATTTTCCTGCGCTGAACTTCTTCACAAATAGAGCAATGTCTTCATATGAGGGTCCCTCTTCAGAGTCACTTTCATCACTTTCTTCATCATCTTCATCCTCACTTTCTTCTTCTTCACATACTTGTTTAGCCTTCAAGGCTAAGTTGGTCACGGAAGATGAATTTCCATGCATGGCAAGATGTCTTGTAGCATTTGCCTTGGATTCTTCAAATAGTTGAAAGGTGGATATGATGTCATCTGGAGTCATTTATTTGAATCCATGGTGTTGCTTTATGTCCCACACCATTTGATGGCGATACGGGGCAAGAGCATGTAGCAACTTGTCCACAAGAAACCGCTTTGTCAAGTTGAATCCATCTTGTGTCTTGTCACAGTCACATGACTCTATGTCAGAGGTAAGCGTCATCAGACGCTCGTTGAGCTGGTTGGGGGTTTCACCTTTCTCCATACAGAAGTTTTGCAATTGACCTTTGGCAATCTCATATTGTGCAAGCCGGAGGGAGGAGGTTCCGGTTTTTGATCTCACAATGCAATCCCACAAATCCTTGGCACTGGTGATGTGTATGAAAGGTCTCCTTTGCTTTTCACTCATCCCTTTCCTTAACAACATCATTGCAGTGTCGTTGAGATGCCTGTCATATATTTCTCTTGGAGTGAGGTTCTTTGGATCAATAGGGTTGTACCCATCCTCCAAGATGTCCAACATCTCATCGTTTGCGTACCTAAGATGATCCTGCATAGCAACTCTCAACATAGAAAAGTCAGCCTTTTTATCAAGCACGGGAGGTTCACCCCCATGCCTATAATTTGGTTTTTCATCTTTAGGTTTTGCATATAACCATGGAATATTAGAGTGACCACTATTAGGAGGTTGTTGATCAAGAGAAGGAATAGGCGCAGTTTGCCTCGAACCCACACCACCCGGACTAGGGGGTATCGTGGAATCTGTGGTTAGTGCGGCTAACCTTATTTTGAACAAGGCCTCAAGAGAAGCATCATGCTCCTCCTTTTGCCTAGCAAGGGCCCGTTCTAGATCCTCAGAGGTGAAGGTCTTGACTCCTGAAGAAGTCGAGACCTGGTCTTTTGGATCTACAACAAGGGGAGTCCCATCGGGGTTCATCTCGCTCTAGGGCGGTTAAGCCACAAGAATAGAGCACGAGGCTCTGATACCAATTGAAAGGATCGAGATGGACCTAGAGGGGGGTGAATAGGTACAATTATAAATTTTAATTGTTACTTAGCAATTTTTAGGCAGTGGTACTAAATATGAAAGTGAGCCTAACAATTGCAAGTAAGATGCTTAACAAGTTAAGCAAGCAACACGAGTAGGTAGGTAAAGTAACACAATGAGATATAAGTAATAACTTAAAGAACAAGTAACCACAAGTAGAAAGTTTAGGTTAGGAATAACCGAAACTTCGAGAGACGAGGATGTATGCCGATGTTCACTTCCTTGGAGGGAAGCTACGTCACTGTTTAGAGAGGTGGGTGCTACCACGAAGGCACACCAAGGCCACGAAGGCTCACCCTATTCTCTCTTTGAGATATCACCATGAAGGCGATTCCCAACCACTAGTGGTAAGCCTTTAGGTGGCCTCCAAACCCTTACAAACTTTTCCGGGAGTAATCACAGAGTTTGTTTCCTCCCCGAAAGACTCCTACCGCCTAGGAGTCTCCAACCTCCAAGAGTAACAAGAATAATGAAGAAAATTTCAAGACTTTCTCAAATCACAAATTCCTTTGGTGCAAAGAAGAGGAGGGAGTGGATCTATCACTTGATTGGACAACTTCTCACAAATGTCTTCAAATCCTTTTGGGATCTAAGATTTGGTGTATCAAGGTGAGAGAGAGTGTGAATGTGTTCTTGAGTAAGCTCAAAGTGAATGGTCAACCTCTCTTGTGGAAGAAGAGGACTATTTATAGTCATAGAAGAGAGAGGAGACCGTTGTACAGAAAAACGTACAGCAAGTGTCGGACATCCGGTCATTACCGGACGTCCGGTGGCATAGGTAGCACTGGACGTCCGACGGAGGCCGGACGTCCGGAGCCTGACAGTTCACCAGACGGGGCCACGTATCATACTGTGTGTACAGGTGACCCGACGTCTGGAAGATTCCGGACATCCGCTATTTTCTTTCTGTGAAGAAGTGCCGGACGTCCGGAGTGTGCCGGACGTCCGTTAGGCGCTGAAGGACCGATCGTCCGGAGGAGACCGGAAAACTGCTGTATAGTTTCTGTTGAGGAATACCGGACGTCCGGAGCAGGTCGGACGTCCGTTAGGCGCTGAGTGACTGGACGTCCGGAAGATACCGGTCGTCCGGTAGGCTGTGAAGGTCCGGACGTCCGTAGAGTGCCGGACGTCCGGTGATAACTGGACACAGAGGTTTAGTTACTCATACTTCTAGGTGCACAGAATATTATAATTGGTATGGATAGAGTAGAGACAATGTGGGAGGATACTTTGTATGTTTTGAGCAAGTCTTTCACAATATCCATTGATCCCCTCTTAATAGTGCGGGATCCCTATACTCAGAATCAACCTGAAAATCAAGCTAGAAGCTATCATCTTTTATATCCGTTCTTGAGCGATGTAGATTTGTCTGTATTCATGATCCACATACGCATTGAGACCTAATCCTGAGATATACTTGATAAAATATGATTAGTCCCATATATGCATGTTGTCATCATTTATCAAAATATAATTAAAGGCAAGATTGCACTTTCAATCTCCCCCTTTTTGGTAGTTGATGACAACATGCATGCATTTCTCAAAGAACTGTATTAAAGACTTTCAAATATCGAAATGATGTTATGGAGCTCCCCCTAAATAGGTGCATGAACAATAATAAACAAGAAGAGAGGAGCTCCCCCTCAATATGATATCATGACAATCTCTTTCACCAGATTTCATAGCAAACTTATACACAAGATATTATACACAAATCTCATACCCATGATATAACACAATATTTCCATAGATATATAGATGCATCACATAATAGATAAAGTTTCAACACATAGTTCATCATAACAGGTTCACATCATAGGTTCGATACAAATCTCACATCATTACATAAATAGATAATTTCTTAGAGAAGTGCCTACTCCCCCTTTGGCAGCTACTACCCAAAAGGTGTCAGACCATCAGAAAGCATCATCATCATCATCGTGAGTACCACTGCCACCACCCTCGTCAATGAATTCATACCACTCAGGACCCGAGGGGAAGCCAAAGTCAGAAGGCTGTGAAGGTCCGGACGTCCGTAGAGTGCCGGACGTCCGGTGATAACTGGACACAGAGGTTTAGTTACTCATACTTCTAGGTGCACAGAATATTATAATTGGTATGGATAGTGTAGAGACAATGTGGGAGGATACTTTGTATGTTTTGAGCAAGTCTTTCACAATATCCATTGATCCCCTCTTAATAGTGCGGGATCCCTATACTCAGAATCAACCTGAAAATCAAGCTAGAAGCTATCATCTTTTATATCCGTTCTTGAGCGATGTATATTTGTCTGTATTCATGATCCACATACGCATTGAGACATAATCCTGAGATATACTTGATAAACATGATTAGTCCCATATATGCATGTTTTCATCATTTATCAAAATATAATTAAAGGCAAGATTGCACTTTCATTGCTACAATCACGCATGCTTGCGGTTGACATCGCGCGCATTGATATACCTGGCGCTCTCTTATCCTAGATGATACGGCTAAAGTAGCTTTGAGACGATCTTATGTAATGGCTCTGATCTTTCACTGGCGAAAAACACCTAGAAGAAATAATTTGTGGAACAAGATGAAGTGTATGTGCAAAAGAACTAGTAGCTAGACTAGATGGATGGATGGATTGTATAGATCCGCAATGGCAGAAGATGTGTATGTGGTGTAGTAGTACTAGGATAGATGGAGAAATTAAGCTAATGGCGATTAGCGGCGGCGACGGAGACGGAGAAATTATACAGATGGAGTGAAAGGATCGAATAAGAGGTGTCTAGGGGGGTGATTAGACACTCAACAAGAAAAGTAGCAGTTTTTAAGTTCTTCAAGTTTAGGTGGAGTTTTAGCACAAGTTCAACCATTCACAATACATTTCAAGCAAGCATGGCAAGAGTATATGAGCAGCGGAAAGTAAAGCATGAAAGTTGCAAGAAAGTAAAGGGATGGGATTGGAATATCTTGGTCTCAACACATGAGTAGGTGGTTCTCTCTCAGAAGATGAGTAGTGGAAGTGTAGGCACATTTTGACGGCTCTCTCTGATAGAGAAGGGGTGAAGGGGTATATATAGCCTTCACACGAAATCTAACCGTTACACACAATTTACCAAACTCGGTGGGACCAAATAGTGAAACTCGGTGAGACCAACCTGGTTCAAAATGTGAACATTGGGATTTTTGGTGGGACCGACATTATCAACTCGGTGAGACCGATGTGCTAGGGTTAGGGTAAAACCTAAACGCGGTTTGACCGATTACACAAACTCGGTGAGACCAATTTTGGTAATAAGCAAACAGAGAGTTGGTCAGGCAAACTCGGTGGGACAGACTGCATATCTCGGTGGGACCAAAATAATTGCAATAGGTAAGAGAGAGTTTGCAAGCCCATCTCGGTGAGACCGATACCCGTCGGTGAGTCCGAATTCATTAGGGTTCTGGCAGTTGCTATGTCGAGTGAACTCGGTGGCGCCGGATAGATAAAATCGATGGGGCCGATTTGACTTTAGGTTTAGGACATATGTGGAAGTGAGAAAGTGGTTGAGGGCTTTGGAGCATATCACTAAGCACTTTGAGCAAGTAGACCATTAAGCAACACCTCATCCCCTTTTAATAGTATTGGCTTTCCTATGGACTCAATGTGATCTTGGATCACTGAAATAGAAATGAAGAGTGTTGAGCTTTTGCCAATCTTTGTCCTTAGCTTCTTGAAGGTGTTCCACATCCTCTTGTCCATGCCACGCCTTTGTTGAACTTTTTGAAATATACTAGATGAAAATATTAGTGCAACAAGAGATATGTTGATATTAATTACGAAAATCACCCAGGGAGCAGTTGTGATTTCAGTCTCCCCATTTTTTGTAATTCATGACAACATACATCAAAGCTTCAGATAAAGATATGAAGGATAACAAGTAAAGGTTTGGAAAAACATGTAACAAGCATATGCCCCCTACATGTATGCAATCATGTAAATATAGAATATAAGAGCATGTGAATGCATAAGCATGTCAGAGCAAGCAATGAGTTACATGTATGTTGTCTATATGCATCAGAGCAAATGATGTTAAATATAGGAAATGTACCTCCATGTTCACGAGTCCTCCTTGCAAACAACATGTACAACAGCAAGAAATCATCAGGCACATGGATGTGATGCATATACTTACCTTATGGTCTTGAGCTGGCTTTGGAGGAGGTGAACTTGAAAAAACAGGGTTAGATAACACAACAACACCTACTAAACAAAGCACAATGAGTAACCACAAAAGTACCAATATTTGGATTGCCTTGTAGAGAGTGAGTACTTAGTACTCTATGTGGATATAGACATGTCCCCAAAGAGATAAAAATATGCAATGAGTTCCAAAGATTTTCTTCCCTTAAGTGTCTTTCTCCCCCTGAATCTGTTATTGGATAATGGGAGAAGATAGGGTAAAAGAAAATAAGAGCAAAATAGTCATAACACATACTAACATGTCTTTCCCCTCTTGAAGACATGTGACTTCTCTCCCCTATGGATAATAAGCATTTGGAGAAGCTTAAGGCATGCTTTCCTACTTATGTGACAAGCTTTGATGTGCTTTCTCTCCCCCTTTGACATCAATTTTCAAGAAGGGTTCTTCTGGAGCATGAGTCAAGTAGGTTCGGTCCTCGAGTCACATTACAAAGCAACATGTAATTTAAGATGCTGGTAGAGGACAAGAATCATCGAGTGGAGCTGGAACAGATATGCACGATGCAAATGGCAAAATGTTTTCTCAGTATTGAAATCAGTTAGGCCGATTCATTGTCATCGGTGACACCGAGTTAGCAGTGTCGGAGATAATGCATATCGGTCAGACCGGGTTTGTCCTTGTTGGTTGGACTGGTGAACAATATTCAATGTAGCATTGCAGTTCGGTCTAGCCGAGAGGCAGAAATCGGTGAGACCGAGTTCAATACAGAGGAAATATTTTGTCATCTCAGCTCACTAGGCAAATAAGATCTCACAAAGATTTGCAGGGAATTATCTGAAGGATTTGCAAAGAATTTGATGCAGGAATGCCGAAAATAATAGAGAAAAGAAAAGAAATCTAGATGAAGTTTTTTTGAAAGGGGAACAAGCATGCGAGAGATAAATGGAAGAACACAAAGAAACACTAGAGAACTTCATATAGAATTGGTCGGCGACAGAGTCACCTATGTTAGAGTATATTGACTTAGGAGTCAAGTAAATATACTTGATCATAGGTCATACTCATCGTTTAAGCTCAGAATGGGGTTGCCATTCTTCGATTAAGAATTTTGATGTATTCACATTTTGTTGAGCTGCTTTGACGCATGTCTTGGGGTAAAGCTTCTCTAAGATGGAATAACATACCTTGGGTGGTGGTGTTGATCTTGATCATGTAGTTGAACTTGTGTTGGATGCTCAAGGTTGATGTAGGTCATCAAGAGTTGGGAGCACCATTTGTAGTTTGAGTTCATCTACCTAGATGGGTTAGATTTGCTAGGAAGAGCACTTGTGTATCCAAAATGACAATCATGAGATTTGTTACCAAATGAAATTTTATATATAGAAATTGTCAAAGGATATATTGAAAGGATTCATTCTTCCTTGTCTTCAACCACCATATTGTAGAGACTTGGTGATGTAGAGATTGCTTGGAATGTGAGTGAATTGCAACCTAATAAAGTTGGGCTCATCGAAGTACCTACAAGGGTTAGAAAGCATGCAAGGGTACAAGTATAGATCCAATACATATGATCATCATCATAAGAGAAATATCAAGGATTAGTCAAAGGCTCATGCCTTGCATGGATCCAAATGGAGTGTCTACTCCAAGTTTGAGGCATCAATGATGTTCAATTCACCTCTCAAATGGTAAAATACTTTCTCATCAAGCGGTTTGGTGAATATATTCGCCAATTGCTTATCGATACAAACATGTTTAAGATTGATGTCTCCTTTAGCAACATGATCTCAAATGAAATTATGACGAACTTAGTTCGAGAATGTTGCACGGGATTGTGAGCAATCTTAATAGCACTCTCATTATCACAAAGCAATGGAACATGTTTCACATAGACCCCATAATCTTTAAGAGTTTGGGTCATCCAAAGTAAATGAGCACAACATGAACCGGCGGCAATGTATTTCTCTTCAGCGGTGGATAAGGATACCGAGTTTTGTTTCTTGGAGGACCAAGACATAAGAGATCTACCAAGAAATTGACAAGTACCCGAAGTGAACTTTCTATCAACCTTGTCTCCGACATAGTCTGAATCAGAGTAGCCAACAAGATCAAAAGAAGACCTCTTAGGATACCGAATGCCAAAGTTTGGTGTGTGAATTAAGTATCTCACTATCCTTTTCACAGCCTTAAGATGACATTCTTTGGGGGCCGCTTGATATCATGCACACATGCACACACTTAGCATAATATCGGGACGGGAGGCACATAGATATAACAATGAACCATAATAGAGCGGTAAACCTTTTGGTCAACCGGTTTGCCATCCTTAGTCAAGTCAAGATGTCCACTAGTAGGGATGGGTGTATTCATACCTTTGCATTGTTGCATGTTGAACTTCTTGAATAAGTCCCTGGTATACTTTGTTTGCGAAACAAAGGTACCCTCCTTAGTTTGCTTGATTTGCAAACCAAGAAAGAACTTGAGTTCACTCATCATAGACATCTCGAACTTCTCTGACATTAGTCTTCCAAACTTTTCACTAAAAAGAGGGTTAATCGAGCCAAATATGATGTCATCAACATAAATTTGGCACACAAATAATTCACCATTAACCCTTTTAGTAAAAAGAGTAGAATCAATTTTTCCAATCTCAAAGCCTTTTTCAATAAGGAACTTGGTCAAGCATTTATACCACGCTCTAGGAGCTTGTTTAAGACCATAAAGAGCTTTGTGAAGCTTGTAAACATGATTAGGTTTCTTCGGATTAACAAAGACGGGAGTTTGTTTAACATAAACTTCCTCCTCAATTTCACTGTTGAGAAAAGCACTTTTGATATAAAGTGATATCATGATAATTGGCGTAAGCAAGTAAGACGCGTCTGGACTCAAGTCTAGCAACTAGGGCATATGTCTCACCGCAATCCATACCTTTGACTTGAGTGTAGCCTTGGGCAACGAGACATGCCTTGTTGCGTACAACTTGTCCATCTTCATCTTGCTTATTCCGAAACACCCATTTGGTTCCAATGACATTGTGATCGTCATCGGGATTCTCAACCAATGCCCAAACTTGGTTTCTCTCAAAATTATGTAGTTCCTCATGCATATCATTCACCCAATCCGGATCATCAAGAGCATCTTCAACCTTCATAGGTTCAAGGTTAGATATGAAAGAGTAATGTTCACAAAAGTTAGCTAAACAAGATTTAAGTGAGTGATTCTCCCTGTTTAGATGTCATCGCAGATTTCTTCTACGAGATGATCTCTAGCAATTCTTGTTCTAAGTCATGAGAGCTTTTGTTTGGGTCGGGGTGGAACATCCTCTTCATTATCTTCTTATTCTTGTCCTTCTTCATTGTTGTTGGCGTTGTTCTCCTCTTGTGGAGGTGGAGAAGGAGGTCGATGAGGTTCATCTTGATGCACTTCCTTGTTTCCTTCATCTTGACGCGTCCCACTTGTGGATGCCTCCAAGTCAACTTGTGATTCACCTTGTCGTGAAGTTGAGGCTTCCACTTGGATGGATGAAGTACTCTCCTTCACCTCCGTTGGGCTAATCTTGCCGATAGACAAGTCTTGTATTGCTTCCGATGGGTCTTTGTCTCCTACATCAATTGGCAATTGCTCTACTTGCGAGCCATTAGATGCATCAAACTTCACATCTACCGCCTCTTCAACCTTTTGGGTGAAATTGTTGTAGACATGGTAAGTGTGAGAGTTTAAGCCATAACCGAGTAGGAAACCTTCATGAGATTTAGGAGAAAATTTTGAACGACGATGCTTGTCAAGAATGTAACACTTTGAGCCAAATACTCAAAAGTATCCAACTTGGGGTTTGTTACCGGTGAGAAGCTCGTATGCCGTCTTGCCGAGAAGCTTGTGAAGATATAGTCGGTTTGTAGCATGACAAGCTGTCTCAACCGTTTCCGCCCAAAAGTGTTTTGGTGTCTTGTACTCATCAAGCATCGCTCTCGCCATCATGATGAGTGTCCGATTCTTTCTCTCAACAACTCCATTTTGTTGAGGTGTGTACGTAGCCGAGAACTCATGTCAAATCCCTTCTTCGTCAAGAAAGGTATCCACATATGCGTTCTTGAGCTCCATTTCGTTATCGCTCCGAACCTTCTTGGTCTTCACTTCAAATTAATTTTGGGTTCTTGAAGATCTTTTGGACCTATGATTTATCATCAAGAAAGAACACCCACGTAAATCTTGAAAAAACACCAACAATGACTAAACCGAACGAGTTACAACTGAGACTCTTGTAGGCATTGAGACCAAAAAGGTCCATATGAAGTAACTCAAGCGGTCTTCTCGTGGTCATGATGTTCTTCATGGGATGACTTCCTCTAACTTGTTTACCTGCTTGACAAGCACTACAAAGTCTATCCTTGTCAAATATAACATCTTTAACACCAAGGATATGATCACCTTTTGTCACAGCCCTAGATTTTTGCTTGTAATTAGTTGCACTTGAGTGCATCATGCATCATGTCTAAATTATTTTGAAGGTTGAAATGAGGATTGTTCAAACCCTAGCACCAAATGAACTCAACTAGGTTCAAATAAAAATCTTTTTTAATAAACCCAAAAATGCCTTCATCAATGTTTGATAATTTTGGCAAGGGTGTTGATCCAAACAAAAAATATTGAACATTTTTAGGGAATTATTTGGGCTTTGAATTAAATCAATAAGTATTTGAATTGGGGCCATTTAAATGATATATATTTTTAAATAGCTCCAAATAATTTGAAACTTGCAGAGGGCCTTTGGAATACTTCAGAGTGAGTCCACAAAAAGTTTCAACATTATCTAAAATGTTTTAGTGCTCTAACTAAAACAAAACAAAACAAATAAATAGAAAAAGAAAAACAGAAAGGAGAGAGAGAAGCCCACCTAGCTTACGTGTAGCAGCAGCCCAGCTGCAGGCCCGGCCCACAAGGGCAACATTGTCTTCTTCCTCCTCCCTGGAGGAGAAGCAGTTGCGTGTCCGACGCACAGCCGAGCCTCGCTAGCTCCTGCTTGGCGCTGAGGGCCTGGAGGCCTCCACGAGTGCCACGCTACCCCCGGACCCCTTTCTCCTCTCTGTCGTAGCTGCTCTCTCTCCCCTTATCTGTCTCTCTCGCACGCACCCACCCGAACGTGCCGTCGCCACCGTCCAAAGCCACCGCGGCCACATCCTCCCCCTCGCCTCACCGACGCGCCCCGAGCTCCGCCGTGCCTCCCTCATCCTCTCCGTCGGCCCACGCGACCGCGGGAGCCCTACAGCATCGTCCCCGACCTCTTCTTCAACCTCCGGCCGTCGGCAACCTCACCGTCGATTCACGACGTCTGGCACCTCCCCGAGCCTTCTGAGACTGCCGTCGACCACTCCATGAGCTCCTACGCCGTTTCCCCTTACTTTTGCGCTAGCCGCCTCGCCCAGGCCGTGGTTCCGCCGGAGCCGTGAGCTCCTCGCCGCTGGCAATGACGCAGCCGTGGCCACGGTCATTGCAGCCCGTGACCGAGCACACAAGTGTGCCCAGGACGTCTCCGGTAACCCGTAGCCACCACCATCTCCCCCTCCCGTGCTCCCTAGTGGCGAACCCGAGCTCGACCGAACTCCGACCGCCGCTCCACCCATCGCCGCCGTCGCTACACTACACCCCAGCACCTGCCGCTGCCCCCTTTGGATGCGCTACAACCTGCTGGTCACGTAGGTGCTGTCCGCTGCCATTTTGGTCGTCAAAGGAGCTTTTCCAAGCCGCGCCGCCGTCTCTGCCGTCACCGGCGATGAGCCGCTAGCGGGTTTGCCCCGCTGACCAGAGGTTTGACCTCCCCCTGGGTCGCTGACAAGCGGGGCCCGCCCTGTTAACTAACCTAGATTAGTACTAATTAAATTGGTTAGTTAGTTAGTCACTGACACATGGGGCCCCGCCCTGTCTAATTATAGTTTAGGTTTAATTAGTGTTAACTAACCATGTTAATTAGCAGAGCCACTGACGTGTGGACCCCACACGTCAGGTTTGACCTGGACGGCGCCCTGTTGACTTACTGATGTCAGCATGACCTAGTGCTGATGCAGTAACTATTTTCTGGAATTAAAAATAAATCAGAAAAGGTTTAGAAATTCCAGAAAATGCTTTAAACTTCTAAAAATCCTAGAAAATCAACCGTAACTCCAAATGAAATAATTTATGTATGAAAGATGATCAGAAAAATCCAAAGAATTTGTTTATGGCATTTTCAAGGATGTTTGAACAACTTACAGCCACAGTTTAGGACAAAACAAATGAATGGCATTTACATAACCACATGTGGAGCTTGAATTTGAACCTTGGGTTCAAACCAACTTCATTTAATTGTGTTGCTAGTTGCATTAGCTCAATAAACATCATATTTCCATGTCATGATCATGCACCATATTGTTGCATTGTATTGATTGTGTTCTTCCTCTGTTGCCGGTGTTGTCCCCTCTTACTAGACGTGGTTCCGACGATGAGATCGATGACACCGATGAAGAACTATTACTATCTTCATAAGTGCCAGGCAAGCAAACCCCCATTGAGAATTCCGATACAATCCCACTCTCTTGCTCGTGCTCTCCTTTACTGCATTAGGACAACAATGATTGAACTGCTTTTTGCTGCGGTAGCTGAACCCCTTTCCTCTTCATGACCTGTTATTGCCACAGTAAATAGTTGAAACCCACTAGCATGCGTAGGAGCTGTTTGAGCCATGTTGTGCCTACTCATTCATGCTATCTGGTTATGCCTGCTATTGCTTAGAGTTGTGTTAGGTCTGGTTCATCGGGGATGAATTGGAATGTGGTGAACATGTCCTACTATTGAGAGCTAAGTGTGTGAAAACGTTTTGGTAAAGGTAGCAATGAGAGGCCATGTAGGAGTACATTGTGGGTTGTCCCATTGGAACCGTCCTTAAGAACTGAGTTCTGTGTAAGTTGTCCAATGACTAGCTACTACCACACATTGGGTTCCGATATCTCGACTGATGTCTACACACGCTTCTACTCTTGTAGACTATGTTGGGCCTCCAAGTGCAGAGGTTTGTAGGACAGCAGCAATTTCCCTCAAGTGGATGACCTAAGGTTTATCGAATTCAGGGAAGTAGAGGTTGAAGATGGTCTCTCTCAAGCAACCCTGCAACTAAAATACAAGAAGTCTCTTGTGTCCCCAACACACCTAATACACTTGTCAGATGTATAGGTGCACTAGTTCGGCGAAGAGATGTTAAATGGCAAGTGATATGGATGACAAAACAAAGTAATATAAATCTGTAATAAAAAGTGCAGCAGGCAAACAAGTGGTAAACGTGAGCACAAATGGTATTGCAATGGTGGAAACAAGGCCTAGGGTTCATACTTTCAGTAGTGGCAACTCCCAACAACATTAACATAATCGAATCACATGATATTTCCCATAAAACATGCAATGGAGACGCACCCGGAGGTCATTCCTTCGTGGTCAAGAGAGGACGAGAATTATGTAGGGCTACGAAAGCACACCTCAAAGTTCGTAGTTCTCAATCTAAGGATTTCCCAATGTCACCGCGGCCATCCAAAGAGAGTCCCACAATCACCACAACATATCTAAAAGATAGTCAACTACAAGCACCAAGAGACTCTCAATCTTCAATCAACACACAAGAGAGGAAATCACTCATGAAAATATTTTTCTAATCCATGTCCAATAGACCGCTGTCACCTTGGTCTCGGTGATTATACTAGATAAAGAAAAGTGAGTACATCAATCCAATACATAGAGGAAGGGGAAATATCATAGGATCACCCTAGAATAACATAGCCTATGATCACAACGAAGATCACATCATGGGAGAGAGAGATAACCACATAGCTACACGTACGAGCCCTCGGCCCCGGAGAAGACTACTCACACATGGACATGGTGAGGAGGAGGTTGATGATGGTGTTGATGGAGAGGTGCAGCCCCGCGAGGAGGCGGCGGCCGGCGGCAGCCACGGAGGCGGCGGCGGCGAGGAGGAGACGGCGGCGGCCCTAGGGGGCGGCAGCGGCCCTTGGGGGCGGCGGCGGCCCTAGGAGGCAGCGGCTCCTTGGCCCCCCTTCTTCCTTGTGGAGGGTGCTGCAATGGTGCTGGTCCTCCCCTCCAAGACGGCGGCTCGGGAGGAGGAAAATTCGTGGCCCTTGGTGACCTAGGTTTCCTCGTTTTATATAGACTCTCGGATTCCCGTCATCAGATTTTGGGCCTTAGTAAAACGGGCTTTACTCGGCCGTCCGGACTCCGATTTGGACGAATTTTATATCCAGAAGCATCGCCTCGAAATTCCCTACAACTTTCGCAACTAGACTTTTTCCATTTGGCGTCGTCTTCTTGCCGGAACGTGACCATCTTTAAAAAACGTTCTCAGACAGATTTTAGGAAAGTCAGAGTCCTACTCCAATACGACTCCTTTTGCGTTTTTGTCAATTTCCAAGTAATTCCTACACAATAAAGTGTAAAACAAGAACATTGTGCACTTTTGCAACCATTAGTAGGTTAGTCCAAATATGATCAAAAGTGTATGGAAGTGCATAAATATCATAGCAATATCACACAAAAAAGGCATGGAGCAAGCAGAAATTATAGATACGTTTTGGACGTATCAACATCCCCAAGCTTAATTCCTGCTCGTCCTCGAGTAGGTAAATGATAACAAGAATAATTTCTGTGGTGACATGCTATTAACCATATAAGGATTTTTCATAGTCATATGACAAAAGCTTACTGAGACAATGAATCTGTAGTAATTAAGTTGCCTTATGAGAAAATCACAAAGAACTGAAAGTTTTACAATATGATACTGAAACATCAAAAGGATTTGTAATGAGCATGGTGTGCAAATATGATAAAGTGATATCTCGCTTGCCCTCTTTAGTGAAGCAAAACATAAATGCAAGGGCACCTCCAAGGTTTAAGTGATGACTAGATACAATAATTTCAGAATAAACGATATCACAATCATGCAAAAGACAATGCTACTTAGGGACAATGCACATTACACTCAGAATGACAATCATGCTCTTAATAGTTGGTGCTTTAAAAGAAGGTGGAGACTCTCGAACCGTGGCTTTTGTTGGCAAGGTTGAAAACCCGTAGTCGGAAACAAAGACAAAACATGTACCAGAGCTCTTGGTTTTAAAAACAGAGGTAATAAATTTTTTTAGATTATGCATGTTCCGTCAACGAATGCTAGCAGATAACTCAATCACTTCTTGAGATGGACAAGTTTCAAGGAACGGCTCCCGAATGAGGACGATCACATCCTCTTAATCTCCTTTGTTTATCACTGCCAAAGTTTTCTGATTTCTCATGAACAAAGCGTGAAGGAGGGTTTGTTTGTTATATTAATTTTGAGCCGGGCGCACTCTTTGCTAGTTCCTTCTCGTATTATGGGTTTGCACATTAGACATGCAATCCCGGGTGAAGCTTGTCCAACCTAAAAAGATCATGAATTAACTACTACTTCCTCATGAGCTAAAAGAGAAATGCTTTTTTGAATAATTTCGAGATGGTACATGAAAGTCTTCGTTAGGAATGGCAGGTAAATACCATGTATAGGAAGGTATGGTGGACTCATATGGCATAACTGGTTTAAAGGATTTTGGATGCACAAGCAGTCAGTCCGCTTAGTACATGTGGTGGTTAGCAAAAGACTGGGAGCGACCAACTAAGAGAGCAATGACGGTCATAATCATGCAGAGCGACAAAGCAACATTGAATCGGGCATGGAAGTTATATCGCTACTCAGAAATAAAAGATCATCAAGGCTTGATAGACTTTCTTTACAGTCTTAAATATGCGTGAGCATATGCCAAGTCAATCAAAATAAATTCTCGGAGGAAGATATCACTAAACCATACCACATCATAGGCAAACAAATCATGTTGGTACTCCAATAACACATTGAGACCCCCCCAGCTATTTGAGACTGACCATAAGAAAACATGAACTACTAAGCACCATTATGCACATAGCATTTTTATCATGGACATATCAACTAGTGCAACAGAAGCCAACTCTCTTAACAAGATAAGCATGATAACTAAAGAGAGTTCCAGCGACCAACTAAACGAAAGCTCTTTTAAAAAGTAAAACATGAAAACTAAGAGCTAAGCATGACAGTAGCTATTGAAAGACCAAGAACATACACAACAAAGATAAACATGAAAATTATATGTTGTGTTCTAGGTTGAAGTGGAGCGTGTTTCTCTCCCACACAAAGAAAGCTGAGTTCCAACTCGTTATGAAAAGCTAAAGAAAACTAAAAAGGAAAACTAAAAGCAAGACGCTCCAAGCATTGCACATAACACATGAAGTGATAAAAATATAGTGGAACGAAAGACGAACTGATAATGTTGATGGAGAAGGGGATGCACGGGGGCATCCCCAAGCTTAGACGCTTGAGTCTTCTTGAATATTTCTTGGGGGTGCATGGGGGCATCCCCAAGCTTGAGCGTTTGACACTCCTGAATCTTTTTATCATATTCCCTCGCACACTTGAAAACTCCCTTCATACATAACTCATCATAATCTGATTAGCGAGGTTAGTACCCATAATAAAATAATTTTTCCTTGCTGGAAATAAGGATATACTTGAAGATCTACTGTTTCTCAAGATTGCCAAAAGGTTTTTGCAAAGAAAAAGCAAGCTCAAGGTTTGCAAAATGAAGAAAAGGCAAAACAGGACAGAATCTGTGAAAAACAGACCAGCAGGTAGTAAAGGATTTTTTCGGGGCACTTCTGCAACTCTAATAAAAAAACTCAGAACTGACGCCCGAAAGACAATTGTATAGAGCATGCTGTCGAAAAATTTCAGACCAAAAAGATGATCTGGTGATTTTATACGAATTTTTCTGTCCAAGGACAGAATCTGTTTCCTGGACAGCACGTCACAACTTTTGAACTTTCTTGCAATCAGAGGCTACACTTGGCACAAAGCTGAAAAGTAAAGATACAATGATGATGCTACTGTAGTAACAACATCAAGACACATCAAAAGCAAAATAAAATTTTATTCATTGTGGGCTGCCTCCCAAAAGCGCTTTCTTTTATGCCTTTAAGCTAGGCATAAGACTTTAATGATGCTCTCGTAGGAATAAGAGTTGAAGAACAAAAGAGAGCATCAAGAAGCAAATACCAAACACATTTAAGCCTAACATGCTTCCTATGCATAGGAATATTGCAATAGAATAATTTATTGAAGCACAAAGCAATAAGCATAGGAAGACAAAACAAGTGCAGCTTCAAAACCTTCAACATAAAGAGAGGGGACTTGATATTATTGAAATATCTATAAGCATATGTTCCCTTCTCATAATAATTTTAAGCAGGATCACGGATAAACTCAACAATATAAGCATCACATAAAGCATTGTTACCATGATCCACATGCAAAAGGGTACTCTTACTCTCCACATAAGCATAATCTTTCTCATTGGTAATAGTGGGAGTAGGACTATCATAAACAACTTGAACACTATAGATTAATTGTGTATTAGGAAGATAGTGTTCAACAAGGGAGTAATTCCCTCCATGATTATGACAAGTTTCATAAGGATAATTTCTCCTTCTGTCATAGGTACCTTTATAATCACTATAGATTGGAGTTATAACAGCATCATAGTAGAGAAGAGCATTATCATTGCTAGCAACTATACTTGTAAAGATGTTGTCTTTATTCTTACTAGCAAAAGAATTATCAATTATCACATCACTAGTGGGTAAAGGATTTGCAATCCTATCGTCCCCAAGCTTAGAGCTTTCCATATCATCACTTTTAGAGTTGGTACCAAAAAGATTTTCAAGATCATAAGCAGCATTATCATCATTTTCCCAATCACAATAAGTAACATGCATATCATAATCAAAATCATCTTCAATAGTACCTACGGAGGTATCATCAAGATGATAATTAAGGCAATGGACTTCACCTTCTTCTTTAAACTTACAACCGTTAGGATAAAAGTTGATGGGAGGAATATGCTCAGGCCAGGTTGATACCCATTCTTCTTCCTTTTTGCTCCTCTTCCTCCTCCTCTTCTTTTTCTTCTTCTTCACCTTAGGAGGGGGTGGTTGGAGATGAAGCTTCTCCACATATCATGGTTTATCGTTAGAAACAATAGGGGAAACTTGGGAGAAACTCTCCTTTTTATTAGCAGAAATATAAGAGACATTTTTATACTTTGGTAAAGTTCCCTCCCTTCTAATCTTACTTATGTAATCATTTTCATGGCAATTATAAACACAATAGAGATGGCAATTTTGCAAAGTGTTTTTTATTCCTATGGCATTAACATCTAGCCAAGAAGTCTTTTCTGATAACTCCTCACACATCAAAAATAACATAAGCTCATCATAAAGATCAGAGGTGATCATGTTATCACACAACTGGTTAACAGTTATGTTTTGAAAGTGCATGCATTGAAAATTAAAGTGACCCTCTATACAGCAAAGTTCACAAGTAAAAGGATAGAGGTCACACAATTCTCTAGCAATTTCATTTAAATCTCTGACCCAAGTGATTGTACTTTCATGCTTATGTTGCTTACAATACTTCTCTTCTTCAATCATAGGCCTTTCACAAGGTCTATCCACTCCGCAAAAATTGACATGCTTATATAAAACTTCATTTTTAGGAATTAGATCATGCATGTTGCAATCATCATGAACAATTTCATTTTCTTTGCAAATCTCTTTAAAAGGTTTATGATGCTTGATCCAATCCTCCTTAGGCATATTAAGATGTGAAGCAAAAGATTTGAGGAAATCAACAAGGAGTTGAGAATCAAGCCCAAACTTAGCACTAAACTTATTAAAACTTGTAGTTTCAACAAAGGACTTAATGCAATCATACTCATAAATTATACCTGACTCTTTACCTTTGTCGATCTCCCAATCTTCAGTGTTGCGTTGAATTCTTTCAAGGAGTTCCCATTTAGCATCAATCTTTTCGTTTGTAAAAGAACCCATAGAGGAAGCATCGAGCAAATCTTTATCCTGTCGAGAAAGCCTCGCATAGAAATTAGTAATAATCATATCTTTGGGGAGCCCGTGGTTAGGACATTTTAGCATTAACGTTTTCAGTCTCCCCCAAGCTTGAGCTATGCTCTCTCCGTCATGAGGATAGAAGTTATAAACATAATTCCTATTCTCATGGACTTCATGAAGAGGATAAAACTTGGAGTAAAAGAGAGACATAATCTCTTGCCAATCAAGCAAGTGCGGGTTATCGAGAAGCTTATACCAATCTGAAGCTTTATCTATAAGTGATACGGCGAACAATTTCCTCATGACAAACTCCCTTGATACACCTGCAAGCTTAAATAATGAACATAATTGTGACAGATATAGCAAGTGTTCGCCGGGATGTCTGTCTCCTGTCTAACGATTAGCCAAAACATAATCGATAATACCAGCTGGTATTTTATAGGGCACAATTTCAGTAGGGGGAGGAGCAACCACCACAGGTGTGGGGCGTCTTCCCGCAAGCAACGATCCAATAGCAAGGTTGTCCATAAGCATAACTAGTGAAATAAAAACAAGAAACAAAAAGATTTAATTGCAAGATCTAAAGATATACCTTCAAGCACTCACTTCCCTGGCAACGGCGCCAGAAATAGCTTGATGTCTACACACGCTTCTACTCTTGTAGACTATGTTGGGCCTCCAAGCGCAGAGGTTTGTAGGACAACAACAATTTCCCTCAAGTGGATGACCTAAGGTTTATCGAACTCAGGGAAGTAGAGGTTGAAGATGGTCTCTCTCAAGCAACCCTGCAACTAAAATACAAGAAGTCTCTTGTGTCCCCAACACACCTAATACACTTGTCAGATGTATATGTGCACTAGTTCGGCGAAGAGATGTTAAATGGCAAGTGATATGGATGACAAAACAAAGTAATATAAATCTGTAATAAAAAGTGCAGCAAGCAAACAAGTGGTAAACGTGAGCACAAATGGTATTGCAATGGTGGAAACAAGGCCTAGGGTTCATACTTTCACTAGTGGAAACTCCCAACAACATTAACATAATCGAATCACATGATATTTTCCATAAAACATGCAATGGAGACGCACCCGGAGGTCATTCCTTCGTGGTCAAGAGAGGACGAGAATTATGTAGGGCTACGAAAGCACACCTCAAAGTTCGTAGTTCTCAATCTAAGGATTTCCCAATGTCACCGCGGCCATCCAAAGAGAGTCCCACAATCACCACAACATATCTAAAGGATAGTCAAAGACAAGCACCAAGAGACTCTCAATCTTCAATCAACACACAAGAGAGGAAATCACTCATGAAAATATTTTTCTAATCCATGTCCAATAGACCGCTGTCACCTTGGTCTCGGTGATTATACTAGACTATGATCACAACGAAGATCACATCATGGGAGAGAGAGATAACCACATAGCTACACGTACGAGCCCTCGGCCCCGGAGAAGACTACTCACACATGGACATGGTGAGGAGGAGGTTGATGATGGTGTTGATGGAGAGGTGCAGCCCCGCGAGGAGGCGGCGGCCGGCGGCAGCCACGGAGGCGTCGGCGGCGAGGAGGAGACGGCGGCGGCCCTTGGGGGCGGCGGCGGCCCTAGGGGGCAGCGGCTCCTTGGCCCCCCTTCTTCCTTGTGGATGGTGCTGCAATGGTGCTGGTCCTCCCCTCCAAGACGCCGGCTCGGGAGGAGGAAAATTCGTGGCCCTTGGTGACCTAGGTTTCCTCTCTTTATATAGACTCTCGGATTCCCGTCATCAGATTTTGGGCCTCAGTAAAACGGGCTTTACTCGGCCGTCCGCACTCCGATTTGGACGAATTTTATATCCAGAAGCATCGCCTCGAAATTCCCCACAACTTTCGCAACTAGACATTTTCCGTTTGACGTCGTCTTCGGGCCGGAACGTGACCATCTTTAAAAAATGTTCTCAGACAGATTTCAGGAAAGTCAGAGTCCTACTCCAATACGACTCCTTTTGCGTTTTTGTCAATTTCCAAGTAATTCCTACACAATAAAGTGTAAAACAAGAACATTGTGCACTTTTGCAACCATTAGTAGGTTAGTCCAAATATGATCAAAAGTGTATGGAAGTGCATAAATATCATAGCAATATCACACAAAAAAGGCATGGAGCAAGCAGAAATTATAGATACGTTTTGGACGTATCATCGACCCCTCTCGACTTATTAATCAACTAGATCTCTGTCCAGGAGTTGCAACTAGTTTCTGGTGTTTGTAGGTAGTGCTAGTAGTCTACCAAGTGGCACCTGATACATGTGGGCTTGGGACAGACTAGGTGCAGTGGCCCAGTGTACCAAGTGGCACCCGGATGGTGGGCTTGGGAACCCTGCTCACATCGTTTGGGGTTGTGAGTGACACTCCGGCAGGATCTCCTTGCGGATGGAACCCGAATAGGCGATAAACCTGGACTAGGGTCTTGTGCAGTTAGTCAGGTCGTGGCCGACACCCTCGCCAGGCTTCCGCTTGAAGGTTGCCGAGATACACGACGTGTACATGGCGGTAAGTGGCGAGGGCGTGTGTGAAGAAGTACGCCCGTGCAGGGTTGACATGATCTATTCGAATAGCCAGGTCCGCGGTTATGGACTTCTTGGATGCTTACGTGGTACATAGACAACATGAAGTGGATACTCTAAAATGCTCAAGACAAGTGTGAGTGCTATGGATGGCCTTCTCATAGGGAGACGGGAGCGGATCCATAGTGGTGTATTGATTGATGAAAATGTGGGCTCGTGTGCGCCACCTCAAAAGAGTTACTTGCAGTCGTAGTTAAGGATAGCCACCGAGTCAAAGTTGGCTTGCTGCAGTCAAACTCTACCACCCCTTTGTTGATACGGATGCATATGTAGTTAGTTCTAATGTAAGTCTTGCTGAGTACCTTTGTACTCACGTTTGCTTAATTTATGTTTTTGCAGATAGACTTCAGTCTCACCAGTAGTTCCGCGTGGACTTCAAGGATTAGCTTGTTACCTCAGCTACGGTCTTGTACCCTTGGGAGGGTCTTGTAGATAGTCAGGCTTCTCAGCCTTTTTCATTTGTAGTTGTCTGTACTCAGACATGTTATTCTTATGTTGCATGTATGCTCTGTATGTTGGGTCATGTGACCCTTGTTTGTAATAAATGCTATGATGGCTCTTCTGGGCCTTATCTACATGAGTTGTTGAGTTATGTTGTGATGCCATGTTGTACATCACATACTTGCATGCTATGCGTACGTGTAATGTGTATTGCTATGTGTGGGATCCGACACCTAGTTGTTAACCCTTGGTAGCCTATCTTATGGGGAAATGCCTCCTAGTGCTTCCACTGAGCCTTGGTAGCTTGCTACTGCTCCGGAACACTTAGGCTGGCCGGCATGTGTCCTTCTTCGTTCCTGTGTCTGTCCCTTCAGGGAAATGTCATGCGTTGTTCCTTTAAGTCCTTATAGCTTGCTACGACTTGGGTTCATATGTTGATGACCGACACGTTCGTTGCTGGGTCATGTATGCATGTCCATGTAGTTTAGCGCCACTTTTGGTTTACAACTAGTCATGTCAGCCCGGGTTCTCTGTCATATGGATGCGAGCGACACTATAATATACGTGAGCCAAAATACACAAACGGTCCCGGGCTAGGTAAGTTGTCACCCGTGGGGATACCATGCGTGAGGCCGCAAAGTGATATGATGTGTTACATGCTAGATCGGTGTGACTTAGGATCGGGGTCCTCACAGCTTTGTTATCAGGGCCTGACTGCCTGTAGGATTACCAAGCCAAACTGGTCGAGGTCGTGTCTAGAAACTCTTGGTTATATTAAGGGAATTGATTGTGGAAGGGAACGTAAGGCTCTTTTATTCCTTTATCCTATGCCCTTCTGGTCTGAGTCATCCTATTCTTTCTACGAGGATTAAGAACTAGGCTTGTCATCAATCTATCGGGATTACGCTAATTGTGGATTCAACTCTCAGTTCAGTTTCTTGTACTTCCCTGTGTTAACAATTGGTCTCAGAACCTTGACATTATGATGTTGAGTGGTTATTCTACCTTTCTGCATGAATTTCAAAATCTTTTTGAGCAATTACAGCCGTTATGCTATCCAAGTCATCCCAGGTTTCTACATAGTCTGATGCATTTGCAAATCCCCTTCTTTCCGTTCCCGATCTTCCTATGATCCAGTTTAACCACACTAATCAGTGAGTTGAGGTACTCTATTGCCTCGACATATATGTTGGAGCTATTGTTATGACCCTAGGTGTCTTAGAGAATCACCCAATAATCTAGCAATGCTTTATATTCCCAGTGTGATGATTCTGGCCATCATTCTCGAAAGCATCCTGTGATGCCATTTAGATGGTAGGTATTCTATTCCTGGGCTCTTGAACCCAAGCTCCACTCTACTTACCTCGTGTTGATAGTGTTTGCTCGTTCCTTTAGGATATTAGTAACCTTGTGATAGTCCTCGAGGTCCGTGGTATTTCCTTCTTCCAATACCATGAACCATCATGGCAGAAGTTCTTCTGAACCAAAAGATCACAACCAGAGTGCTCTTGATGAGTTCTCCATTCCACATTGTGACTCTGCCAATTCTACTTTCTGCATGGGTTATCCGGAAGAAATATGTTGAACTAGTTCGACATGCAAATCCTTGCATTCACAACTCAGAAAAATCTTATGTTCCTTTGAGTTGTCCCCTTTAGTTGTATTCCGGCTTTCATCTATTAGTTGATAGTCAAGGGTATGTGTGTATTCGTGTACATCCATGCCTATTATTATTGTGGTCCGTCAAACCATTCTATTTCGGAATGACTAGGAGAAACAAACTCCAGAACCTTATCCATTTCCAGCAATGGGTCAAAGCAGATGTACTCCACAGTTTAGAATGCCAATCCAGCTTCTAATCTGTTCTACCTTGGAGTGTTGTCCTCTCCCATGTCAAGTGTGTCATGGGAATTGCACAACCTCCCGTGAACTCTTGATACAGTAATACTTCTCGCCATCGTCGTTCATTCCTCGGTCTCCGTGGTATTGCAACCGGAATACTGACAAGTGAATTGTGATGTGTGAACTCAATACTCCTAGCAACTTCGTTGCTTGGTAGTTAATGGACATTAATCTCATTCTTAGCGTGTTGGTTACTGAATCACCATTCTAAGATTGATCGTGCTACCTAGTCCATATTTCCTGGTGCACTTTTCGATCAATGAGTTAGGATTGTATCAATCTCTCGCTCTTTTGATCATATCGTCTTGCTTTGAAAAGCACGATTGTTCTTGAGCTTCATAACATATCGGTGGTTCGTGATTTTCTGAATATCCTCTCGGAAGTATTACCAGATTGTTCCCTAACTGTTATGTTCAGCTCGTGATCAAATTGGTTTTCTTATAAACCACCCCTTCTCCAAGAATCTGTGTTGGATACCCCGAGATAGTTGGTTAAGCTAAACAACAACTTGGAGAGTTGGAAGATGAAAGCTTGTCCCACTTAGTTCATTTTCAAAGGGATATCCTTGCATTTGTGTGTTGATGAAGGAATGTGGTATTCTCATCAATAGATCTTCGTGTTCAGTTGCTGGACCTATCGTCTTATCCTAAGTTTGATTTGAGTATGGGCTATTGTCAAGTCAAATCAGAACCAATGATATTCATAATGTTGTATTACTCGTGTTTGATCCCTTGAGCATACACCGTTACATCCTTTGGTCTGGCCAATGCTATCACTTTGTTCACATTGTCATGGAATTCCATCTATATGGAAACCTGGATGAATTATTGTTGAGCCCATCGACAACATCCTTATCCTCTCCATGATTTTGTTGGACATTAAGCTAGTGTTGGAAACTTTGTAAGCATTGCCTTCGTGTCCCGTTCATGAGGTATATGTTTTGATGTAAGAAGTGACTTCTTCTAATTCATGTGCATTCTATGTAAGTTGTCATCGTGAATTCAAGAAAGTTGTTTTGTTTCCTCTGGAATCATCCCAAGTCAGTCATGCCTATGTGCGAAGTATTCTATGGTCTGGAGACTTGCAACCTTCATTCCATAGGTATCCCTAGCACACCAAGCCACTGATTGATTTGTTCAAGGAGACGAAGTTCCTTCTTAAGAGCAAGACTTATGCAAGGACTTCGATATCCTCGATGATGGCTCCCCACCTGAACTCGGTAGTGTTTTTGTTCTAAGACTACTATGTGGTCATGCTTGTCTTGGACAACGTGTTCACATGTATGTACCAGAATCAGCTCATGTTTTGGAGCTTGCTATCGTAGTTCATTTCCCGAGAATCTCGCAACGCCATCTCGTCGATTTGCGTTGCAAACTTTCATTTTCCTTTCCAGACTTGATGAGTGTGGAATATCCTGACACCAACCAGATCTGAATCTCAGGCAGACATGATGGTTGGAACATTCCCGACATTTGCATTTTGTTCCCAGCTTGCACCGCCTTGTGCCAACTTTCCATGGGTTGACCTTCTCAGCAACTGCTGTTCAGGATTATCTTCAAAAGTGGGCTTACCATGGCTCCCATCCATTTCCGGTGATAAGCAAAAATCACTCATTGTGTTGTCTTCAACAAGATAGTCCACGTCATCCTTCCTAGTCTGAGTATGCCATCCTTTCCGACTTTTTTCAAACGATCGTTTGTGATTGCCTTAGGCTGGTATAGAGAATTTCAATGATCTCGGTATCAAAAGTAATTCTTTTTGCCACCTAAGGGAGTAACTTTACGAGTCACCTCCCCTAAGGTGCCCCAATATGGAATCATGGCAATAATCTCCTCGCTACTTTGAAACCATGCACACTACTAGGAAAAGGGCTATATATGGAAGTGATACTAATGGCGCACCAGACAAGCAGTGCGCCATTAGTATATACTAATGGCGCACCACCCACTGATACGCCATTAGAGTTCAAACTACTAATGGCGCACCTGGCCCAGGGTGCGCCATTAGTATAAAAAAGTTTTTTTTGAACTAGTGCGCCTGTCCAAACATACTAATGGCGCATCCAGACAAAGTGCGCCATTACTAGTTGTAACTAGTAATGGCGCACCTGCAGGAAAGTGCGCCACTAATGTTCTTTTTTTATTACATTTTTATTCTTTTTTTGCAAAACTACTAATGGCGCACTGTTCCACAGTGCGCCATTACTAGTTTAAACTAGTAATGGCACACTATGGGACAGTGCGCCATTAGTATTTTTTTTTCAAAACTAGTAATGGCGCACTTACTGAAGATGTGCCAATAGTAACCTTGATTACTAATGGTGCATTTATAGTTGGTGCGCCATTAGTAAGTGGGCAGCAACAAGATATTTTGGACAGCCTCTCCTACCCACACTCACTTTCTCCCCACTTCATTCTCTCCACCTCCTCCTTGTCTCGGGTCCCTCCTCTTTTTCACCTCATTTCCACCATAGATTCATTCAAATTAAGTGGTTAAATTACATTGTTTTAATAGGTAAGTAAGGGGGGAAGCTATATTTATGTTGTTCTCCCTACAACAATGTGCACATGCACTTTTTATGGCCTAGCTAGATCTATGTATGTTCGTGGTGTTGCATATGTTTGTTGTGTTGCATATGTGTTTGTGTTTGGAGGTGTACCGGTATTTGAAATGCGATAGTTGCCAATATTTTCCCGGAATGTTGATTCATTTCCGTTTCGGTGAGAATTTTGGCATTATGCATTCTTTTTTTCCTATTTTTAGGGAAAGTCATGGCAAATTTTTTCTTGGTCCTAAAATATCGTTTTTCTCTACCCCGCAGGCGACCATGGTGCGCACGATGACCGAAGGCATCGTGAATAGGTTTTTGAGGTCCGCGAAGGCCGAGATGCTTCAAAAGAACGAGACGGAGATAAGATGTCCGTGTCAAAGATGCAAGCTGAAGAGCCTTATTGCGGACCCGGATTCCGGGCAGGCGCGGGACCACCTGCTCTTGCGTGGTTTCATGGATGGCTATCGGTGGCAAGGTGATGAAGATGACTACGAAGTCGTCCATGGGGGCCGGGCAAGAAATGAGGAAGGGCAGCAAAACAACCACCGCGGCTCGGGCGGGCGAGAAGACAAAGAATCCCCAGGAGATGATCACGACGGTGATGCTGTACACAGTCATCATGTAGAAGATGCAGGACATGATGATGAGGAAGATGCCGGAGTAGACGACGGGCATGATCATGAAGATGATGATGCCGGCGGAGCAGACGACGCTGGACCATCGATGGGCTGGGTGCAGGACCCTCATATTCAAGAGCTGCTTCTCAAGCAGACCGATAACGCAAGAGCTGCCGCCCAAGAGAAAGCCAAGATGGATCAACTTGAGTTAGACGCGGTTACTCCATTGTATGAAGGATGCAGGCCCGAGGATACCCGCCTGAAAGTAACGCTCATGGCTCTGGAGATGAAGGTAAAACACAAAATGACCGACGCATTCTTCGATGAGAACATGTCATTCTGGCACGAACGTCTTCCCAAGGGGAACAAGTGCCCCACCAGTTTGGAGGAGGCGAAGAAAATCGGGTGTCCTCTGGATTTACCGCATGTGAAATACCATGTGTGCATGAACAATTGCATCATTTATCGGGACGAGCACGCGGAGTCTACCATATGTCCGGTGTGCGGCGTCACTCGATACAAGAAGAGGAAGAAAGCTCCTCGAAAAGTGGTGTGGTACTTGCCGATCACTCCTCGTCTGCAGCCGTATTTCGCGGACCCTAAGGTAGCAAAGCTCCTGCATTGGCACGCGGATAGGGAGGAGAAGAAGCAAGAAGATGACGTAAATGATCCGGAGATAGATAAAAAAGACAAGATGCTGAGTGACCCTAAGGAGGCGAGCCAGTGGCAAGCGTTGAACTTCGAAGACCTAGAATTTGGGAACGATCCAAGGAACATCGTGCTGGGCGCGAGCACCGATGGAGTCAATCCGTTTGGCAGCCAGAGAAGCACACATAGCACCTGGCCTGTGTTTGTGTGGATGTACAACCTTCCCCCCTGGTTGTGCATGAAGAGGAAGTACATTCACATGAGTATGCTAATTGAAGGACCGAAACAACCAGGGAACGACATCAATCTGTATCTGGGGCTGCTGAAAGAGGAGGTAGACACACTGTGGAAAACGCCAGCCAATACGTGGGACGCCGCAAAGAAAGAATATTTCCCTATGAGAGCCGCGCTGCTCACGACGGTGCACGACTATCTCGGTTACGGATATGTCGCGGGGCAGGTGGTCCACGGATTTTCTGGATGCGTCAGATGCATGGATGACACAACGTATCGCCAGCTAGATAGAGATCCCGGGTCTTCAAAAACCGTGTTCATGGGACATCGAAGGTGGCTTCGCGACGATGACCTGTGGAGAAAACGCAAGGATCTGTTCGATGGTGAAACCGGACCCCGAGGACGCCCGCGTACGAGGAGCGGCGAGGAAATAGACGAGCTGTTGAAAAATTGGAAAGATTGCCCATTGCCGGGAAAGAAGCAAAAGGCGCTAGAGCCGGGAAAGAAGCGAAAGGCGCCAGAGCCGCTGCTGAAGGTATGGAAAATGAGGTCTGTTTTCTGGGACTTGCCGTACTGGAAGATCCACCATGTGCCTCACAGCCTTGATGTAATGCATATCACGAAGAACGTGTGCGAGAGTCTGCTTGGTACCCTGCTCAACATGCCAGAGAGGACCAAAGATGGGCCGAAAGCAAGGGCAGACTTGAAATCAATGGGCATCAGGCAGGAGCTTCACGCTATATATGATGATCATGATGATGAGGCGAAGCAGGACACGGAAAGTCGTCGCAAAGGCAAAAAGGCCAAGAAGACCGGAAATGACTACCCTCCCGCGTGCTTCACTCTAAGTCAGGAGGAGATCGAACAGTTTTTCACCTGCCTCGTAGGAGTAAAACTTCCTTACGGTTACACGGGGAAGATAAGCAGATACCTAGACCCAGCGAAGCTGAAGTTCAGCGGGATGAAGTCTCACGACTGTCACGTGCTGATGACGCAGATACTTTCAGTTGCAATCCGTGGGATCATGGACGCGCACGTCCGTGAAACCCTATTTGGCCTATGCAACTTGTTCGACGTCATCCCTCGGAAGTCTGTTGGCGTGAGGCAACTCAGAAGGCTACAGGAAGAGATCGTGGTGATACTATGCGAGCTTGAGATGTACTTCCCGCCCGCATTCTTCGACGTTATGGTGCATCTGCTGGTCCATATCGTGGACGATATCATCCAACTCGGGCCGACGTTCCTGCACAGCATGATGCCGTTCGAAAGGATGAATGGTGTCATCAAAGGATACGTTCGCAACATGTCACGTCCAGAGGGAAGCATAGCCATGGGCTTTCTGATCGAAGAGTGCATCTCCTACTGCACGAATTATCTAGGCATCGAGAACCCCGTTGGTCTGCCCGTCAACAGGCACCTCGGCAGGCTCGCTGGATGGGGTCACCGTGAGGGTCGTCGCAAAATGCATGTTGACTTCGAGGGTCGACTCGCCGACTTTGAAAGAGCAAACCTAGTCGCGCTACAACACATAGACGTGGTCGATCCTTGGGTGGTAGAGCACAAAACCTTTATTGAGAAGACGTACAATGACCGAGGCTAACAGAGGACGGACGGAGATATAATCAAAGAGCACAACTCATGTTTCTCGCGTTGGTTCAAGCAGAAGCTTCTGTCGTACCCTTTACATGAGGATTCTTCCGCGGAAGAACAACTCATATTTGCCTTGTCACAGGGCGCCGAGCACAACCTGATGACCTATGAGGCGTACGATATCAACAGCTATACATTCTACACCGAGGCCAAGGATATGAAGAGCGATGGTTATCAGAACTCCGGGGTAACGACGGAATCCTACACCGGTAATGACAAGGACAGATACTACGGAAGGATCGAGGAGATCTGGGAGCTGAGCTACGCTGGAGAGAGGGTCCCGATGTTCCGTGTCAGATGGGCCAAGAGCGTCCTAAAAGAAGACCGGTATTTCACCACCATGGTTATACCCGAAGCCATATCCAAGACCGCGGGCGCAAACGTCACCGCGAAAAATGAGCCATGGGTACTGGCTTCCCAAGTTGACCAATGCTTCTTCATTACCGACCCGTCAAAGCCCAGTCGTGTTGTCGTGAGGAGAGGCAAAAGGAAGATCATCGGAATGGATGGAGTAGCCAATGAGCAAGACTTCGACAAGTACGACGACCCGAGGATCGAACATGACGACGATGATGAAGTAGCAGCATACACCACAAGAAGAGGCAGGACCACCCTACCTAAAGGACGTCCGTTCCACAGAAGAACTCCATTTGCGAAAAAGAAGGGCAAGAAGATTGTGAACAGATAGCTAGCTAAGATCGATTGTATTTAAATCGTAGCCTTCATTTCTCAATTGTATTTCATGGGCACTTTTTGAACTATCATGAATATTTTTAAATTTCATGGACACTCGATCTCGACCCCCCCTCCATCTCGATCGCTATCCTACCTCGCCAGATCCGGTCCCCCTCGCCGCCGAGCACCCCCCGGTCCACCGGCCGCCACCGCTGACCCCACGCACCCTCGATTCCCCTACTCAACCGCCGCC
>LR738714.1:467087907-467171578 GCA_902687465.1 Secale cereale | reverse complement strand
TGGTGGTCAGACCTGCCTGGAGATAATACACTGAGCCGAGTTTCCATCCCTCCAAATCAGCAGCTGGGATCTCCTTGTACATATTCTTCATGGAATCATGACTCTTCTTAGGAATCCCATAGACATCAATGTCGTCCTCTCTCTGCACTGGAGCGTTCAGAAGTTCTGCCCATTCTGCAACAGTTGAAGAAAACCTTTGACCTTCAGTCATCCAGGTGATCTTGCCATCAGGATAGAAATGGGCTGTGGCATAGAACTGCATGATCATCTCGTCATTCCAGGCTGTCAGTTCTTGACCCACAAAGTCAGCAACTCCACATGCAGTAAAGCTCTCATGCACATGGGGAAAGAAGTCCCGATGCTCTCTGCTGTCAATATACTTCCAGTCGACATACCTGGTGTCAGCAACAATGGGCTTCTTATCCATTAGCACGGTCTCATAGAAATCCTGCTGCTCTCTGGTGTGGAATCTGGGGTCCACAGCAGTCCTTCTTCTTGCGGCATATGGATCAGATTGTCTCCATAGCCTGAGACCTTTGTCCTTTCTTGCCTTCATATCCTCAGCTTGAGGATGAGCATCATTGTGGAGTGGCAACTTGGGACGGAGCTTGAGCAACACATGCTCTTCATCTGACTCAGAAGATGGCATCTCACCTTTGTTCTTCTCAGAAGCTGGAATGCTTCTGGTTGTTCTCTTGGGCTTGGCTGGAGCTGTCTTAGCTTGAGCAGGCTTCTTGGGCTTGGAGGAGGCTTGAGCCCGAATAGCATCACCCATGAACTTAGCTTTCTGAGGAGGAGGCTGGGGTGCATCTTCTTCTTCTTCTTCTTCAGCAACCTCTTGAGGTTCAGCATATACAACTCTCTTCCTTTTGGAAGTCTTCTTCACCTTGCTTGGAGCTGGCTCTTCCAAGTTGAGCTTCTTAGCAACTGCAGACTGCTTCACTTTGCTTGTGCCTTTCTTTGGCTGCTGCCCTTGGAGCTCTTTGGCAACCACTTGCCTCTTTGGCTTGGAGGTAACTTCCTCAGCAACAAAGTCGGAATCCTCATCATCAGACGTTCTCTTCTTCCTGGTTCTCGTAGCAGCAGGAGGCAGACCACTAGGGGTACTCCTCTCACCATCATCACTAGAGCTGCTAGCCTCAAGACTTGTACCTGCCTCTGGAATCTCAGCAAACGGTGATTCGGACCTGTTCTGGCTGTCACTGACATCTGACATGGCTGAAAGACCTGTGAATAGATAAGGTGTAGGCAGAGTAGAAGAGTTATCACAACTGCAGAAGTTTTTGCAAAAAAAAATGAGTTCAAAAACTTAGTTTTGAGTTTTCACAGAATGTATTTCGGTCAAACCGATTTCAAGTTTCGGTGTAACCGAAGTGTTCAACAGAACCTACACACCACTTTCGGTCAGACCGAAATGGGTTTCGGTCCTACCGAAAACTTAGGGTTTCACAGAAACTTTAATTCGGACATTCCGATTTTCACAACTCGGTCAGACCGAACTATGTAGTGCAATGGTCAGAGACCAAATCGGTCAGTCCGAGTTTCAGGAATCGGCTTCACCGAGATGCATTCCGTGGAAACCTAAACCTAAGAATTTTCCTCGATCTGAACAATGTATTGGGATCATATCAAACGTGGATTGAATCAGGGCAGTCCTATCATGCAAGAATCAGAAGTGGAGCATGAAAGGGATCGGGACACACCCTAACTTGGTGGTGTCCCTCTACGGCGGCAACGGCGGAGAAGATTACCGTTGACGGCGGCGGAGACCTGCGGCGAGGGCGCACAGGCGACGAAGGCGACGATCCTTAGATCAGGGCGACGGCAGCAGGGGTCTTGGAGGGCGAACGGTTTGAAAGGAATAGATCGCGCGCAGCCCTCAGTATATATAACCCCGTGCTGTCGGTGGGACCGAGTTGAAAAACTCGGTGTCACCGAGATGCATAATTGCAGTGCAGTTACGCATATCGGTCAGACCGAGATTTTGAACTCGGTTTCACCGAGATGAAACCTAGATCAATCTAAGTGTTTCGGTTGGACCGAGATTGAGAAACCGGTCAGACCGAAATGGACTTAGAAGGTTTTGGAAGTCAGCCTTAGACGAATCGGTGGTTCCGAGTGCTCCTCACTCGGACTGTCCGAAAAAGACTTGTTCAAAGTTGTGATATGAGCATGAAAAGAATTTTTGAGACAAGAAAGCATAGATAGCTAGGGAAGGTGCTTAGGCATTCTTGTCCATCCATTTGCCCAGAAGAAGAAACCAAAACAATCAAAACCACAAATGGATGTCCTTGAATGGATAAAATCATGCATTCAACATGCTCACACAATAAGATAGCAAATGAAATATGTGTCAAACATGCACAACCAATCACTCTAGCTACTAGCACACAATTTGTCGATGACTAGGTCATCTATATATGAGTATGTTGACTTAGGAGTCAAATGAGAACATTTGATCATAGGTCATACTCATCGTTTAAGCACAAGTGGGGTTACCACTTTTACATAAAGCATTTATGTGTTCACATCATTAGAAGATGCTTTAGCTCATTTTTTAGAGCAAAGCTCCCCCTAGATGTGAGAACCCCTTTTAAAGGGTCAAACTAACCTTGGGTTGTCGTAGAAGACTTCATGTAAATGTTGAAGACGTGGATGCTCAATGTTGATGTAGATCATCATGAGTTAGGAGCAATCCTTTGAATTAGGGCACTTTCAATACCTACATGGGTTAGTCCCACAAGGAACAAACAAGAATATCCATAGACATAGAGTGAAGTACACAAAAGATGATGTCCATGAAAGCAATGATTACCTTGTCCCTTGACTTACCAACAAGAGGGTTTGTGACTCCATGAACAAGTGCATGATGTGGAAGTTGATTGCACAAGTTCTTGCCAAAATGAATATGAGTGAAGTTTGTTGGCGGAGTCACCCTCAAGAACCTACTAGTTCTTCTTCTTTGGGATCCACATCATCTTGATGGGAATCCTTGGTGTTGTAGTTGAGCTTGACGAAGTAGAACTTGATGTGTCCTTGGGAACCCACTTGACCATGGCTTGAGGTGCTTCAATGAATGCATCAATCTCCTCTTGAAGCTTGTCCTTGGCCTTTAGCTTGTCGTCTTGTGGTGGAAGGTCATCTTGAGCTTGTTCCACATTGGAAGAAGTAGGATCATACTTCTCCTTTTGTGAAACAAACTGTGGAGTAGGGTATTGACCTTCTTCCCACTCAACACCTTTGGCGTTGAACTTTCGCTCAAAACCAATCCCTTGATTCTTCCGGTGTCTTCCTTGTTTGCGAACAATCTCCTCAAAGTTCTTGCTTCCGGCAAGACTCTTGTAGACACCTTTCTCTATGATTTCCTTCAATAGGCTATTTTCTTGCTCAAGTGTAACTTGGCTTGAAACATTGTTAGTGGAATCAAGAGAACTACTAGAAGCAACAATATTGGATTTAACATTGTTATTGTTACTACTAGAGGAAGAATTTTTCTTATGCTTGTCATGCTTAGTCTTAATAGGTGGCAAGAAATTAGACAAGAGAAGTCGTTTGGCAAGATATGAAGAACTCTTCTTTCGAAGATCGTCATTGATCGCTTTTAGAAACTCATGTTCTTGCTCTAGAGTGAGCTTCTCGAAGCGTAGCTTCTTATGAGATCTTAGGAGCTCTCTATGATCTTCTTGAGTTGTTTCATGAGCTAACTTAAGAGTGTTTAGTTCTTTAGTTAGACGCTCAATCTCCTTCATAGCATTGTCATTCGACTCTTCTCGACTATAAAGACTACTAGCATTTTCATCATTACTAAGCTCACTAGATTTATCATGCAAGAGCTCATCTTCACCAAGCAAGTCATCCTCATCACTATCAAAGTCAATGAACTCAGGGTGTGTTACCTTGGGACCTTTAGCCATGAAGCATCTTCCAATTCCCTCATTTGGTGAATCAAATAAGTCGTAGGAGTTGGAGGATACGAGTGCAAGTCCAGCAACACCTTCATCTTGACTATAGTCGGAGTCGGAGTGATAGCTTCCATCGGATTGATTGTCAGAGTCGGAGCCGGAGACCCATTCACCAACATGAGCTTGATGTCTTCTTCTTGTGTAGCTCCTTGATGACTTGTCTTTCCTCTCCGAATCCTTGCTTCTCCGAGAAGGTCTTCGTTCATAACGATCATCTCTACTCCTTCTCTCTCTCCGAGGTGACTCATCTCTTGCTCTTCTTCTTGGAGATTCTTCTCTTCTCTTGTGGGGAGCCGTACACTCATTTGAGAAGTGTCCGGGTCTTCCACAATTGTAGCAGTTTCGATCACGACTAGAAGATCTCTTTCCATCATATGATCTAGACTTTGAGCTTCTTTCTTTGCCTCTATTCTTGTAGAACTTGTTGAAGTTCTTGACCATTAGGCTTATGTCTTCATTGGAAATTTGCTTGTCACTTGAGGTAGTAGGAGCATCACTTGTAGCTTTGTAAGCACCACTTGACTTGTTGTGAAGCTCTTCCTTATCCTTAAGTGTCATCTCATGAGCAACAATCCTTCCAATGACTTCAGTTGGCTTGAGAGTCTTGTAGTTTGGCATCATTTGGATCAAAGTGCACACGGTGTCATACTTTCCATCCAAAGCTCTGAGAATCTTCTTAATGATGAATCGGTCGGTCATTTCTTCGCTTCCTAAGCCTGCAATCTCATTTGTGATGAGAGCAAGCCTAGAGTACATTTCAGCGACTCCTTCACCATCCTTCATCTTGAACTTGTCAAGTTGACCTTGAAGAATATCTAGCTTTGATTCCTTAACAGATTCAGTACCCTCGTGCATTTCAACCAAAGTATCCCAAATCTCTTTAGCATTCTCAAGACGACTGATTTTGTTGAACTCTTCGGGACACAAGGCATTGAAGAGAATGTCACAAGCTTGAGCATTGTTTTGCAACATCTTCAATTCTTCGGGTGTAGCTTCGCGATCCGGAACTTTTCCATCTTCAAAGAAGTCACCTTGCATACCAACACAAATAATGCCCCATGCGGCTGGGTTATGACCAAGAATATGCATTTTCATTTTATGCTTCCAACTAGCAAAATTTGTACCATCAAAGTAAGGACCTCTACGATAATTACCCTCACTAGACGCCATACTCTCCTAGGTTGTGAAACCAAGCTTATGGAGTCCAATGCAATGGAAACCAAGGCAATGGAGACCAAAGCTCTGATACCACTTGTAGGATCGAAAGTAAGTCTAGAGGGGGGGTGATTAGACTACTTGACAAAATAAAAAATCTGCCTTTAGATCATGCAATGTTTTTGGCAGTTTCAAAATTAAGATCAATTCAAGTAACACCCTACACATGCAATTCTAGAGTATATGCAGCGGAAAGTAAATTGCACATGTAAAAGAGAGGTGGAGAAGATCAAACGCAGTTTGGTGACACGGAGATTTTTGTCGTGGTTCCGATAGGTGGTGCTATCGTACATCCACGTTGATGGAGACTTCAACCCACGGAGGGTAACGGCTGCGCGAGTCCACGGAGGGCTCCACCCATGAAGGGTCCACGAAGAAGCAACCTTGTCTATTCCATCACGGCCTACGCCCACGGAGGACTAGCCTTACTCGGGGTAGATCTTCACGAAGTAGGCGATCTCCTTGCCCTTACAAACTTCTTGGTTCAACTCCACATCACGACGGAGGCTCCCAAGCGACACCTAACCAATCTAGGAGGCACCACCCCCCAAAAGGTAATAGACGGTGTTGATGATGATGAACTCCTTGCTCTTGTGCTTCAGATGATAAACTCCCCAACACTCAACTCTCCTCACTGATATGGCTGTGGTGGAAGAAAGATTTGAGTGGAAAGCAACTTGGGAAGGCTAGAGATCAAGTTTCATATGGTAGGAATGGAATGACTTGATCTCAACACAAGGGTAGGTGGTTCACTTCTCAGAAAGTGTATGGTAGAAGTGGTGGTACTTTCTGATGGCTCTCCTCACGAATGAGGAGGGGGTGGAGGGGTATATATAGCCTCCACACAAAATCCAACCGTTACACACACATTTGACCAATCTCGGTCAGACCGAAGTGAAAACTCGGTTAGACCGAAAGTTCAAATATAGTGAACGTTGGGATTTTCGGTGGGACCGAAAATACCATCTCGGTGAAACCGAAGTGAGTCAAAGGTTAGGGTTTGCCATCTCGGTGAGACCGAAAATATAAACTCGGATATTCCGAATTTATGTCAACTGACCACAGAAGGTTGGCAGCCCTTTTTCGCTGGGACCGAAACTCAGAATCGGTTTGACCGAGAAGCTAGGGTTTGGAGAAACAACTGAAGTGGTTCATCTCGGTGGGACTGAGTTGGAGAAATCGGTGTGACCGAGATGTTAGGGTTTGTAGAAATAACTTCATCTCGGTGGGACTGAGTTGGATTGACCGAGATTACTTATGGGTGTGTGTTAAGTAGTGAGTAGTGCTGATAGTTGAGGGAGTTAGATCACCAAGCACTTGAGCAACAAGAACATTAACACAACCTCATCCCCTTTTAATAGTATTGGCTTTTCCTATGGACTCAATGTGATCTTTGATCACTAAACCACAAATATAGTCTTGAGCTTTTGCCAATGCTTGTCTTAGCATTTTGAGGGGTCCACTTCTTCAGACATTTCCATACCCACATCATCGAGCTTTTCTGAAATGATTCTCAAGAGAATATTAGTTCAATGATATATATGTTGTTATTAATTACCAAAACCACCCGGGGATTAGTTGCACTTTCACCCCACCATCCATATCTCCTCCCCGGCCGGCCCAACCCTATCCCCTTCCCCTCTTTCTCCCGACGACGCCGCTGCATCTCTCTCCCTCGCCCTCGCCCCCGCCGCCTCGACGCCGCCCCGACGACGCCCCGCCGCCGCTGCCCTGCCGCCTCGACCTCGTCTCCACTCCAAGGCCACTCCCCGCCTCCCCCAAGCTCGCCGTCTCCGCCCTCCGTCGTCTCCGCTCCGGCCACCACATCATCGTGGTCAGGTAACCCTCCTCCCTCTGCCTCTCTTCTCCTCTCTTCCTCCTCTCCTCCCTCTCGGCCATGCCCTCTTCTTCTCTCTTTTGCTAGGTTTAGGTCAAATCCCTCTCGAATTTAGGTCAAATTAGGTTCAAAAAATTGTGGGAGTAGTGCCTAGCAAATATGAATAATTAGTACTCCATGTGCATTGGAGTACTTTGTACCTGCAAGATTTTTTCTTCTCTAGGGCTGAAGTGAAACAAATATGGCCCTAGTGTTGTGCTAAGTGAAGGACATGTTCTTGCAATGATCCATGTTGATTGCTTACTTTGAAGTGCCTACACTATGTCAGTGAGTCTTGTTTACTGCTGCCATGGGTTGCCATCATTAGTTTGTGCAATGGTAGTGCTGAACCATCTGATTTCATATATGACTTTTCTTATTTAATCAGCAGACAGTTATATGGATTGTAAACTTGGCAAGTTTTAGAAACAAGAATTTAGTGAGAACCAGGAGGGTGCACTAGTACTTTTGTCAGTTTTGAAAATTCAGTTTATTCGGTTACTGAAAATTCAGTTAATTCAGTTAGGCACACAAATTTCAGAACTTTTGCTAGGTTTAGTTCAAATCCCTCTCGAATTTAGGTAAAATTAGGTTCAAACTTGCTTGCTGGAGGTTAACTAGGTCAAATTAATTAACTGCTAGGGATTAATTAGGTTAACTAGGTCAAATCCCTCTCGAATTAATTAACTAGGTTAACTAGGTCAAATTAGCAGTTAATTTAGTCTGAACCTGAACTTGTGTTGCTGCTGCATCTGATCTTAGTGCTAATTAATTAACTGCTATCATTTTATAATCTCCCGTAGGCCACACCACATCTCAGTCAGTATACTCTCTACTGATAGTTCCCAAGTTAGATGATATAGTTGCCATGAATTATATCATGTTGAACGGGCAAAGGAAAATCTCATAGCAAATGCATCAAAATGTCCAAGTTTATACCTCTTGCAAAACAGGTAGAGAAAATATGTTGTGCAGCAAGAGAATGGTAAACTTGGTATATGTGGTTTATCTTTGTGAAGCTCAATTGCTAATGGTTTCGAAGGTTAGTTGGTCTTCCCTGAGTAAATAAGAAAAGCATGTAGGGCGTGAAATACGGTGACATAGGAGAGGATGCAGATCACTGTCTTTGTTTGGTGTTTTTGACAGGTCTATCTAGCAGGTCTGCAAATAGTAATTCTCCCATAGAGTAGGACTAGAGGAGTATCTATCTATCTATCTGAATCTGAAATCAAACATCCATGCTGTTGAGATATACCTCTCCATCACTTGGGACTTTTGAAGCAATTGGGTGGAGCATTTTATTACAACAAGTGTCTGTCTCTCTTATATATTTTGAGATATACCTCTCTAAAAGTCTGGAGGTGGTGCCTGGCCTGGCATGCTAGTTGCTTAGCTTAATTGCTGTTAGAGTTAGCAGTTAATTGCTTAGCTTAATTGCTGTTAGAGTTGAGTTACAGCTGATGCATGATGGAGTTGTCAAATTAAGTTAAGTGTATATACACTAGCAGCTACCCTATATATGCGCGTGTCTTTTTTGGTTGATAAATAATAAGTCCACGCATACAACTTTGTTTTTGGAAGGGAATGCAAATCTGGCTCATTTTATTACAGCAAGTGTCTGTCTCTCTTATATATTTTGTTGTCTCTCTTATATTTCATAAATAATAAGGCCACGCATACATTTATTTTTTGTTTATTGAAGGGAATGCAAATCTGGCTCATTTTATTGAGATAATACATCAGGTGTTTCTCTTATATATGTGTTGTTATTAACAGTGGGTAATTAACCTAACTATTCATTTTTCCTTAGGTTAATATAAAAATGTCCAGTGGGCACATATAAATTCCTTTTACCTACTGTCTTGTATATATATTTGAAAATAATTGCTGCTAGCTGTTAATTTTACCTGAAGAGAAAAACTACTGGTACTAGCTAGAATTTGGCACTGATAAGCAAAAGCTACAATTAGCTGCTGGTATTAGACATGCTTGACATTATATATCAGTTTGTCTGGTTCTTGTTTTGGTAGTAGTAGTTTGCTTTGCTTATCCATGAGTATTAGTCAATTGGTGAACCTGGAGCAGCTTTTTGTTGGGTTTTGTCTCCGACCATCGTGCCGTGATGATTTTGCAGGTACCCCGAGAGGCCCTTGAGTTTGCTGGAATGTCTATTAACTTCCGTTCCGGCAAATTCGGGTACTCCATATGTCCTATTTTCAGCAAAGGTCATGCTGAAATTTTCCGTGAATTTTAGCATGACTTTGCTAAAAATAGGACATATGGGGTACTTGAGACTAATGCATGGGCCGGGGTATCTTAGTAGTTAATTAAGTAGGATCAAGTGCCCCTTTATTCTAGCTGCATTAAACCATAGGCGGCAATAGAGCCAAGTGATTAGGCCCAACTTAGAATTCTCCTTCCCCGCTTAGCTTTTAGGATGCCTCGGTGTCGACAAACCATAAATTATAAAACCTTGGCTTTTAGGGTGCCTCGGTGTCGATAAAAACCGAAATGATGAAAGCTTAGGCTTTTAGGGTGCCTCGGCATCGAAAAACCCTCAATTATAAAAGCTTAGCTTTTAGGATGCCTCGGTGTCGACAAACCCTAAATGATGAGACCATGATCTTGTTCCTTGACAATAACCAACTTTTTGAGCAAACTTTGTTCCTATTTAGAGAGAAACATGGCCAACAACGATGAGGCCGGGGGTTCGGGCGGCAAGGCATTCTGGGAGTTGTCCCAGGAGATGGAGGAACAACCTCACTTGTAGGAGGATGCCGCCTTCCCCACCGATCCTGAGACCACTCATGGTACCGCCGAGGATGACCCCACTGATGCCACCACTGATGGTGCCGCCGAGGATGCCACCACTGATGATGGCGGCGCACGCACAGATGGCAGCCAACCGAAGAGGCAACGGAAGGACCGGCGCCCGACCGTGCTCCGCACCCTCAAGGAGGAAGTTACTGAAGTGGACTCTGACGGGAATCCAACGGCGCCCGAACGAATAGTCAAGGGGTACTCGCTTCAGCTCGGGTGCATTCTCCGGAGCACCGTCTCGATCAACACCGAGAACCTGATGCATCCTGACCGAGGGAATTTGCGCAACCTCCTCTTCACGAAGGTCCACGAACGATACAAGTTCCCCACTGAATTTGAAAACACAAGCCTCAAAGGGAATAAAGTGAACAATGTTGCCCTCACGAAGCTGAGCAAGGCCCTGTCTACTTGGAAAAGCAATGTGAAGAGAATGATCGAGAAAGGTGAGAGATATGAGAAGATCAAGGAGAAAAATCCTTTGATCACCGAAGATGACTACAACGACTTCAAGATCAATTGATCGAGCACCACACACCCCGAATCAAGTCAGTGTGGGAAAGAAATGCGGGAGCTGAACTTAGAGGAACACACACTCGGTCCCGGCGGTTACAGAGTGGCAGAGCCTATATGGGACAAGGAGGAGGCGGACTGTGCCGAGCAAGGCCTACCGCCCCTCTTCGATAAATACGGTGACAAGCAGACCAGGAACTTTGTCAGGGCCCGGTACAAGAAGGACCCGAAAACAAAGGAGCTTACCACGGATCCGAAGACCAGGACGCTTGAGCTTGTTCTGGTAAGGAATACACCCCCGCGTAATTAGCTCCATATGGTTGCATTCTAATTAATGAAGCCAAATTTCTAAATGGTTCACATTCCTTATGCAGGCGACTGAAAGCAGTAGCGCGGGGTCGACTAAGAGCAACCCTTGGGACACGACTCTAAATAGGGCGTTGAATGTAATGAAGAACAAGGATAAGCTCAGTAAGCCGACGTTAGCTGGTCGTGTGGCCGGCAAAGGCTTGTCGACAAAATGGTCGTCATACTATAACGCTGGTGGGCGAAAGGAGAAAAAGACCAGCTCGGAAAGCCAGGCGCGCGAGGTTCAAGAACTCAAGGCACAGGTAGCGCGGATTCCGGAGATTGTCCAAGAGCAAGTGTGATACGTTCCAGACGTATCCATAATTTTTGCTTGTGCCATGCTTGTTTTGCATCATTGTCTCATGTTTCTATCAAAGTTTTCTATCTTTTTAAGCATTTATTGGACTAACTTACTAATGGTTGCAAAAGTGCACAATGTTCTTGTTTTACACTTTATTGTGTAGGAATTACTTGGAAATTGACAAAAACGCAAAAGGAGTCGTATTGGAGTAGGACTCTGACTTTCTTGAAATCTGTCTGAGAACATTTTTAGAAGATGGTCACGTTCCGTCCCGAAGGCGTCGTCAAACGGAAAAAGCCTAGTTGCGAAAGTTGTGGGGAATTTTGAGAGGATGCTTCTGGATATAAAATTCGTCCAAATCGGAGTCCGGACGGCCGAGAAAAGCCCGGTTTACTGAAGCCCAAAATCTGATGACGGGAATCCGAGAGTCTATATAAAGAGAGGAAACCTAGGTCACCAAGGGCCACGAATTTTTCTCCTCACAGGCCGCCGTCTTGGAGGGGAGGACCAGCACCATTGCAGCACCATCCACAAGGAAGAAGGGGGGGGCCAAGGAGCCGCTGGCCCCTAGGGCCGCCGCCGCCCCGGAGGGCTGCCGCCGCCGCCACGGCTGCCGCCGGCCGCCTCCTCCTCTCCGGGCTGCACCTCTCCATCAACACCACCATCAATCTCTTGCTAACCATGGCCATGTGTGAGTAGTCTTCTCCGGGGCTGAGGGCTTGTACGTGTAGCTATGTGGTTATCTCTCTCTCCCATGATGTGATCTTCATTGTGATCATAGGCTATGTTAATCTAGGGTGATCCCATGATTTTCCCCTTCCTCTATGTATTGAATTGATGTACTCACTTGTCTTTATCTAGTATAATCCCCGAGACCAAGGTGACAGCGGTCTATTGGACATGGATTAGAAGAATATTTTCGTGAGTGATTTCCTCTTTTGTGTGTTGATTGAAGATTGAGAGTCTCTTGGTGCTTGTCTTTGACTATCCTGGAGATATGTTGTGGTGATTGTGGTACTCTCTTTGGATGGCCGCGGTGACATTGGGAAATCCATAGATTGAGAACTACGAACTTTGAGGTGTGCTTTTGTAGCCCTACATAATTCTTGTCCTCTCTTGACCACAAAGGAATGACCTCCGAGTGCGTCTCCATTGCATGTTTTATGGGAAATATCATGTGATTAGACTATGTCAATGTTGTTGGGAGTTGCCACTAGTGAATGTATGAAGCCTAGGCCTTGTTTCCACCACTGCAATACCATTTGTGCTCACGTTTACCACATGTTTGCTTGCTGCCATTTTTATTTCAGATTTACAAATACATCTTTTGCCATCCGTATCACTTGCCATTTAACATCTCTTCGCCGAGCTAGTGCACCTATACATCTGACAAGTCTATTAGGTGTGTTGGGGACACAAGAGACTTCTTGTATCTTGATTGCAGGGTTGCTTGAAAGGGGTACGTTCAACCACCACTTCCCTGAGTTCGATAAACCTTGGGTTACTCACTTAAGGGAAATTTGCTGCTGTCCTACAAACCTCTGCTCTTGGAGGCCCAACACTGTCTACAGGAATAGAAGCGTGTAGTAGACATCAAGCTATTTCTGGCGCCGTTGCCGGGGAAGTAAGTGTTTGAAGGTATATCTTTAGATCTTGCAATTAAATCTTTCCGTTTCTTGTTTTTAGTTTCACTAGTTATGTTTATGGAAAACCGCACTCTTAGTTCGCTGCTTGGGGAAGGACGCTTTACCACACCCGTGGTAGAAAAGTCTGCTCCACCTACTGAATGTATTCCGTTCCAAATACCACTTGGGATAATTGAAATAATTAGGAATAATTGTTATGATGGGACAGTCAATCCTGGTATTCATTTGTTGAAACTTACAGAACTTTGTGAGTTGTTTAAGATTTCAGGTTTGACAAGAGATGGAGTCATGAGGAAATTATTTGCCTTGTCACTGAAAGGAAAAGCATTGGAATGGTATAGGATACTATATGACTCTCACCTGCTGGATTGGGAAGAGATCCAGTCGCTCTTTTACTCCAAGTTTTATCCTCTTCATGAAGTCCATGAGAATATGAATTATGTTTATAATTTTTATCCTCATGACGGAGAGAGCATAGCTCAAGCTTGGGGGAGACTGAAAACGTTAATGCTAAAATGTCCTAACCATGGGCTACCCAAATATATGATTATTACTAATTTCTATGCGAGGCTCTCTCGACAGGATAAAGATTTGCTCGATGCTTCCTCTATGGGTTCTTTCACAAACGAAAAGATTGATGCTAAATGGGAACTCCTTGAAAGAATTCAACGCAACACTGAAAATTGGGAGATCGACAAAGGTAAAGAGTCAGGTATAATTTATGAGTATGATTGCATTAAGACCTTTGTTGAAACTACAAGTTTTAATAAGTTTAGTGCTAAGTTTGGGCTTGATTCTCAACTCCTTGTTGATTTCCTCAAATCTCTTGCTTCACATCTTAATATGCCTAAGGAGGATTGGATCAAGCATCATGAACCTTTTAAAGAGATTTGCAAAGAAAATGAAATTGTTCATGATGATTGCAACATGCATGATCCAATTCCTAAAAATGAAGTTTTATATAAGCATGTTAATTTTTGTGGAGTGGATAGACCTTGTGAAAGGCCTATGATTGAAGAAGAGAAGTATTCTAAGCAACATAAGCATGAAAGAACAATCACTTGGGTCAAAGATTTAAATGAAATTGCTAGAGAATTGTGTGACCTTTATCCTTTTACTTGTGAACTTTGCTGTATAGAGGGTCACTTTAATTTTCAATGCATGCACTTTCAAAACATAACTGTTAACCAGTTGTGTGATAACATGATCACCCCTGATCTTTATGATGAGCTTATGTTATTTTTGATGTGTGAAGAGTTATCAGAAAAGACTTCTTGGCTAGATGTTAATGCCATAGAAATAAAAAACACTTTGCAAAATTGCCATCTCTATTGTGTTGTTAATTGCCATAAAAATGATTACATAAGTAAGATTAGAAAGGAGGGAACTTTACCAAAGTATAAAAATGTCTCTTATATTTCTGCTAATAAAAAGGAGAGTTTCTCCCAAGTTTCCCTTATTGTTTCTAATGATAAACCAGGATATGTGGAGAAGCTTCATCTCCAACCACTCCCTCCTAAGGTGAAGAAGAAGAAAAAGAAGAGGAGGAGGAAGAGGAGCAAGAAGGAAGAAGAATGGGTATCAACCTGGCATGAGCATATTCCTCCCATCAACTTTTATCCTAACGGTTGTAAGTTTAAAGAAGAAGGTGAAGTTTATTGCCTTAATTATCATCTTGATGATACGTCCACAGGTACTATTGAAGATGATTTTGATTATGATATGCATGTTACTTATTGTGATTGGGAAAATAATGATAATGCTACTTATGATCTTGAAAATCTTTTTGGTACCAACTCTGAAAGTGATGATATGGAAAGCTCTAAGCTTGGGGATGATAGGATTGCAAATCCTTTACCCACTAGTGATGTGATAATTGATAATTCTTTTGCTAGTAAGAATAAGACAACATGTTTACAAATATAGTTGCTAGCAATGATAATGCTCTTCGCTACTATGATGATGTTATAACTCCAATCTATAGTGATTATAAAGGTACCTATGACATAAGGAGAAATTATCCTTATGAAACTTGTCATAATCATGGAGGGAATTACTCCCTTTTTGAACACCATCTTCCTAATACACAATTAATCTATAGTGTTCAAGTTGTTTATGATAGTCCCACTCCCACTATTACCAATGAGAAAGATTATGCTTATGTGGAGAGTAAGAGTACCTTTTTGCATGTGGATCATGGTAACAATGCTTTATGTGATGCTTATATTGTTGAGTTTATTCGTGATACCATTGAAAATTATTATGAGAAGGGAACATATGCTTATAGATATTTCAATAATATCAAGTTCTCTCTTTTTATGTTGAAGGTTTTGAAGCTGCACTTGTTTTGTCTTCCTATGCTTATTGCTTTGTGCTTCAATGAATTATTCTATTGCAATATTCCTATGCATAGGAAGCATGTTAGGCTTAAATGTGTTTGGTATTTGCTTCTTTATGCTCTCTTTTGTTCTTCAACTCTTATTCCTACGAGAGCATCATTAAAGTCTTAAGCCTATCTTTATGGCTATAAAGAAAGAGCTCTAGGGAGACAACCCTTGTTATCTTTGCTTTCAGTTTTTAGTGGTCTTGATGTTTGTTATTACTGTAGCAACATCATTGTATCTTTATTTTTCAGCTTTGTGCCAAGTTTAGCCTCCGATTGCAAGAAAGTTCAAAAGTTGTGACATGCTGTCCAGAAAACAGATTCTGTCCTTGGACAGAAAAATTCGAATAAAATCACCAGATCATCTTTTTGATCTGATTTTTTATGAAAGCGTGCTCTATACAATTGGCTTTCGGGCGTCTGTTCTGAGTTTTTTGATTTGAGTTGCAGAAGTGCCCCGAAACAATTATTTACTACCTGTTGGTCTGTTTTTCACAGATTCTGTCCTGTTTTGCCTTTTCTTCGTTTTCCAAACCTTAAGCTTGTTTTTTCTTTGCAAAAACCTTTTGGAAATCTTGAGAAACAGTAGATCTTCAAGATTATCTTTATTTCCAGCAGGGAGAAGTTATTTTATTGTGGGTACTAACCTCGCTAATCAGATTATGATGAGTTATGTATGAAGGGATTTTTCAAGTGTGCGAGGGAAGATGATAAAAGAAGATTCAGGAGGGTCAAACGCTCAAGCTTGGGGATGCCCCCAAGGCACCACCAAGAAATATTCAAGATGTCCCAAGCATCTAAGCTTGGGGATGCCCAAGGCATCCACTTCTTCATTAACAATCACCAGGTTCTCCTCGTATCACTATATTTATATTCCTTTGCCCATTATGTGTTATTCTTGGAGCGTCTTTTTGTTTTGTTTTCCGTTTTGTTTTGTTTTCTTTGCTGGTCTTAAATAAGTTGCATCTGATCATTCTTATTTGGGAGAGAGACATGCTCCGCTTTTTCATGAAACATTCATGTTCTTCATTTATATCTTTTTGAGTGTTTTAGCTACCTTGTTATATGCTTCTAGCTCTTGTTTTTCTTTCATATCATGTTCAGAGCTATTAGTTCTTTTATAGAAAGTACTCTCTTGCTTCACTTATATCTATTTGGAGAGTTGATTGGTTTGAATTGCTAAATAATATGTTGGATCTGAAAAATGCCAAGTGTGGCCGTGGTGCAAAGAATAAAAAGCTTGCATAGTTTTGAAGATCATTGAGTAACTTGATCCCTATCAACTGTTTTGAGAAATTAAGTAGTGATGCCTAAACATGTAGATCATTTAATAAAGTCTTATTAGTGAAGAAATACCTTTGAAGTTTGCAATTGTTTAGTTTTTCACCATTGGTAGTTTTAAAGTTCTTGTTCTCTTTTTAGAAGTAAGATGGTTGACAAGGAAGACAGTGTAGAAGTCTTATAATTATGCTGAAAGGATGTTATAATTCTCTTGTACCGGTCAACATGTGCTTGCTAAAAACTTGCTAAACCAAAAACTCTGTACTGAGCGGGAATGCTGCTCGTGCATCCAAATTCCATAGCCAAAATTCTGTCATATGTGTCCACCATACCTACCTATATGCATGGTATTTAATAGCCATTCCAAGTAAATTGCTCATGTGCTACCTTTAAAACCTTCAAAATTTATCCTTATTTGTGTCTCTGTTTTAGCTCATGAGGAAGTGGTAGACAGTTCATTATTACTTGTGTTGGACAGAACGACCCCTGACGTGCATGAATAATGTGCATGTCCTTAATTTTGCAAAAAGAGCTGGCAAAAGGGTATGGCCAGCCCACTTTACATGTCATCAATTTCAATATCAAAAACCTCCTTCACACATCGTACCTGAGAAATCAGACAAACTTTGGCTAGTGATAAACAAAGGAGAAAGGGGAGTGTTATCATTCCTCTATGGGAGCCGCTCTTAAGTTCTGTTTGGCATGAGTAGTAGTGCATTGTTTATTACCATTCGTTGAGATAAGCATACATCTCTCAAAATTGCTTTTATATCTCTATGTTTTCAAAAATAAAAAGCTCTAGCACATGAGTAATCCCCGCTTCCCTCTGCGAAGGGCCTATCTTTTACTTTTAAATGTTGAGTCAGTTTTCCTATGTTCTAATCTTCTTCCTCCACCATAAGCAAGCATCTAGTGTTAACCCTGGGTTCAAGTTGATTATGTTCAAAATTTCTGCTTAGTTATATATAATCCTTGTGCATTGAACTTATCCATGAGATAAAATGTTGAAAAATGGAAAGCATTGCTGAAACTTTATCTTCCTTTTGTGTTAACTAGAATGCTTTTGAGGAGAGAACTCCTTTGGGGCTAACAGTTGTGCTTAACTTTATAGTTTCATGTCTTCAATTGTACTATTCATGAAAAGAATTTACTTAGATGATCACTTGGTTATTCATTGTTTACTTGCTTTCAACTATAGACAATTGTTTTGGTTCACTTTATTTCAGTCCATATGCTTTACCTTATTACTTGATCAAGATTGTGTTAGTAGCATGTCACCTCAAAAATTATCTATGTTATCATTCTACCTACTCGAGGACGAGTAGGAATTAAGCTTGGGGATGTTGATACGTTCCAAACGTATCCATAATTTTTACTTGTGCCATGCTTGTTTTGCATCATTGTCTCATGTTTCTATCAAAATTTTCTATCTTTTTAAGCATTTATTGGACTAACTTACTAATGGTTACAAAAGTGCACAATGTTCTTGTTTTACACTTTATTGTGTAGGAATTACTTGGAAATTGACAAAAACGCAAAAGGAGTCGTATTGGAGTAGGACTCTGACTTTCCTGAAATCTATCTGAGAACGTTTTTATAAGATGGTCACGTTCCGGCCCGAAGACGACATCAAACGGAAAAATCCTAGTTGTGAAAGTTGTGGGGAATTTCGAGAGGATGCTTCTGGATATAAAATTCGTCCAAATTGGAGTCCGAACGGCCGAGAAAAGCCCGTTTTACTGAAGCCCAAAATCTGATGACGGGAATCCGAGAGTCTATATAAAGAGAGCAAACCTAGGTCACCAAGGGCCACGAATTTTCCTCCTCCCAGGCTGCCGTCTTGGAGGGGAGGACCAGCACCATTGCAGCACCATCCACAAGGAAGAAGGGGGGCCAAGGAGCCGCTGCCCCCTAGGGCCGTCGCCGCCCCGAGGGCGGCCGCCGCCCCGAAGGGCTGCCGCCGCCGCCACGGCCGCCGCCGGCCGCCTCCTCCTCTCCGGGCTGCACCTCTCCATCAACACCACCATCAATCTCTTGCTCACCATGGCCATGTGTGAGTAGTCTTCTCCGGGGCTGAGGGCTTGTACGTGTAGCTATGTGGTTATATCTCTCTCTCATGATGTGATCTTCGTTGTGATCATAGGCTATGTTAATCTAGGGTGATCCCATGATATTTCCCCTTCCTCTATGTATTGAATTGATGTACTCACTTGTCTTTATCTAGTATAATCCCCAAGACCAAGGTGACAGCGGTCTATTGGACATGGATTAGAAGAATATTTTCATGAGTGATTTCCTCTTTTGTGTGTTGATTGAAGATTGAGAGTCTCTTGGTGCTTGTCTTTGACTATCCTGGAGATATGTTGTGGTGATTGTGGTACTCTCTTTGGATGTCCGCGGTGACATTGGGAAATCCATAGATTGAGAACTATGAACTTTGAGGTGTGCTTTTGTAGCCCTACATAATTCTCGTCCTCTCTTGACCACAAAGGAATGACCTCCGAGTGCGTCTCCATTGCATGTTTTATGGGAAATATCATGTGATTAGACTATGTCAATGTTGTTGGGAGTTGCCACTAGTGAAAGTATGAAGCCTAGGCCTTGTTTCCGCCATTGCAATACCATTTGTGCTCACGTTTACCACATGTTTGCTTGCTGCCATTTTTATTTCAGATTTACAAATACATCTTTTGCCATCCATATCACTTGCCATTTAACATCGCTTCGCCGAACTAGTGCACCTATACATCTGACAAGTGTATTAGGTGTGTTGGGGACACAAGAGACTTCTTGTATCTTGATTGCAAGGTTGCTTGAAAGGGGTACGTTCAACCTCCACTTCCCTGAGTTCGATAAACCTTGGGTTACTCACTTAAGGGAAATTTGCTGCTGTACTACAAACCTCTGCTCTTGGAGGCCCAACACTGTCTACAGGAATAGAAGCGTGTAGTAGACATCAAAGTGCAACAATAGCTCAGAGCGACGATCACCGCCATTGTGCCTACCTTGATCGAGGGGTTGAGTGTGTGGATTGCGGGCGGCCAACAGGGGCCGCCCCCGATTCCTAGCTTCACGGCCAGCTACTCGCAGAACGCGATGGCGGGGCCATTGGTGTCTCCGGCGGAGGCGGCATTGGTGTCTCCGACGCTGGCACAGGAGCTTAATGCACCCGGGTGTACACCGGCCGGCACCTCTGCAGCAAGCGGCCCATCCGTCAACTGCACGCCCGCCGTTGGCGGTGCGTCGACATTAGCCGAGCTCGACGCCATCATCACGGTAACTAATTAAGCCTCTCTCGGCCGAGGACTTCATCTCCTTGCCTTTGACTGGGCATCCCTGACGCCCTACATGTTTCCGCAGGGCGCCGCCGACGTTCCGTGCACTCTCCTGCACTTCGTGAACAATGAGTTGGTCGATGTCGCCAAGGGAAAAATCGTTCAACCGGGCAACCCCTTGTTCCACGGTACCCAGATGCCACCCAACTTGTTTAGGGTTCAACTGGTTCGGGTGCTGCCAGGCTGCGACGAGGTGTTACCTCCGATTCGACCCGTCGGGGCCGACGATGATGACGTGATGACCCTCAGCGCCTGCCTGAGCTGGTCCCTGGTTTGGCCGAAGAGCCAGATTCGTTTGGGGGCGGGGGACACCACCCCAAAGACAACCCCGCCAGTCGTGCCGGTGCCAAGTCGGCCCCATGGCAAGACCGCCGCAACGGTGCCGGACATTCCTATGCCATTGGATCCAAACATGCATATGGCACAGGATCAGAACGACGACGACGATGATACATTTGGCAACGTCGATCAGTACTTTGCCGATCATGGGTACGGTGGCCACTTCATGGGGCCTCCTTCTCAAGAACCCAACCCAACAAAAAACGTGCGCGATCTAGCTGGTACCGCGGAGAAGCCAAGTTGCAACAGGCGTCGTCTGTCGTTCAGCTCTTAGGAGACGCTTCCAGATGCCGACTTCACCGAGCCTCAGATAGGCGAGGTGCGAAATATTATCATCCCCAACACACTCAAGAAGGCGGTCTGTGAGCAGAACTCGGTCCCATTACAGGAGAAGAAGAAGGCACGCAAAAGAAAGACTAACAAGGGTGCGAGCCAGCCGGCACCGAGTACGATCTGTGCTCAGGACGGGCCACCTTCACCTGAGGATGTAATGAGGTGGGTGCATGTGGCGGGTAGGCCGATGCTACCGACAAATATGCTCGATGCTGCAATCGGTGCTATGCGGAGTCTGCATGACAGTGTTCCTTCTTTGGAGAAGCGGCGTCTCAGAGAGAAGGATGTGGCATACCCGGTTTTCGCGGCCAAGGTGCCAGAGGGCAAGGGCTTTGTGGATAACTCCATCGGGGGTATGATCGTCCTATGGTTTGATGACATCCACGCTATGTTGAACCTTCATCCGATGCACTACACCTTCGTTCGGCTATTTTCGCTGAGTATGGAGATGCGGATCATTCGCGAAAAGACCCCGGACATCGTGATAGTCGACCCCTTCTACATGTGTGCCAAGATCCTGGGCAGCGCTGGGGACCGGCAAGTCGCGAGTTCTTACCTCGAAGGCGTCATTCTGGCAAACCGAGATAAGGATAACTTCCTCGTGCCTTACTTTCCCAAGTAAGTCCCCCCCCTCAACCGCCCCGTAACATATGAATTCTTAGATTTCGATCGTTTTTCTTTTAACATTCCTTGTTTTCTGTAGTGACACACATTGCACGCTCATCCTCCTAAGCCCCAAATATTCCATGGCCATGTATTTCGACCCGGACCGTCAGTCGAACGTAGACTACACAAATGTCAAGAAGGTTCTTGATGATGTTCTCCCCGGCTACACCAAATCTGGAGGCACCTTCACCAGGCCTATTCGTAAGTACGGCAAGCACGTGTTCTCCCACAATACAATGTTCTGCTGCGTCAAGCAGCCGCCTGGCGGTCAGAAGGGTGCCTACTACGCCATCCATCACATGCGGGCGATCGTACGGGACCATCATCAACTTCTGCTACCGAGTAAACTCAAAGATTGGGCCGCGAGCGTGTCGGCAATCCAGGACGCGGACATCAGACAAGAATTCTTTCACATCCAGTCAGAGTTTGCGGAAATCATCCATCAACATGTCCTTCGTACCTCGGGGCAGTTCTTCCTCAGAAATCAACCGTCCAACAGTGACATCGACACAATGCTACAAATGCAAGCTGACAACGCCCGTGATTTCATGACTCCCACGATAGAGGGCGGCTTCATCCACGCTCCGGTCCCTTGAGTCGAGTCGAAAGCAGTGATGCTGTGTCTAGTTCTGAAACATCGATTGGCTCATGTTGTAATTAAACTTTAATGAACTTGTAGTATGTCTCTTTGGTTTCGAGAGTCGTTCAACTTAGATGTAATCGATGCTATTAATGTCTTGCTTTTCTCTTTCGATCGTTCTGTTGCATACTTATATATTGCTTATGTATTGTCTGTGAATTGGTACTAACCTTTCATTTGGCTAGTGCATAGCGATGCCGTCGTATGTCGTGTACAAGGGTAAGGTTCCCGGAGTCTACGACGACTGGGAGGAGTGTTGGAGACAGGTTCACCGATTCAGCGGTAACAGTTACAAAGGGTACACCACTAGGGCCGAGGCCGAATCTAGATACGCCCGCTATCTAGCGGGAGAGGGGAGGGAGCGTTGGAGGAACCGGATGAAGACGAGTTTCATCGTGATGATGCTCATCGTGATGACCGCAACTCTCTTCTATGTGATGGTAGTTTAGATGATCAATATCGACTTGTAATGTGAAGACAAACTCGCTACTCGTGGTCTCGAGACTTGTAATATAATGTTCTATCTTTGTTCGGTCTTTTCAATTCGGAGACTAATATGATGAATTGTATTCAGAGACTAATATGATGAATTGTATTCAGAGACTAATCTTCTATTGTATTCGATGAATCTGTTGTTGATGTGTGCTGTCTATATTCTGTCCAATTATACATTTTGTAACCTGTGCAAAAAACAGAAAATTTGAAAAAAAACCTAATATTCATACTAATGGCGCATCACATCACAGTGCGCCATTAGTATGCCAAAGGATACTAATGGCGCATCACTAGACAGTGCGCCATTACTATGCCGAAGTTACTAATGACGCATCCTGTTGTGGTGCGCCATTAGTATGCCAAAGCATCTGGGTATACATGGCCCCCTGGGAGGCATACTAATGGCGCACTGCTGTGTACACTAATGGCGTATCTGTGGTGCGCCATTAGTATACCAGATACTAATGGCGCACCAGTGGTGCGCCATTAGTAAAATATACTAATGGCGTGGCACTAATGGCGCACCACTAATGCGCCATTAATGGCCAAATTAGGTGTGCCATTAGTAGGCCTTTTCCTAGTAGTGGCACCATCTTACTCAAGCGTGGAACTGTTGCCTACCAAATTAAAATTTCGTCATCCCTTTCTTTCCATCACTCTGATGTGTGTTTTGTGTCGCAGCTCAAGAGACATCCTTTCATCTCACTCCACTAGTTGGTCTTAAGTGCTCGATATTCAAGAAGATCGATTTCAATAGGGTTCCTTTCTGTCTTCATCGTGTGGATGAAAATCTCGAAAGCGAGGATGCCAAGATCAACATGATGCAACGAATCAACATCTTCGAGGAGGACAGTTGGATCAAGAAGATTGTGTTAGCTTTGTGTCCCCTCCGTTTTCTTACCTCATGTCTTGAATCTCGGGACGAGATTCTTGTTTAGTGGGGGTGAGTTGTCAAAACCCTAGATTTTTGCTTGTACTTAGTTGCACTTGAGTGCATCATGCATCATGTCTAATTTCGGGGATTGTTCAAACCCTAGCACCAAATGAACTCAACTAGGTTCAAATAAAAATCTTTTTCAATAAACCCAAAAATGCCTTCATCAATGTTTGATAATTTTGGCAAGGGTTTTGATCCAAACCAAAAATATTGAACATTTTTAGGGAATTATTTGGGCTTTGAATTAAATCAATAAGTATTTGAATCGGGGCCATTTAAATGCTATATATTTTTAAATAGCTCCAAATAATTTGAAACTTGTAGAGGGCCTTTGGAATACTTTAGAGTGAGTCCACAAAAAGTTTCAACATTATCTAAAATGTTTTAGTGCTCTAACTAAAACAAAACAGAAGAAATAAATAGAAAAAGAAAAACAGAAAGGAGAGAGAGAAGCCCACCTAGCTTACCTGTAGCAGCAGCCCAGCTGCAGGCCCGGCCTACCAAGGGCATCACTGTCTTCTTCCTCCTGACAGGAGGAGAAGCAACTGCGTGCCCGGCGCACAGCCGAGCCTCGCCAGCTCCTGCTTGCCGCCGAGGACCTGGAGGCCTCCACAAGTGGCATGCTACCCCCCGGACCCCTTGCTCCTCTCCGTCGCCGCTGCTCTCTCTCCCCTCCTCTATCTCTCTCGCACGCACCCACCCGAACACGCCGTCGCCATCGTCCAAAGCCACCGCGGCCACAGCCTCCCCCTCGCCTCTCCGACGCGCCCCCGAGCTCCGCCGTGCCTCCCTCATCCTCTCCGTCGACCCACACGACCGCGGGAGCCCTACAACGTCGTCCTCGACCTCTTCTTCAACCTCCGGCCGTCGGCAACCTCACCGTCGATTCGCGACGTCCGGCACCTCCCCGAGCCTTCTGGGACAACCGTCGACCGCTCCGTGAGCTCCTACGCCGTTTCCCCTTACGTTTGCGCTAGCCACCTCGCCCATGCCATGGTTCCACCGGAGCCGTGAGCTCCTCGCCGCCGACGATGACGCAGCCGTGGCCACGATCATTGCAGCCCGTGACGGAGCACACAGGCGTGCCCAGGACGTCTCCGATAACCCATAGCCACCACCATCTCCCCCTCCCGTGCTCCCTAGTGCCGAACCCGAGCTCGACCGAACTCCGGCCGCCGCTCCGCCCATCGCTGCCGTCGCTACACTGCACCCCAGCACCTGCCGCTGCCCCCTTTGGATGCGCTACAACCTGCTGGTCACATAGGTGCTCTCCGCTACTGTTTTGGTTGTCGGAGGAGCTTTTCCGAGCCGCCCCGCCGTCTCTGGCGTCACCGGCGACGAGCCGCCGCCGGGTTTGCCCCGCTGACCAGAGGTTCGACCTCCCCCTGGGTCGCTGACAAGTGGGGCCCACCCTGTTAACTAACCTAGATTAGTACTAATTAAATTGGTTAGTTAGTTAGTCACTGACACCTGGGGCCCCGCCCTGTCTAATTATAGTTTAGGTTTAATTAGTGTTAACTAACCCTGTTAATTGGCAGAGCCACTGACGTGTGGACCCCACACGTCAGGTTTGACGTGGACGGCTCCCAGTTGACTTGCTGATGTCAGCATGACCTAGTGCTGACGCAGTAACTATTTTCTAGAATTAAAATAAATTAGAAAAGGTTTAGAAATTCCAGAAAATGCTTTAAACTTCTAAAAATCATAGAAAATCAACCGTAACTCCAAATGAAATAATTTATATATGAAAAATGATCAGAAAATCCAAAGAATCAATTTAAGGCATTTTCATGCATGTTTGAACAACTTACAACCACTGTTTAGGACAAATCAAATGAATGGCATTTAAATAACCACATGTGGAGCTTGAATTTGAACCTTGGGTTCAAACCAACTTCATTTAATTGCGTTGCTAGTTGCATTAGCTCAATCAACATCATATTGCAATGTCATGATCATGCATCATATTGTTGCATTGCATTGATTGTGTTCTTTCTTTGTTGCCGGTGTTGTCCCCTCTCAGTAGACATGGTTCCGACGATGAGATCGATGACACCGATGATGAACTATTACTATCTTCAGAAGTGCCAGGCAAGCAAACCCCCATTGAGCATTCCGATACAATCCCACTCTCTCGCTCCTGCTCTCCTTTACTGCATTAGGACAACAATGATTGAACTGCTTTTAGCTACGATAATTGAACCCCTTTGTTCTGCATGACCTGTTATTGCCATAGTAAATAGTTGAAACCCACTAGCATGAGTAGGAGTAGTTTGAGCCATGTTGTGCCTACTCATTCATGCTATCTGGTTATGCCTGCTATTGCTTAGAGTTGTGTCAGGTCTGGTTCATCGGGGAAGAATTGGAATGTGGTGAACATGTCCTACTGTTGAGAGCTAAGTGTGTGAAAACGTTTTGGTAAAGGTAGCGGTGAGAGGCCATGTAAGAGTACATGGTGGGTTGTCTCACTTGAACCGTCCTTAAGAACTGAGTTTTGTGTAAGTTGTCCAATGACTTGCTACTACCACACATTGGGTTCCGATAACTCGACCCCTCTTGACTTATTAATCAACTAGATCTCTGTCCAGGAGTTGGAACTAGTTTCTGGTGTTTGTAGGTAGTGCTAGTAGTCTACCAAGTGGCACCCGGTACAGGTGGGCTTGGGATAAACTAGGTGCAGTGGCCCGGTGTACCAAGTGGCACCCGGATGGTGGGCTTGGGAACCCTGCTCACGTCGTTTAGGGTCGTGAGTGACACCCCGGCCGGATCTCCTTGCGGATGGAACCCAAATAGGCGATAAACCTGGACTAGGGTCTTGTGTGGTTAGTCAGGTCGTGGCCGACACCCTCACCAGGCTTCCGCTTGAAGGTTGCTAAGATACACGACGTCTACATGGCGGTAAGTGGCGAGAGCATGTGTGAAGAACTACACCCCTGTAGGGTTAACATGATCTATTCGAATAGCCGGGTCCGCGGTTATGGACTTCTTGGATGCTCACGTGGTACATAGAAAACTTGAAGTGGATACTCTAAAATGCTCAAGACAAGTGTGAATGCTATGGATGGCCTTCTCGTAGAGAGACGGGAGCGGATCCATGGTGGTGTATTGATTGGTGAATATGTGGACTCGTGTGCGCCACCTCAAAAGAGTTACTTGCAGTCGTAGTTCAGGATAGCCACCGAGTCAAAGCTGGCTTGCTGCAGTCAAACTCCACCAACCCTATGTTGATACTGATGCATATGTAGTTAGTTCTGATGTAAGTCTTGCTGAGTACCTTTGTACTCACGTTTGCTTAATTTATGTTTTTGCAGAGAGACTTCAGTCTCACAAGTAGTTCCACGTGGACTTGGACGTTTAGCTTGTTACCTCAGCTACGGTCTTGTACCCTTGGGAGGGTCTTGTAGATAGTCAGGCTTCTCAGCCTTTTTCATTTGTAGTTGTCTGTACTCAGACATGTTATGCTTTCGTTGCCTGTATGCTCTGTATGTTGGGTCATCTAACCCCTGTTTGTAATAAATGCTATGATGGTTCTTCTGGGCCTTATCTACATGAGTTGTTGAGTTATGTTGTAATGCCATGTTGTACAACACATATGTGCATGTTATGCGTACGTGTAATGTGTATTGCTATGTGTGGGATCCGACACCTAGTTGTTGACCCTTGGTAGCCTATCTTATGGGGAAATGCCTCCTAGTGCTTCCACTTAGCCTTGGTAGCTTGCTACTGCTTCGGAACACTTAGGCTGGCCGGCATGTGTCCTTCTTTGTTCCTGTGTCTGTCCCTTCAGAGAAATGTCACACATTGTTCCTTTAAGTCCTTGTAGCTTGCTACGACTTGGGTTCATACGTTGATAACCGACACATTCGTTGCTGGGTCATGTATGCATGTCCCGTAATTTAGCGCCACTTTTGGTTTACAACTTGTCATGTCGGCCCGGGTTCTCTGTCATATGGATGCTTGCGACACTATCGTATACGTGAGCCAAAATACGCAAACGGTCCTGGGCTAGGTAAGGTGGCACCCGTGGGGATACCGTGCGTGAGGCCGCAAAGTGATATGATGTGTTACATGCTAGATCGGTGTGACTTAGGATCGGGGTCCTGGCACCTTTAATAAGCTTATCAAGATTTCTCATGCCAACATGACCTAACCTTCCATGCCATAACCAACCTTTAGAAGATTTAACAATAAAACAAGTGCGAGATTGGACTTTCTTAGTGAAATCAACAATGTATAGGTCACCTCTACGAATGCCAGTAAAGACCATGTTATGATTATCTCTATGAAAGACTTGGCAATCAACATGAGTAAATAGCACATTTAAACCAAAATCGTCTAATCTAGATACGGAAAGAAGGTTATAGCCGAGAGATTCAACAAGCATGACGTTTTTGATAGAGCTATCATTGGATATGGCCACCTTACCAAGGCTAACAATTTACCCTTAGAGTTGTCACCAAAGGTAACATACTTTCGTGGACCATCATTTCTGGCAAGCTCATCAAACATGTACTTATCTCTGGTCATATGATCTGTACATCCACTATCAAGAACCCATTCCTTTCCTCCGGCTAGGTAACAACGAAGATTAGCCATTAGATCAAAGTGTCTCATTTGCTCATCAAGGTCAAAGTAACTATCATCATCCTCATCATAGCATCCATGTTAAACATCATCTTGTGATTAATCATCACCTAGAGAGAGTGATTCATTAGATGTATGACCATGGCAATGTTCATCTTTATGAATTCTAATGACTTCCGAGATGACATTACCAATGATTCCAACATCTCCTTTGGCACGCATAAGGTCACGAAGCTCAAATAAACGATCACCAAACTTAGGATCATTAGGATTCATTTTATTTAAAGCAATGGACTTTCGAAGAATCACATCTAGATTTTCCAAGGAATAGTTTGGAAAACGTTCCTCAAGAAATCTCCATGTGGTGTAAGCACAATCAAGGATAGACAAGCAACCAATCAAATTTCTAGGCAATCCTCTAATGATAAGGTTGATAGTCTTAAGATTACAGATCATGTCAAGTGACTCATCCGTTGTAGGATGCAAGGGGTCAACAAGGGGCACACAAGGGTTAGTAATGTACTTGTTCAAATGATATTCACTGAAAATCTCAAGCATCTCACTTTTCCTAGTATTAAAGAACTCTCCATCAAGCATAGGCAATCTACGTCTAAAACTCCCCACCGTAGACTCATCCATCTTCCTCCAATGGTGTTTAAACAAAAGCAATGGAGATCAAAGATCTAATACCAATTGAAAGGGTCGAAGAAGAGGTGTCTAGAGGGGGGTGATTAGACGCTCAACAAGAAAAGTTGCAGTTTTTAAGTTCTTCAAGTTGAGGTTGAGTTTAAGCACAAGTTCAAGCATTCATAATACATTTCAAGCAAGCATGGCAAGAGTATATGAGCAGCGGAAAGTAAAGCATGCAAGTTGCAAGAAAGTAAAGGGATGGGATTGGAATATCTTGGTCTCAACACATGAGTAGGTGGTTCTCTCTGAGAAAATGAGTAGTGGAAGTGTAGGCACGTTCTGATGGCTCTATCTGATAGAGAAGGGGGTGGAGTGGTATATATAGCCTCCACAAAAAAATATAACTGTTACACACAATTTACCAAACTTAGTAGGACCGAATAGTGAAACTCAGTGAGACTGACCTGGTTCAAAATGTGAACGTTAGGCTTTTCAGTGAGACCGACATGATCAACTCGGCGAGGCCGATGTGCTAGGGTTAGTGTAAAACCTAAACTTGGTTTGATCAATTACACAAACTCGGTGAGACCGATATTGGTAATAAGCAAACAATGAGTTGGTCAGGCAAACTCGATGGGACCGACTGCATATCTCGGTGGGACCAAAATAATTTTAACAGGCAACAGAGAGTTTGCAAACCCATCTCGATGACACCGAGATCCCGTCGGTTAGACCGAACTGATTAGGGTTTCTGGCAGTGGCTATGTCAAGTGAGCTCGGTGGCACCGGATAGATCAAATCGGTGGGGCCAAGTTTGACTTTAGGTTTAGGACATATGTGGAAATGAGAAAATGGTGGAGGGATTTGGAGCATATCACTAAGAACTTTGAGCAACTAGACCATTAAGCAACACCTCGTCCCCTTTTAATAGTATTGGCTTTCCTATGAACTCAATGTGATATTGGATCACAAAAATAGAAATGAAGAGTCTTGAGCTTTTGCCAATCTTTGTCCTTAGCTTCTTGAAGGGGTTCCACATCCTCTTGTCCATGCCACGCCTTTGTTGAACTTTCTGGAGTATACTAGATGAAAATATTAGTCCAACAAGAGATATGTTGACATTAATTACCAAAATCACCCAGGGACCACTTGTGCTTTCATGGAAACCGTGAGCTAGTATAACTAGATGGGAAAATAATAGAGATTGGATTGACCCTTTGCAGAATTGCAAGAACCAAAATGAAGCTTGTGTCTTGGCGATCAACGCCGCCGAAACACGATGCAAATATCAAACCTAATAAGGGACGCAAGACCACAAATGTCACGCATCCAACAGATGCATTTTCTGAGTATTTCCTTGAAAACTAAAATCTCCCTTTACAAAGAGTTTCGCCCCTTGCTTAATAGGTGGTGCCTAATACTTGGGCCAGGCACGACTTGTACTAGGAAACAATGAGGACTCCCCATGTATTACAAATTGTATGTAGCAAACAAAAAGGAAACTACCAAATCTAAACAAACTATGGAAATAAAAAAAAGGACACACGTGTGTATATATGCATGTATGATTTCTAGGCCAAACTAAAATTAACTTGATGGTGTAGCCTTCAAACTTTCATTCTAGTGGCCTAGGTAGAAGTAATCACAAGGTGAATAGAACATGGGCTTCACTTCCTCCCGAGGCACGATCTGAGGAGCAACAAAACAAACAAAAGAATTATTTGTGGTGATGTTGTTGTGTTCAATCAGTAGAGCATATGACCATCTCCTTTCAGTAACATATGGAACAGGTTTCACACCTAAGATCCCCCTATGTTCTGTAGCACACAAGATCATCTTATGACGTAGAGTGGGAACAACATACTTTTGCATCTTGTTTTCATAGTGAGTCTCTCGGTTGGAAGATATTTTACTTGACAGTAATGGAGGAATGACAAGAGTACCTGCGGCGACCGTATTAGGTACACAATAAAAAATGCACCCAGAACAATTGAACATCGCATTGTAGGATTGAACCGAACAATTAACTAAATACCACAAAAATGAACCAAACGTTAACTGAGCACCGCATTTCACAATATATAACATACTAGAAGATTAGACAGTTAACCGAACCAAGCATGCTTGACAACTTGGAAATATAGGAATTGTATTTGTTTCTCATGTATTTTGTAAAGATAAATTCAATTTATTTATCACATGGAAGAAAATAAGAAATTGTACCCTGAAGAATTGAACATCACATTTGCAGAATTGAACCAAATAGTTAACTGAACACGAAAACTAATTAACCAAACCATTAATAAGTGCGCACCACATTGCACGGCATATAGAACATATACACCAGAGCAACAGATTGCATGGTAAAAGTAGTTATGACAATTCACTAGAATTTGTTAAGGAAAGGCAGGAGCAGCACGTGCACCGGGTAAGCTGAGCATGCTTAACCTGCGTAGCTAGCAAACTGAACATAGGTCCTTATATGGAGCTAATAAGACAAATTACTCCTCATCATCGGAGCTATCGATGATGATTGGCTCCTTGGACATGGAAGAGGGCGAGGTCTCCACATTGTGGGTGCCCTCTTCATAGTGGTGAGTTGCTTGAGACGCTCGGGGCACTAACCTGCTGGCTCTCGAGTTGAGGTAAGAGCGAGCACGCTGAGAAAGCACCGCGTAGTCTTCGTCGAAGGCGTCGACGGTGGCCTCAAGAAAATGCCATGAACTGTCATTTAAAGCTGCCAACCGTGTCGCGGCGTTGGTGCGCGAGGCGTAGACGGTGGCCTCGATGGAGAGGTGCTCCTCCAAGATTTGGGGGTCGGCACGAATGGTAAGCCATCGCGTCCTCATCCACGCGTGCGACCGTGATTTGCTTCTCCGCTGCCAAATGCTCCTTGAGCTCCTGGCTATACTGCGTGCACCATGGTTTAGGGCAGCGCTTATTTGGGGGAGGGGTCGGTGATTTGGGTGGAAGGTGTCGCGCAGGCGGCAGGGGCATGTGGGATGTGGAAGGAGGAGGATGGGGGTCGGGTGTGGATTACCTGCCTGGATCGACGAGGCCGAGCAGCGTGAAGGAGGGCCGCCGGTGAGGAGGAGGCGCTGCAAGCAAGGAGTGAAGGTTTTAACTTGGAAAGGACGGCGGAAACAGGGGCAATGTGGCTTTTGGTAAGGGGAGGGGGCAACGAGGTAGATATTTCCACGGAAGCCGAAATTTTTGGATCGGTGCAGCGAAAAAAATGGCGCACGAAGTGTCATCGGCACGGTCCCTTATTCAACATTGTGTACGATATATGAACATCACAAACGATTCAAATAGCTTACCCCGTGCGTGATGAGTTTGAACGTGCAAATTTTGGTCCGAATTTCCCTGATTAAAGTGGTCATCCACGTCATTGCTTAATTTTGGTACACAAAGGAGACTACAACACACCCACACTTCTTAATCGAGCAAGTTCAGCAATTAAACAAAGCTGGCTGACCTAAACATTACTATAACAAATTAAAGACCGGCGCTCCTAATTAAACAGAACAAAGAGTACTACTCTGCCTGGCGCTCGTCGATCTCTGCCACCTCCTCCATGTCCAGCTCGCGCCCGACGATCTCCTGGGGTAAGGGCTCCAATGCATCCATGGCACCATACTCGGCAACCATCTCGCCATCCGCATCCGCCATCTCTTTAGAATAGGTCCCCACGAGCTGGGCATGGGCAGCCATGATTTGGGCTTGGGAGGGCTCCGTCGTGGCAAGGTATGCCACGAAGGAACAGACAGCTGCTCGAGCGCTCTCGGCGATTGCCAACTCATCGGCCGTCGGTTGCCTACCTTTGTCGGAGAAGCTTCGTTCGGTTGTGTGGTGACCGCCAGGAGCTGGTTGTGGGAGGCCTTGACATGGTCGTGGGCAACCTCCATCAGGGCTAAGACCGCCCTTGCGGAACGGATAGCTGACGTGCCGCTCTCACCAGTTGCTATCCCCGAGGCAGATGTTGCTGCCGCCACCTGAGAAGCAACAATAGCCGTTTTGGCTGCCTTGGCCGCCCGGTCACAGATTGCGACCTCGCTCAGGCAGCTTGTTAGCATGCGCATGGCGGCTGCGGACACGCTCACCGGAGTGGGCCGCCGAAGTTTCCCTCACGACGCAGGTCCACGTCCCCATATTTCACCAACGATGATTGAATAGTGAAATGATATTTGGGGAGCGAGCTAGTGTGCTAGACATGCCGACTGTGGACTGTAGCGATGTACCCTCTCGCGTAAGCCATATGCATACTATACTCCAAAGGTGCTCCAAGATATTTTGTGCGGCATCTCACACGTTTGGTGATAATAAATTGTGTGCGATCTACTTGATTTTTCATCTTGATTTGAATTACATAATGGGGTAATAGTGGCAAAGGAGGGTGTTTGAATTGCTAGAACTTTTATCTGCAGTGAACATGCAACTATTAGTGTGTCGTCAAAAAAGTTGGAATTATTCAAGGTTCGTTCGGACATTTTTACATTAACTTGGTTTTCTAGGCATTTCAGGTGCACAATTCAATATTAAACTACATGAACATGCTCCGGTGCACCAAAAATGGGTTAAAATCATATATGTTTCCATGGGTTGATGTTTATGTCCCATGCAAGAAATGGGGATAAATTTCAAACACCACGGCACTGTGGCTCTCTGGCAAACATTGACGTACTTGTATTTGTAATTCTAGTAAATCCAAAACTCGTCTGAAATTCATGAAGCTTGGCATGCTGTCAAGGAATGGCATCAACATGCCGGGGTAAAAATATTGTCCCATTTGGGGCAGGTTATGGTATAAGCTTCTCACAGACCAGAGCTTCTCACAAGAAGCCTCATGGTTTCGGTAGGGAAATGTGTCACCTTTGTGGACAAAACGATATTCGTCGCCTCTTCTTGCTTTCAATTTTTTTTGTGGTGTCAACATAGAACAACAGGAGTGTCGTGTTAAGTTTTGGAATTTAATGGGAATCGTTTGGACATTTTTATACATTAACTGAGTTTTCTAGGAATTTATGTGCATAATTCAAAAATGAACTACATGCACATGCTCCAGTGCATAAAAACGCATTTAAAAATCAAATATGTGTCCATGGTTGCAAGCTTAGGTCACATGCAAGAAATGAGAATGAATGGAAAACACCTTCACACTATCGCTCAGCCGCTAACATTGAGATATATGGTTTTAAAATTCTAGTAAATCGAAAACTCATCTAAAGTTCATGAAACTTGACATGATATCATGGAAGGGCATCAACATGCTGTGGTAAATATGTTGTCCCATTTGGGGCAGGTTTGGCTATAAGCTTCTCGCAAACCAGAGCTTCTCACAACAAGCCTGATGGTTTCGGTAGGGAACGTTCCACCTTGGGAACGAAATGATATCTTTTGCCTCTTATTGCTTTTAAATTTTTTAGTGTCAACATAGAACGACATGAGTGTTGTGTCAAATTTTGGGATTTTTCAGAGTTCGCTTGGACATTTTTATATATTAACTGAGTTTTCTATGCATTTATGGGCATAATTCAAATTTGACTACATGCACATGCTCCAGTGCATATAAACGGGTTGAAAAATCAAATGTGTGTCCTTGGTTGCAAGCTTAGGTCAGATGCAAGAAATGAGAATGAATGTCAAACACGTTGACACTGTCGCTCGATCGCTAACATTGAGAATTTGAGATACATGGCTTTTAAATTCTAGTAAATCAAAAATGTGTTTGAAATTCATTAAACTTGACATGATATCATGGAAGGGCATCAACATGCCGTGGTAAAAACATTGTCCCATTTGGGGGTATAAGCTTCTCACAAACCAGAGCTTCTGACAATAAGCTTGATGGTTTCGGTAGGGAACGTTCCACCTTGGGGATGAAACGATATCCATTGCCTCTTCTTGCTTTAAAAATTTGTCTATTGTCAACATAGAACAACATGAGTGTTGTGTCAATGTTTGGGATTTTTCGGGGTTCGCTTGGACATTTTTATACATTAACTGAGTTTTCTATGCATTTATGTGCATAATTCAAATTTGAACTACATGCACATGCTCCAGTGCATATAAATGGGTTGAAGATTCAAATGTGTGTCCTTGGTTGCATGCTTACGTCCCATCCAAGAAATGGGATGAATGTCAAACACCTTGCCACCATCGCTCGGCCGCAAACATTGAGATACCTGGTTTTTAAATTCTAAAAAAGCCAAAACTCGTCTGAAATTCATGAAACTTGGCATGCTATCGTGGAGCGGCATCAACATGCCGTTTTGATTTTTCTGTCCCATTTGGGGCAGGTTTGGGTATAAGTTTCTCGCAAACCAGAGTTTCTCACAACAAGCCTGATGGTTTCGGTAGGGAACGTGCCACCTTTGGGGATGAAACGATATCCATTGCCTCTTATTGCTTTAATTTTTTTTCTAGTGTTAATTGTTACGTCTCCAATGTATCTATAATTTTTGATTGTTCCATGCCATTATATATTCTGTTTTGGATGTTTAATGGGCTGTATTATACACTTTTATATTATTTTTGGGACTAACCTACTGACCCAAGGCCCAGTGCAAATGTTGTTTTTTTCCTATTTCAGTGTTCCGCAGAAAAGGAATATCAAACGGAGTCCAAACGGAATGAAACCTTTGGGAGAGTTATTTTTGGAACCGTATCTACGCAGAAGACTTGGAGTACACGCGAGGGAACGAGAGATGCAGCCACGAGGATCCAGGGTGCGCCTAGGGGGGGCAGGCGCGCCCCCACCCTCGTGGGCCCCCTCTCGCTCCCCCGATGCCGTCCTTCCTCCTATATATATCCATGTACCCTGAAAACATTGAGGCAACAGAGAAAACCCTAATTCCACCGCCGCAACCTTCTGTTCCCCTGAGATCCCATCTTGGGGCCTATTCCGGAGCTCCGCCGGAGGGGGGATCGATCACGAAGTGCTTCTACATCAACACCATAGCCTCACCAATGAGTTGTGAGTAGTTTACCATAGACCTTCGGGTCCATAGTTATTAGCTAGATGGCTTCTTCTCTCTTTTTGGATCTCAATAAAAAGTTCTCCTCGATCTTCGAGGAGATCTATTCGATGTAATCTTTTTGCAGTGTGTTTGTCGAGATCCGATGAATTGTGGGTCTATGATCAAGATTATCTATGAATAATATTTGATTCTTTTCTAAAATCTTTTATGTATGATTATAATATCCTTGCAAGTCTCTTCAAATTATTGGTTTGGTTTGGCCTACTAGATCTATAGTTCTTGCAATGGGGAAGTGCTTGGCTTTGGGTTCAATCTTGCGGTGTCCTTTCCCAGTGATAGCAGGGCAGCAAGGCACATATTGTATTGTTGCCATCGAAGATAAAAAGAAGGGGTTTATATCATATTGCTTGAGTTTATCCCTCTACATAATGTCATCTTGCTTAAAGCATTACTCTGTTCTTATGAACTTAATACTCTAGATGCATGCTGCATAGCGGTCAATGTCTGGAGTAATAGTAGTACATGAAGAATCGTTTCGGTCCACTTGTCACGGACGTGATGCCTATATATAATGATCATGCCTAGATATTCTCATAACAATGCTCTTTTCTATCAATTGCTCGACAGTAATTTGTTCACCCACCGTAGAATTTTGCTATCATGAGAGAAGCCACTAGTGAAACCTATTGCCCCGGGTCTATTCTCAACATATTAATCTGCCATCTACTTTACTTTGCTTTATTTACTTTCTATTATTATACCAAAAATATATTATACTATCCTATCTATCTGATCTCACTTTTGTAAGTCACCGTGAAGGGATTGACAACGCCTTATCGTGTTGGCTGCGATGTTCTTATTTGTTTGTGTAGGGGCGAGGGACTCGCGCGTGGTCTCCTACTAGATTGATACCTTGGTTCTTAAAACTGAGGGAAATACTTACGCTACTGTGCTGTATCACCCTTTCCTCTTCGAGGGAATACAACGCAAGCTCGAGAAGTAGCATTAACATAGAACAACATGAGTGTTGTGTTAATTTTAGGGATTTTTTGGGGTTCTCTTGGACAATTTTATACATTAACTGGGTTTTCTAGGAATTTTATGTGCATAATTCAAATTTGAACTAAATGCACATGCTCTAGTGCAAAAAAATGCGTTGACATATCAGATGTGTGTCCTTGGGTGCATGCTTAGGTCCCATGCAAGAAATGCGAATGAATTTCAAACACCAGGGCACTGTTGATTGCCGTCAAAACGTTGAGATACTTTGTTTTTAAATTCTAGTAAAATCCAAAACTCGTCTGAAATTCATGAAACTTTGCATGATATCATGGAGCGACATCAACATGTTGTGGTAAGCATTTTGTCCCATTTGTGGCAGTTTGGGTATAAACTTCTCGCAAACCAGAGCTTCTCACAACAAGCCTGATGATTTTGGTAGGGAATGTGCCACCTTTGGGGACGGAACGATATCCATTGCCTCTTATTGCTTTCAATTTTTTTCTAGTGTCAACATAGAACAACATGGGGATAATTATATTTATGCCCCTAGTTGTGTCCCACTCGGCTGTTTTACCCCTAATTTCGAAAAGTCATCGATTCTGTCAAAGTCACTTCACTCCTCTTATGCTTTTGCCCTTTGACGATTTGACCATCAGTTTGAAAACTTCATAACTAATTCACACTAAATCAGAAAAATGCAAATAAGATACTAATATGTTCAGAAAGACATCACATATATGTTAGTGTCATTTGCATTCATGACAAAAGTGTTGGAAAGTGCACATCCGAGTTTTAGCTCTTATGATACCACCATAAATAATTAAATTTAAACAAAATCAAAAAATTCAAAAACTAATTTTGTGGCAAAGCATGACAAATGTTTTAAGTGCTTGCCAAGTTTCATCACAGACTGACATTTGTGGATGACGTGAGAAAAACAATCAACACTCCAAAATAGATTATTTTTTTGCCACGACTTCCACGAATGTCGTTCCGTGATGAAACTTGGCAAGCACTTAGAACATTTTGTTAGTCTTTCCCTCCAATTATTTTTTTTTGATTTTTTTTTTATTTTTTTACTTTACTATTGATAGTGGTATCATAAGAGCTAAGACTAGGATGTGCACTTTCCAACACTTTTGTCCTGAATGCAAATGATACTGACATATAGGTGATGTTTTCCCGAACATTTTGGTATCTTATTTGCATTTTTCTAATTTATTATGAATTAGTGATGAAGTTTTCAAACTGGCGGTCAAACGGTCAAAGGGCAAAAACAGAAGAGGAGCGAAGTGACTTGGACAGAACCGGTGACTTTTGGAAATTAGGGGTAAAACAGCTGAGTGGCACACAACTACGGGCATAAATCTAATTATCCCAACAACATGAGTGTTGTGCCAATTTTAAGAATTTTTTGGGGTTCGATTGGACATTTTTATACATTAACTGGGTTTTCTAGGCATTTTATTTCCATAATTCAAATTTGAACTACATGCACATGCTCTAGTGCCGAACAATGGGTTGACATATCAAATGGGTGTCCTTGGGTGCATGCATAGGCCCCATATAAGTTATGGGAATGAATTTCAAACACCAGGGCACTATTGATTGCCAGCAAAACATTCACATACTTTGTTTTTAAATTCTAGTAAATCAAAACTCGTCTGGAATTCATGAAACTTGGCATGCTATCATGGAATGGCACCCGACACGATGTGGTAATTTTTGTGTCCATTTTGAGAGAAGACGCACTCGAATAACAACCAACAAAGGCATTTTGAAACAATAGATGCCACTTTAACATCTCGAAAGTTTTGTATAATTTAAACCGTGTGCGTTCTGTTAACCATTCACGTGGCGCCGCGTGTCACTCTTTTAATGGCTAGGGGTGCCGTGCGGACAGCTGCTTGAGTGAATGGGAGGCATGCGAGCGCAGTCCGCTGTGCAAGCTGACTGAGAGGCGTGCAAGTTGTCCTCCAATGCGCAGGCTCATCGGGAAGCATGTGAGTTGTACGCTGTGCAGGCTCACTGGGAAGAGAGCCCTTTGACTTCCATGGCCACCCGCCTTGCTCGCATCCTCTCCATTAATGGTGCCTGAGCCGCTGTTTAATATAGGTGGCCTTACTGTTCGCCTCCCATTCCCCTCCCGCAGAGCTCCACCAATGCCATGACGCAGAAGGATCATCTGCCACTAGTCTTCCAGTTACTGAAGTCGACTCTGAGCCGGAGGAGATAGAAAATAAGGAGGAATGGGGCCTCATGGACATGGTCTGGAATGAGCTGGCCGCATCGGTTGCTGCCCCCACGCCCGTCCCAGCTCCCATCCCCACTCCCGTGCCAGCTGTTGGGAAATGTAGCATGCAATTTTAGAAAAGTCCTACGTTCACATAAGATCTATCTACGAGAGGTATAGCAACGAGAGGGGGAGAGTGTGTCCACATACCCTCATAGACCGAAAGCGGAAGCATTTGACAACGCGGTTGATGTAGTCGAACTTCTTCTCATTTCGACCGATCAAGCACCGAACGTACGACACCTCCGAGTTCTGCACATGTTTAGCTCGATGACATCCCTCGAACTCTTGATCCAACAAAGTGTCAAGGGAGAGTTCTGTCAGCACGATGGCATCAATACAAAAAAACACACATCCATGACATTTTGGGCCGAACGAAAAAAAATTATGTCATACTTATGACACTTCTATGATGATAATTGTGACAAAACCCGATATCATCATAGATGTGGTGGGGTCCTACTTCTATGACAAAAAATCATCAGAGAAAATGGGGTTTTCGTCCTGGGCGGGCCAGATACGCAGCTGCATGACATTCTTTGGGCCATCCATGACGGAAAAAACTGTGGTAGAAGCCAGGGCGGGGAAAATATCGGGGTGTTCCCGGTTACGGTGGGTGGTCGGGGCCGAGCGATGCACATTTCTCTCGTACACGCATGCGCGTGGGTGCGAGGCATTGGGCTCTAACTGAACCCGAGCGAGGCGTTGGGCTCTAACTGAACCCGAGCGATTGCGCTGCAGGGTACATGTTACTGAACCCGAGCGATCGATCGATGGCTGTTAACTGAACCCAATCGAGCGATTCCTTCGCTACTGCTGCTAATTGAAGCCGATCGATGCTGCCTCTAGATGAACAATGAGCGTTGCTGGGGGGTATGGATGAACGATTCCCGGTGGGGGTGGATGAATAGGACCCCGTGGTGTTGCCTCTGGATGAACAGGACCCCGATCGATTAAGCCGGTTGGGGCTGGATGAACAGGACCCCGTGGAGGGCTGGATGAACAGGAGCACCCTATGGAGGGCAGGATGAACAGTAGACGGTGGAGGGCTGGATGAACAGTAGCCCGTGGAGGGGTGGTTGAACAGGAGCCCGTGGAGAGGGCTGGTTGAATAGTAGCCGGTGGAGTAGCGTGCGGTCGTGGCTGGATGAACAGGAGCCCGTGGATGAACAGTCGCAGGTGGAGGCTGGAGAAGGTCAACGGTGGATGAACAGTAGCCCGTGGAGGCTGGAGGGGGTCGACGACGGAGATGAACAGTATCCTGTGGAGTCCCGTTTTGTGGTACGCCACATCCCTCCCGATGAACAGGACCCCCGTTTCGAACATAGCGCTCCAACACAAGTCTGTTTCCTCCGTTTTGCGGTACGCCACACCCCTTCCGATCAATAGGACCCCCGTTTCGACTGTAGGAGGTCCGTTTCCTCCGTTTTGCGGTACGCGATACCCCTCCCGATGAACAGGATCCCGTTTCGAACGTGGCCGGTCGAACACAAGGCCGTTTCCTTTGTTCTGCGGTACGCCATGCCTTGTTTCCATCAGCTATTCCGTCCAAGCCCTCCCGATGAACACGACGACACATTCCGTTCCGACCCAACCGGTTAGCTCCCCACAAACACGACGACGACGATGTTTCTCCGTTCCGACCCAGCCATGTACGCGAGCCCTGGCCGTATGTATGCCGAGTAGGCGTTCGAGACCCTGCCCGTATGTATGTACGTGGTCGTATTTTCTTTCTTGCACACTGGCCGCTAAACGTACGTGTACATGCTACATGCGCGCCTCTACTACGACACATGTGCGCCTCTACATCGACCAGTATGTATGTACACGTTCACGACCATAATGACAACGCTACGTACACTTCGGCCAGGTGGGTCCCGACTGTCAGGCACTTCCTTGCTTGCGAAGATGTAGCTGGTGGGTCCCTGTAGTCTGGGGGGCGAATCGTTTTCTTTTTGCCCGGACGCACTTCCTTGTGTGCGAGGATGTAGCTGGTGGGTCCCAGCAGTCAGGGGGAAATGATTTTTTGCAAAATACGGTGGCCCGTCCGGTGGGACGCAGCTGTCAAGTGGAGGAATAATTATTTTGCACGTAATAAGGAGGCACTTCCTTACTGCGACCGTGGACCCAGCTGTCAGCCTCTCCACGTACAGTCCACGTCCGATGGAAGCCATTCCTTGACCACATTGACCGCGCCGTGCTGAGAGCACCAGGGCGATGGACGACGGCGAGGCCTAGGAAGGGAACGACGTGGAGCCGGGGAAGACCCGGCAGTGGATGCCCACACGTAGAGGAGTACGAGGGTTCACTGGTTCGCTGCGGTGTGAGGCTGCCGTCACCACATAATAACAGGGGGTGTGGGTGAGTAGAGGGATGGACTGGCCAGCGGTGGGAATAGTAGGGGCGGTGAGGCCTCCGCGGCAGCACAGTCGGCCACGGGAGTCAGGCGCATGCGGCATGACCGGCGCTGCTTTGGGCGGCTGGAGCAACAAGACCAGAGGTTGAAGAAGCACTACGGCCGTTGGATGGACATTGTACGGTCACTGGAGCTAGAATCGTTCATATTGACTAAGTTGACAAAGCACTCCGTCCCCGTCAACTTAGTAGGCCCACAAGTCAGCCTCCCACCAAGGTGGGTCCCAACCAACAGGGGGAGTATTCATTTTTTTGCTCGTAATAAGGAGGCACTTCTGGTGGGTCTGAGCTGACAGCGGGGGGAACATTTTTTTCGCACAATACGGTGGCCTATCCAATGGGTCCCAGCAGTCAGGGGGAAAAGTTTTTTCGCGAAATACGGTGGCCCGTCCGGTGGGTCCCTGCTGTCAGGTGGAGGAATCATTATTTTTTGTGTAATAAGGAGGCACTTCCTTGCTGCCGTCGTGGACCCAGCTGTCAGCCTCTCCACGTACAGTCCACTTCCGATGGAAGCCGTTCCTTGATCACGTTGACCACGCCGTGCCGAGAGCACCTGGGCGGTGGACGACGACGAAGCCTAGGAAGGGGACGACGCGGAACCGGGGAAGACGCGATAGTGGAAGCCCGTGCGGAGAGGAGTACGAGGGTTCACTGGTTCGGCTGCTGTCGTGGTTTTCACGGTAGATGTCCTAGCGAAAGGACTTAGTCGTGAGGCCATCACTATGGGTTAGCTTAAAGGGGTTAAATCGAACAAAGAACACATGGGTTTTATACTAGTTCGGCCCCTTCGATGAAGGTAAAAGCCTACGTCTAGTTTGGTGTGTATTGCTAGGGTTACGCTGACCAGGGAGCGAATCCGCTTTGCCCGTGTCTCGAGCTATAGTTGTCTGTCTTGAACCGTCGCCGGGTCGTCCCTTTATATAAGAGGTGACGCCCGGTCCGGTTTACAGAGTCCCGAGGCCGGCTCATAAACGTGTCCGCCTCGGTCTCTGTTCTTTCTATCTTACATCCCAAGTTACATAGTATGACAGTTTACAAATCATGGCCTCTAACTTGGGCCCTAAGCCTCTTGGGCTGAAATCTCCTACTTCATGCTCCACTGGGCCTTTGATAAAATAATCTTGATAACGTAAACCGGCCCCTCCTGGGCGGTTTATACCTGGTAGTAATATCCCTGACATTAGGCCCCAGATTGATTTGAACCTGTTCATGTCAATCTTCAAAAATCTTGTACAGATTTTCCTTCCTGCAACTTCGTCATGCTTTGTAAACCGGCATGACATCATCCCTTAAGATCACTTTAAACCGTCGTGACGCCATCTACGCATTTAATACTCGCACCTGTTTTTTACCTTTATTCATTAAAGCTCCGAAGATCGAGGCGACAACATCATCCATATCCGCCTTTTAGGCTCCTCGATTCCCGCACCTGCCGTTTTATCCCTTCGGCTTATAAATAGGGCCGAGGGGCATCTCTTTTCCCCCATTTATTCTTCTTCCTCTGTCCACCAGCGCTCGAGCTCCGCCACCGTCCGTCGAACTCGTCGTCTTCATCAAGCCCGGTCGCTGCATCAACCTGAACGCCTCCAGAGACTCGCCGGCGCCTCTCCGCTTCCATTGCCTCAGGTACATCCACTTTTTTCTTTCCCGTAGATCTCAGTTCTAGGGTTTCATGCGAGCTCGTAGATGAGTCCCTGTTCTTCGCGGTTCTTCGCCATAGACAGTACTTAGCCGTAGATCTCAAACTTTAGGTCTACCATCGTAAGCATGACTCCGCTCCGTCGTCGTAATCTTATTTCTCCCAATACTGCTAGTTTAGACTGAATCTGCTAAAGACCTTCGTTGTTTCCGCTGAATATAACTTGAATTATTTTTGAGTTTTCCATATGTTGTAGATCCATATCTTACTGCTGCTTGCGTAAAAGTTGTTTCTCCACACTTTAGACCTACATCTTATCTGCCTGTGTTGGCGGTTTAACTTTAGATCTGCGCCTTACCTGCCTGTGTTTGGCGGTTTAACTTTTCCTTTCAAACTTCATAATCCGGTAGACGTCATGCTTATTGCTGTTCCGAATATTTAATTCAATAGACACCATTAGGCCACTGCTTAAACCGCCATTTAGACCAGTACCTTCATAAATCATACCGGTTTAAATATGCGTAGATCACAAACCGGATCTTCATTGTATTTTCAGCCTTCCCTTTTGAAAAGATGACTTCCGCCGCCAAGCAGTTTGTCTCCTGCAACTGGGTCCCATCCCGGATCACTGAGGACAATTTAGAGAAGATGGCCTCCATTGGCGCTTTAGGTCCAAAGGATGTCCTTCACTGGAGAGCCCCCGAAAAAGAGTGTCCTCCTAATCCCAAGGAGGGAGAAATTGTTGTCTTTTTCGATCACCTGGCCCGGGGATTTAACCCTCCAGGGTCAAAGTTTTTCGCGACGTGTTGGCAAATTTTCAGCTCCATCCCCAAGACATAGGTCCCAACTCTGTATCAAATATTTGCAACTTCCAAGTCTTCTGTGAAGCCTATCTGCAAGAGGAGCTGACAGTGGAGCTATTCCGTGACTTCTTCCATTTAAACCATCGGACTGAGTTTCATGATGGCCCAAATACTGAACTTGGCGGAATGAGTATTCAGAAGAGGAAAGATGTCAGTTTTCCTCATGCTATTCTCCACAGCCATCCAAAGGAATGGAATCAAACTTGGTTCTATTGTGTAGACACTTCACCAGAAGGGGAAAATCCACTGCCGGGTTATCGCCCCCACCGTCTTCTAGAGAGCCATCATTTCCCACAGCGCTTAAGTGCCCAAGAGCGAGCTCAATATGCCCCTCAGCTTTCAAAGCTCAGGGCCTTTGTAGACAACGGACTGACAAGAGTTGATTTCGTCCGCTGCTGGCTTTCTTGGAGCATTCTCCCGTTAAGCCGGCGTTCCGGTTTAATGTGTGAGTATACTAGGAACCCCAAGGACCCTTTGCGCCACACAGATACGGTGCTATCAGAAACTGAGGTTAACGAATCTGTCAAGAAATTGCTGAATATACCTCTAGAAGAGTGCAGTCAGACCGGATTGGCACCCTTCTGCGTGACCAATAAACCGCCGTCGGTAAGAAATTCTTCTGTCTCTTTGCTTTATTTTAATCCGTCTATAGTATTTGGCTTAGTAATATGCTTTTATTCCTTTGAACAGGAAAATGATCCTTTCTAGAAGAGGAAAACCCAAGACAAACCGGTGAAGCCAGTCCGCAAAAAGACCCTGGCTGTGAAGAAGCACAAGAAGAAACCCACTGCCGCATCCGGATCAAATGCGGAGGAAGATGATCCGGCCTCTGAGGTACCACCTAGTTCTTATAACTTTTTAGTCTTTCCCTTGCCTGCATTTTTATTAACAATGACTGTTCCTAGGGTCTGGCTGAAGGCAGTAAAGCAGGCGATGTTGAGGTAATCTCTCTTTCCTCCGATTCAGAATCACCGCCACCAAAAATTCATCGGGTAGTCCGGAAATTTCAGTTTTCTCATCCTTATGCTCAACTGGATCCAAACTTTCTTTTGAAGAAACAGCAACATGAAGCTCGCCGCACTACTCGCCATTGTGGTTATGTGGTTGAATCCACATGATTACCACATACTCCGGCTCGAAGGCGTCGCTCTGAGGTTTTACTTACTCCAACTGCTCTTTTCCCCAAAGCAGGTCTTATTCGTCAACCCCTTAATCCGTCTGACTCGAATTATCAGGAAACTCCTCTCTCTTCTTCCGGCGAATCAACCGCCACACAAGTTCCTGTTCTCAAGACTGTTCACGGGTAAGCTGTCTTTTACTCCGTCCGGGTTAACTTCTCCTCTTTAACTTCTGATTTTCATTGTCTCTTTAATCCTTTCACAGTATGCCCAAGCCTAGCAAAAAGGCCAAATTGAATAAGACGGCAGTTGACAATACCACTTCTGGACAAGCAGATGATCCTGAGCTTGCCGACCCCTTGGAAGATAATGTTGAAATTCCACATGATGATCCTCGTCCTATGGATCAAGAAAATCTTGCTGCTCAGGGGGATGATCCCATGGATCATACTGCTGAACCGGCCAGCCCTGCCCGGACTAGCCTTGCTCGGGCTAGTCCGGCTCCTGCTAGTCCTATTCATGCCAATCCCACTGCTGTTGATCCTTCCAGGCCAACTGCTACTTCAACTGATGATGTTGAGATTACTGGGACCGGTTTTACCACCCCAGGAGAGCCTGTCGCTTTGGCCAAACACACTGCCAAGGAAGAGTTTCTCCACAAAGACAAGGGCAAGTGGAACACCGACTTGTCCAGTTATGCTCAGCTCAGTGCTCAGGAGCTTCATTCCGGGTACTTAAACCGGCTGCATACCAGCCGTGACTATGAAGCCGGCTTGGTGAATTTAATGAAGGAACACTATGAGGTAACTTCTTTTCCTTTGTCTTTCATTTCTGCTTGTGCCTTTGTAACTGTACCTTTAGTCCATCGTTGCCCCCAAGTGCCGGTTCAGCCTTTAAGTGTGAACCAGGACTTCAGTAGATCAACTAGAGTAGCTTTGATTTGCATGTGTAGCCCCCAAGTGCCGATTTACTCCAGTGAGGGTGAACCGGGACTTTTCCTTTTGTTAGAACAATGTCACATTAGCCCCCAAGTGCCAAGTGTATAACTTGTTTATGTGATTGGGACTTGTCAGAAAAAATTGCTTGTTGTTACTTCAAATATACATTAGCCCCCAAGTGTCAAGTGCATAACTGGTTATGTGCTTGGGACTTTGATTGAATTGCTCAATGAATATTTGATATGCTTTCACTCTTGGCAGACTGACTTGAACCGGAGGGCTTCTGAAATAACTGAGCTCTGGGATAGCTTAAAGTTCCAAGAGACTGCTTCTGTTAAGGTCAAGGAGGAGCTTACTCTTGCTTTAGCTAATATGGAGAAGCTCCAAAAGGATTTTGAAGTGGAGCGGTCAGCTTGGGAGGTGGAAAAGGCTACTTTGGAGAAAAGAGCCATTGCTGCTGAGGTTGCGCTTAACCCGGTAACAGAAGAGCTGTCCGGGTTGAGGCAGCAAATAAATGATATGACATCTGCCATCTTCGGTAAGTTCTCCTGACATAAGCTTATCCTTGCAATTCAGTACTGCTCCGGTTTAACTTATAATTTCAATGCAGGGAGGCGCATCACTCATCTTGGAGATGATGTGCGAAAGAAACTGAAAGCTGCGTACACCTTGGTAGAGCAGCTTTATTCCGGCGCTTAGAGGGCCATCAGCGCTATCACGCACAATAAGCCGGCTCTCACCACCATCCAAGGTACCTTAGAAAAGCTATCAATTCTGCCTGCCTGCATTGTCGAAGTGAAGAAGTCATCCGCAAGAGCCGACTCTCTAATGGCTCTAACCCGAGCAAAGGCGTGTGTTCCGGACTTTGATCCGGCGGAGGCAATGAACGGCTATCCGAGCATGAAGGAAGACGGATCAGCCTTCTTTAATGATGATCTTCGCGCTTTAACCAAGGATATGCGGCCTCTTGCCATTAAACTTGCTGATGAAGCGGATTTATCAAGATATCATCCGGGTTATGATATGGAGAATGTACGGGTTGAACGTCCGTCCTATGATATCGAAAATCTTATTCCGCATGTCCGTAAGCACACCTTCGCTCCTGACATTGATCCGTCAGACCTTTTCACTGATGAAGTTTATTTCTGAGCTTTGGCCAAGATTAACTGGACCACCACTGACTTCCAACAGCTTGAAGAAGCCGCCGAAGACCCGGAACAAGCTGACCCTCAGCCTTCAAAGCGAGCTGAAGCAGAATCGTAAACCAGCTCCGGTTTATCTTTATGTCTTGAGTACTTTGAGAAAAACTGATATTCTTTTGGGCCTTTCAGCGCCTTGTAATAGGATAGCTGAGATACTCTGTGCTTTGTCCCATATTATCTTTGTGAGATTGCTTTGATTGGCAACTTTTGAAAAATATCCTGCTTTCAATGCTTTTGACGGTTTACTCTACCTGTTTCTGCATAAAACAATTTTCAAAGTGTCCTGGCGGTTTACCACCGGATGGGTCATAATGCCCAAGCACATGATCTAAGTTAAATAACTTTGAACTATGTACAAAATATAAGTATGTACCATACCTGCAATTAAGTGTATCTGAATAAACCTTAATCCGGCAGGAATGATCGAAGGTGTAGGTGTCGATGACTCCCTTGATTATTTTTCGGCTTTTTATGAAGGCCGAACCGGGTTACAATGAACTCCGGTTTATCTATAGTTTAGTGCTGGTGTTTATAACCGAGACCATAACTCTGTAAACATAGATGTAGTGGCAACTTTATAGTCATCCGCTCCTTGAATCAATGGACTTGGTTGAAAAACCAATGACCTTGAAGATAAAGATTTGAGAAAACATAAAACAAAGTTTTTTGGGCAAATAAGACCATGTAGTCGAGGCTTTTTATGAGCTGCCAGGCTCCAAATTCGAGGCTTTTTATGAGCTGCCAGGCTCCAAATTCGAGGCTTTTTATGAGCTGCCAGGCTGCTGTCATTAACTATTTTTGCAAAGCCTGTTAAGATGGTCTGCAATCCTTAACCAAATCATCAATGTCAAATGCTACCAAGTTCAAAAATCCAGTAAAGATTTTACTTGTGTAATCACTTGATGATCGTTAATTTAACGTTACCATGTTCAGGGTCCATAAGGATTGACTTGTGTGTACGTTCTACGGGTCATACCAGGTTTACCTGGGCGGCGTGACTTACTTGATGCAGGCAGGTTAATCCGCGGTTTTAGGTGTATAGACCAAGCTTCCAAGTCGTGTTTACTACAAGAGTTTTCAACTCGCTGATGACTTGCATCAGGAGCCCCCAGGTAGCGTTTGAGCATTGCTCGTCGGGGCCTATGTTTGAGTTGTGCTAGGCATCAAACTCTCTTTTGCCCCTCATCATCATGTGGAAATTGCCGAAGCGACCAGAGTTGTGCTCTTTTGATGGTCTTGATGCGGTCGCCGGTTTAAGAGGCCATAGGAACTCCCTTGCCCGCAGAAGCCCCCATGTGATACTCTTATGGAAAATGCGGCTGATACCCTGGTTTACCGGGGGCGCCGGTTTATTATATTGATCATAATATATACATTGTAAAGATATGTACATAAAGCGGAGCCTATAGCTCAAACATAGTAAGGTCGAAGAAGAGCGATGTTCCACGGCTGCTTGAACTCCTCCTCCGCCGTGCGTGAATCCTTATGTTCTCGAACGTCGATGAGGTAGTATGATCCGTTGTGCAAGTTCTTGCTGACCACAATGGGTCCTTCCCAAGGTGGGAATAGCTTGTGCATGTCTGTCTGGTCTTGAATGAGCCGGAGCACCAAATCTCCTTCTTGAAACGTCCTGGTTTTAACCCGGCGACTGTGGTACCGGCGCAGATCTTGCTGATAAATCGCCGATCGAGCTGATGCCATGTCCCGTTCTTCATCCAGCCGGTCCAACGCATTTTGTTTTGCTTTTTCATTATCCGCTTCAACATAAGCCGCCACTCGCGGTGAGTCATGACGGATATCACTAGGGAGAACCGCTTCAGCTCCATATACCATGAAGAAAGGCGTGTACCCTGTGGATCTGTTAGGCGTAGTGTTGATGCTCCATAATACAGAAGGCAACTCCTCCACCCAACAACCCGGTGTTCTCTGCAAAGGAACCATAAGCCGGGCTTGATGCCTCTCAAGATCTCTTGATTGGCTCTTTTAGCTTGGCCATTAGACTGAGGGTGAGCTACTGATGATACATCAAGGCAGATATGCTCTCGTTGACAGAACTCCTCCATAGCCCCCTTGGATAGATTGGTGCCATTATCAGTTATAACGCTGTGTGGAAAGCCAAACTGGAGAATCACCTTTTTGATGAATTGAACCACCGTTGCCGCATCACACTTACTGACAGGCTCCGCCTCAACCCATTTGGTAAACTTGTCCACCGCCACCAAAAGGCGGGTCTTTTTATCTTGTGATCTCTTGAAGGGTCCAACCATATCAAGCCCCCAAGTCGCAAACGGCCAAGTGATTGGAATCATCCTCAACTCCTGCGCCGGTATATGAGCACGTCGTGAGAATTTCTGGCAAGGATCACATTTCCTGACCAAGTCCTCTGCATCGGCATGAGCCGTCAACCAGTAGAACCCATGACGAATAGCCTTAGCCACCAAAGATTTTGAACCGGCATGGTGACCACAATCTCCTTCATGGATCTCTCTAAGAATGTCACAGCCCTCCTCTGGTGACACACACCGCTGAAATGCCCGAGAAATGCTGTGATGATGAAGTTCTCCATTGACAATAGTCATTGACTTGGACCGCCGAATTATCTGTCTAGCCAAAAATTCATCCTCTGGTAACTCACCTCAGTTCATGTATGCTAGGTAAGGAAGCGTCCAATCCGGAATGACATGAAGTGCCGCGACCAATTGCGTCTCCGAATCTGGAAAAGCCAGGTCCTCCTCTGAAGGTAACTGCACTGACGGATTGTGCAACTCATCCAAGAAGGTATTAGGTGGAACCAGTTTACGCTGAGAACCCAGCTGGCTTAACGCATCAGCCGCTTCATTTTTTCGCCGGTCTATATGATCCACCTGATAACCCTTGAAGTGTCCAGCGACAGCATCCACCTCTCGTCGATATGCTGCCATGAGTGGATCCTTGGAGTCCCACTAGCCAGATACTTGCTGTGCTACTAGGTCTGAATCGCCAAAGCACTTAACCCGGCTTAAGTTCATATCCTTGGCCATCCGCGGACCATGTAGGAGAGCCTCACATTCAGCAGCATTGTTAGTGCAAGGGAACATTAAACGGAGGACATAACAGAACTTATCACCTCGTGGGGAAGTTAACACGACTCCAGCCCCCGAGCCCTCCAACTGCCTTGAACCATCAAAGTGAATAGTCCAATATGTGTGATCCGGCTTTTCCTCAGGTGCTTGCAACTCTATCCAATCGTTGATGAAATACACCAATGCTTGGGACTTTATCGCAGTACGGAGCACATACTTTAATCCGTGCGGGCTAAGTTCGATGGCCCACTTTGCAACTCGCCCGATAGCTTCTCTGTTCTGGATTATATCCCCCAACGGGGCTGAACTGACAACGTTGATTGGGTGGCCCTGAAAATAGTGCTTTAGCTTCCGGTTTGCCATGAAGACTCCATACACCAGTTTCGGCCAATGCAGATATCTCTGTTTTGACTCAATGAGTACCTCACTGATGTAGTAAACCGGCCACTGAACTGGATATTCCTTGCCTTCCTCCTTGCGCTCCACCATAATGGCAACACTTACTGCACGGGCATTAGCAGCCACGTATAACAACAGTGGCTCATTATCAACTGGGGCATCAAGGACTGGTGGCTCTGCTAATTGCTTTTTCAGGTCCTCAAACGCAGCATCAGCAGCATCACTCCATACAAAGCAATCTGTCTTTTTCATAATCTGATAAAGCGGGATAGCCTTCTCCCCCAAACAGCTGATAAACCGGCTGAGAGCCGCAATACGACCCGCCACGCGTTGGACATCATTGATGCACGCCGGTTTAGCCAAGGATGTAATCACCTTGATCTTCTCCGGATTAGCTTCGATTCCGCTGTTCGATACTAAGAACCCCAGGAGCTTGCCTGCCGGAACACCAAAAACACACTTCTCCGGATTGAGCATCATTTTATAAACACGGAGATTGTTGAAGGTCTCTTTCAGATCTGCTACCAATGTCTCCTCCTTCCTGGATTTCACCACAATGTCATCCACATATGCGTGAACATTCCGCCCAATCTTTCCATGAAGGCAATTCTGCACACAACGCTGGTAGGTCGCCTGGGCACTCTTGAGCCCAAATGGCATAGATACATAGCAGAAGGCTCCAAAGGGAGTTATAAAGGCTGTCTTCTCCTGGTCCTTAACTGCCATGTTGATCTGATGATAACCTGAGTATGCATCCAAAAAACTTAGCCGCTCACATCCTGCTGTAGCATCAATGATTTGATCAGTACGAGGGAGAGCAAAAGGATCAGTTGGGCAAGCCTTGTTCAGATCCGTGTAATCAACACACATTCTCCAAGTGCCATTTTTCTTAAGTACTAGCACCGGATTAGCCAACCACTCTGGATAAAATACCTCAACTATAAAGCCTGCGGCTAAGAGTCTAGCCACTTCTTCTCCGATAGTCTTGCGCCTCTCTTCATTGAAGCGGCGCAGATATTGCTTGACCGGTTTAAACTTAGGATCAATATTGAGATTGTGCTCAGCGAGTTCCCTCGGTACACCTGGCATATCACAAGGCTTCCATGCAAAGATGTCCCGGTTCTCACGGATGAACTCGATGAGCGCGCTTTCCTATTCTGTATCTAGGTTAGCACTGATAGTGAACTGCTTAGATGAATCGCCAGAAACAAAGTCCACTTGCTTGGTCTCTTTCGCTGATTTGAACTTCAAAGCCGGATCATGCTTTGTGGTTGGTATTTTCAGCGGAGACATATCTGCCGAATCAACATTGTCCTTATAAAACTTCAGCTCCTCGGTTGCACAAACCGCTTCAGCATAAACTGCATCACGTTCCTTGCATTCCAATGCAATCTTGCGGCTCCCATGGACCGTAATAGTTCCCTTGTGGGCTGGCATCTTGAGCTGTAGATAGACACAACATGGCCTAGCCATGAACTTGGCCTAAACCGGCCGCCCAAACAAAGCGTGGTATGGGCTCTTGATATTTACCACTTCAAAGGTCACGGTCTCTGACCTGGAGTCGTGCTCATCTCCAAAGGTAACCTCTAGATCGATCTTGCCAACTGGATATGCCGATTTACCTGGCACCACCCCATGGAACACTGTATTGGACTGCCGAAGCTTTTTATCTGTCAGCCCCATACGCCGGAAAGTCTCATAGTACATAATGTTGATGCTGGTGCCTCCGTCCATAAGCACTTTAGTAAATTTGTAGCCACCTACCTGTGGTGCCACAACCAGCGCCAACTGACCCGGATTATCAACCCGGAGTGGATGATCCTCTCTGCTCCACACAATGGGTTGCTCAAACCAACGCAGGAAACGTGGTACCGCCGGTTCAACAGAATGTACTGTCCTCTTCAGAACTTTCTGATCCCGTTTGCACAAGCTCGTGGTGAAGACATGATACTGCCCACTGCTCAGTTCCTTCGGGTTATTCTGATATCCGGATTGCTGCTACTGCTGACGCTGTTGATTTCCCTGATTGTTATATCCGCCCTGACCATGCTGCTGGCTATGCTGATTGTGCCCATTGTGGTTGCTGTTATTACTGTGGTACCTTGAACCAGATCCACCACCTTGATAACCCGGACCCTGGAAGCCTGAGCCTGAACCGCCGGAGGGCCCATGATCGTACCGAGTCTGGTTCATGAATTCCTGCATAATGAAATAGTCCTTCCAGAGATGCGTAGCTGGTTTTTCTGGTGTACTGTGCTTCGGGCAAGGCACGTTCAACTGGCATTCCAGATTAATAGGTGGCCTCCCATTACGTGGATGCGGTCTACCCTTGCGGCGCTGCCCATCCTCCTGAGCGTTGGTGTTGGCCACAAAGTCTGAATTACCATCCGCTTTGCGCTTACCATTGTATCCTGGATTCGTCGGGTTGGGCTGCGGCGGTTTACCATTCTTGATCGCCTTCCCTGACTTGTCTCCATCAGCGTCTGGATGCCTGGTTTTATCAGAGTCTCCATACTTCACTAAAGCGCCCATGAGCGTCCCCATGTCATTGCAATCACGTTTAAGCCGTCCCAACTTTAGTCGCAAGGGTTCAAACTGGCAATTGCCCTCCAAGGTTACCACTGCTGTACTTGGGTTGATGCTATTGGAGGAGTGCAAGATTTCTGACACTCGACGCACCCAACTGCTTGTAGACTCCTGCTCTCCTTGAATGCAGGCAGCTAAATCAACAATGGACATTGGCTGCTTGCATGTGTTTTTGAAGTTATTGATAAACCGGCGCCGCAATTCGGCCCATGATCCGATGGAATTAGGTGGTAAACCCTTCAGCCAAGTACGAGCTGTGCCTTCGAGCATCATCGTGAAATACTTAGCGCATGCTGCATCATCCACATCCAGCATCTCCATTGCCATCTCATAACTCTCAACCCATGCCTCCGGAGCCAGATCAGCCGTGTAGTTGGGCACTTTGCGCGGTCCCTTGAAATCCTTGGGTAGTTTCACGTTCCGTAAAGCGGGGATGAGACACGGAACGCCCAGAGAACTGGACATGACCCCCGGTTCAACTGTGGTGGTGGGATGAACCGGCGTCGCCTGACGGGCTTCGTACTGCGCTGTTGCCTCGGCCTCCCGACGCTGCCTGGCCTGATCCACCACGTCTTGCGCGTTCGCCTCTCCTCCTGCCGGATTATCCCGCCTCGGCGGATTACGTCTCCGTGGACTACTTGATACGGCCGGTTCATCCAGATGCCTATTATAACTCCGGCTAGGGCGGGGAGTCGAATGAATCCTCTCCCGGATGTAGGAATAAGCTTGCTGTTGAGTTAGCGCCGTGTCCAGCAACTCCCTGGCCCGTCGTGCATCCACTGCTATGGGGGACGTTCCTTCAATGGGAAGGGCGGCCAGTCGTGAAGTGGCAGCAACTATGTTGTCCAACGGAATAGAATAATGACCAGGAGGGGTGGGCACATGTTGGGATGGTACAACTTGGCGGTTTGGCTCTGCGTCCGGTGGCTGAACCGACGCTCCCGTGCCTGGTGCTCCTCCTCGGTTCACCTCCGGCTGGTTACTGGTTCCTGCTCCTGGCGTGCTAAAGAGATTCCCTGCCTCATAAACCGGTGGCAAACGAGATCGTTGCCTTCTTATCATTACCTCGTGTGAAGCGGTCTGATCCAACATGAGTCGATAGGCCTGAGCATCAAGCTCCGCCTGCTTTGTAGCCATCCTAGCTTTCTCAGCAGCCAGGTCCAACTTGGCTTGCTCAATCTGGCCTTTCACCTGAGCAACCTCCGCGTCGTGCTGCTCCTTGATGGCCTGGGTTACCTCTACCGTTAATAACGCTATCAAAGTATCGACCAAGACGGATAAAGTATCAGACGGAAACGGGGGAGGATCTCCAGCTCTAGCTCCCATCGCTTCTGATGTCAATGCCGCTGTTGTTGAGGACTGTTGCATAGGTTGTGAACTGGCCATAAAGACAGCGACCCGGTTTGGCGGATCGAGGGAGTCCGGAATACTATCACCATCGGAACAACCCTCCGATCGATCGTCCTGTAGCAGATACAAATATTCTGTCTCTCCGGAAGAATATTCATCGCCGGAATAGACAACGGTCTCGCCGCCAGAGTCCGATCCGTCCTCGGTTTGCACTCCATGCACTGCTCCAACGAAGACGTGCTTCACGGCTGGCTGAATCCGGACTGGTCTCGCACGCTGAGCCGACTCGACGATGTTGGGGAAGATGTCCGGCTCAGGGCCCGGTTCGCCAATCCTGCCGATGAAGACGTGGAAGCCGCCGAAGGGGACCCGATACCCGTATTCGATTGAATCAGCCTCAGGGCCCCAACCTGCATCGTCGATGTAGATCTTGCCGCGACGACTCTTAGTCATCCGGCCCACTACATAGCTCTTGAGTCCTTCGAAGCTGCCCTTCAAGAACTCGAAACCATCGTGCGATAGCCCCATGGTGGGCGCCAACTGTCGTGGTTTTTTCACGGCAGATGTCCTAGCAAAAGGACTTAGTCATGAGGCCATTGCTACGGGTTAGCTTAAAGGGGTTAAAGCGGACAAAGGACACATGGGTTTTATACTAGTTCGGCCCCTTCGATGAAGGTAAAAGCCTACGTCTACTTTGGTGTGTATTGCTAGGGTTTCAATGACCAGGGAGCGAATCCGCTTTGCCTATGTCTCGATTTACAGAGTCCCGAGGCCGGCTCATAAACGTGTACGCCTCGGTCTCTGTTCTTTCTATCTTACATCCCAAGTTACATAGTATGACTGTTTACAAATCACGGGCTCTAACTTGGGCTCTAAACCTCTTGGGCTGAAATGTCCTACTTCATGCTCCGCTGGGCCTTTGATAAAATAATCTTGATAACGTAAACCGGCCCCTCCTGGGCGGTTTATACCTGGTAGTAATATCCCTGACAGCTGCGGTGTGAGGCTGCCATCGCTGCAGAATAGCAGGGGGTGTGGGTGAGTAGAGGGATAGCCTGGTCAGCGGTGGGAGTAGTAGGGGGCGGTGAGGCCTGCGCGGCAGCACAGCCGACCACGGGAGGCAAGAGCAGGCGGCACGACCGGCGCTGCTTTGGGCGGCTGGAGCAAGAAGACCAGAGGTTGAAGAAGCACGACGGCCGTTGGATGGACATCGTACGGTCACTGCAGCTAGAATCGTTTATATTGACTAAGTTGACAAAGCCCTTGGTACGCGTCAACTTAGTAGGCCCACGGGTTAGCTTCCGAAATAGTGCGCCCAAATGTCAGGGGGGGAATCATTTTTTGTGCAGGTGAAGCTAGAATATCCGAGATTGAAGAAGAAGCATGACATCCGTTGGATGGACATCCAACAGGCATTGCTGCTAGAACCGTGTGTTGACTATAAGTTGACAAAGCCTTGCATACGCGTCAACTATTTTTTTAGGGGACACGTCAACTTAGTAAGGCCACAAGTGTGTGGCAGAGAACTTATAGCCCATTTGAGATTTATAAGAATGTGCAGCCAATTTTTGAATTCGAATGGAATTTACTACAACCCATTTACTGTTTGTTAAAAGTACATCCCATTTCAACCAACCGTTCAAAAAGGAATTCAATAAAATTTCCCACATTTTGATGGGATCCGAAATATTTTTATCCCGAAATTTCTTGACAGATTAAATACTATTTCAATATAAATTTATATTACGTAAAAATTCAACGAAACATTGCACTCGCAACAATTAATGAAATTAAAATTTTCAATATCCAAAAATAATATTTTATAAAGTAATTAAGTGTTTGATGCATTTTTTATAGTTACTGCCCAGTTTTTATAATTACATCCCATTTATTATTTCTTAAAGCCCATTTTCTTGTTAAGCCTAATGTATCCCTCCTAGGAAAGATTTGCAGCCCAGCGGGGCGGAGAATAACAACTTGACCTTGCCTGCGTATTCCTAAAAAAAGTATAGTTGGGCTAGCCATTTTCAGCTTGCAAAAAATTAATATTTGGGCTGGATATCTGGCCTAGGCTAGACGGACCACAGCCCGCCTAGTTAATAGTTGCAGCGATGTTTTCGTTGTTGTTCAAAGGAGAAAAATTAATATCTGGGCTAACCATCGCTCAAGAAAAACTCTGCAGTGCTCACACCTCAAAAACACAAATACTGCTCGAGCTGCTTGGTCCCAGCTGTCGGCCGCTTCTTGTGTAATTCTCTCGTTTATTGACTACATAGGTTGACAATGGTGTGGGACCGTGATGTCAGGAAACCAGGAGGAAGCAAAAAAAATATAGTTTTATATACTAATAAGGAGATACTTGCGTACGTGCGGCTATGGCCCAGGTGGGTCCCCATTGTCATCCTCTCCAAGTAAAGTCATCTCCTCATCCTCGTGTCCGTTGACCATGTTGACAACGCGAGACGGCGGCGCCACAGCGAGCGCAATAACTCGAAGGACGACGGAGAGGGCCTTGCGGGCCCTACAAATGGTCTGATACAGCGCCCGCTGCTCATTCGGGAAGCCAGGATCATAGGGCCACATGTCCGTGATGGCATTGTCGTTCGCTTGTTCACCGGTGCTCGTTGAGGAGACGGAGGTTGCAGCACATGTCCTCCTGGGCTGGTAGCTCTTCCGCCATTAGGGCGTCAAAGTGTGGCCGCACCTGCTCTATGGTGAACACGGCATGAACCGGCTTGGACAGTGGCACCGGCTCCTGGTCGGAAGCTACGTCAATCGTCTGATTGTCGTCGCTCAGCTCAGTGAGGTAGCTGGCGAGCCAACATGTTCGGCTGCTGGATCGACCCGCTGCCAAGCACGAGTCTGACTACCCTGGCCCACCCAGACCGCCTCCCTCGCCCGCGCACGCTTTCCGCCTAAAATGGTCAGCGCCGCCCGCCCCGCTTGCCGGTGCATGCAATTGCTCTGCCTTCAAACGACACAAGTGCCGTCCATCCGTCCTTCTGTCACCCACATTAATGATACACGGTTGCCGAGGCGGCTACTCTGGCGCCACACGTCCGTCCCTCCGCCACCCACCATTGCTATATAAACTGCTGCGCCAGCCATAGCCGCCGTCATCCGCATCCGTTCCTATTCTCCTGTCCACACCACTACTGCCCACCATGGGTTCCTCGCGCTCAAGTGCTCTTCGGGACGGGCGGACGATGGACCACAAGGAGATGGCAGCCATTGCTGCCGACTGGCTTGCCGGCAGGCAGCCGGAGGACGACGACGACCCAATGGAGAACATGGTAGTCCACGAACCGGCGCCAACCCCCTCCTCCATGCCATCCTCGCCGGTGCATTGCACCATGACCACCGGCGAGGCCCGTGCCCAATATATGGACACGGTGAGGCAGAAGCACGAGGAGCAGTTCCGAGAGGCACAGGCTGACGCCGCCTACAACCACCATCTCCTCCAGGAGCACATGCAGGCGGAGGAGCAGATCGCCGTGGAGCAGGCGGAGCAGGAGGCGCTGCTCGACTCGTACCGCTCCGCCCGCGAGGGCCGCCTCGAGCGCTGGCGGTACCGCATGCGGGTGGCAGAGGCTGCGGCCACCTACAAAGAGGGCGATGAAGCGGGCGAGCCGTTGTTTGGCGAGATACAGGACAAGGCAGAGGACAATGCCGGCTCTGACGAGTCCCCGCTCTGCTGGTGTCGATGAGGCCCTCTTCCGCTGAGGCCCCACGGCGCCAACAACGAGGCAGAGGATACCGCCGGCTCCGCTAAGGCCCCACCCTGCCGGCAACGAGGGGGAGGATTTCCCCCGCTCCGCCGAGGAGCCGCCCGCCAGCAACGAGACAGAGGACATCGCCGGCTCCGCCGAGGCCCCGCCCCGCTGCCAATGAGGCTACGCCACATAGACAACGAGGAAGAGTAGAACACGGCAGGTCGCCGCTGCTCGGGTCCAAGTAAGGCCACCGCTGCTACCCTTCGGTTGCTGGCACTGAGTTGTACATCATGGAGCAATTCTATGATTACAGGATGATTGAAGAGCGCTCCGTGGTTGAGAAAGCTCATGAGATACAATCATTTGCTAGAGAACTTGAGCACTTTAGTTGTATGCTATCGGACAAGTTTGTTGCCGGAGGTATCATCACTAAGCTTCCTCCTTCGTGGATCTCATTGGCACTCTTGATGTGGAAGAAAAGGCGAGAGCAAAGGACACATGTGCTCGAGGAATTGAGGGAGGATCTAGTGCCGATCTGGTACAGAAGAAGAACTTCCAGCCCCATAAGTTCAAGAACAAGGGCAAGTTTGATGGTAAAGCAAAGTTTGATGGGAAGAACAAGGATGGGCAACACACGAACTTCAAGAAGAAGAATGACAAGAAGAAATGTGTTTGTCATGTGGGGATCCTGATCATTGGGATCCTAGTTGCCCTAATCGCTATGACAAGCTAGGCGGGTTGATCATTGACGGCCGGTTAGCTTCTTGGTGGCGACGTGGAGTTGGAGAGCTATGTTGGAGAAGGACACTGCTTCTACTTAACTACTGGTGCAGTTGGCTGATTGACACATGGGCCCAACATGCATCTGGGCCACATGTCAGTTATGCAACTGCACCTGCAGTTAAGTCATTGAAGCTTCTGTTCGGCTCAGCCGGACACAGGTGGGTAGCTTTGGTTAATTAATTATACCTCCAGCGCACCCCTTTTTAGTTGAAGAATGTATGAAATGTAATGAAATCCGGCATGTTTATATGAAATTCGACCGTGTATGAATGAATTTATTTCGATTAGTTCGAATTCTTATATCATTGGCATTGGATGAACATGCAGAACAATACGTACTAGCATTATTCCTAGGTTGATCACCTCGTTTGCAGTAATTTCACATGTACTCCCTCTGGTCCTTTCTAGTATGCATACAAGTTTTGTCTGCAGTCAAAGTATCTCTACTTTGACCAATCTTATAGAAAAAAGTATGCACTTTCACAATGTGCGAAGTAAAAAGGAACAGAAGGAGTACAAAGAGTTTGAGCAGTTTTTTAGCGTTCATGTACATTGCAATCAAACACACAGGCCTGGCAATTCATAGGGAACATTCAAAACAATCTATGATTATGCATCTCAGCGATTCACATGTCAGAGCCAATATTTACTTCACAACTAAAGAATAAAGAAAAATGGATCGACACTGCTGACAGCAAAGGGCGTCCCATTCAAAAATATCAAACGCATGTCTTCTTGCTAAAATCAATGAGAAAAATTTGACAAGGTTTTCCCATTCCAAAATATCAAATGCCTACGATTGTGGAATGGGCACGGTTTGCCATCAGTTCGGACATTGACATGGCACCTCGTGCTAAATAAACCAACTATTCTTTTTGTGTAGTTCCACCAAAATCAACCAAATTCGCGCGTAACTTATATGATTTTGCCCTTATATGTTGAAATGCCTTGAACTTATCGGCACCTCCTTTCTTGTGGTGGAAATGAATGATTCAATGTATTCATGAACATTTTGTCCAGTCCCCATTGAAATCAAGCTGAGCACCCCTGTTTGCACAAATACAAAAAAGTGATTAGTATAAAGCAAATTGTACTATGAATTGATAGTTTAAACATGCACCTACATGGTCCATGTAGAGCACACTTTTAGAAAAATGGAACTCACCGGAAAGAATCCTAGAACAAAATTGTACTCGCGCATCACAGCAAGAAAATGGAGATTTGTCAGTCCTTCTGAGCTGAATTTAGTTTGGTCTTGTGGGGGGTAATGTAACCATCCTTCAACTGCTCCTTCTGATGAGAAGATAGACATGGCTTCTTCATTGGGGCATAATCGGAACTAGTCACTTCACGTACTCCATATTCTTCTTCAGAGGAGGATGATCCTGTTGTGCAAAGACAAGAGGATAATTAAATGCTAGCATCCCTGTTTACTCAAAAAAAGGAAAGGAAATATTTAAAACAACACAGATGAAGCACTTCTCAAGGAAAATACCACTTTTTGATGACAATGTCTAAATAGTAGCACAACACCAATAGAGATGACAAAGCTCAATCATATGGATGAAATCAGTGGGCGAGTACCAACCTTTGTCAGGAGGCTTATTGTGTAGAGCATACAGATGAAGCACTTCTCCGGAACCATCTGTTGCTATCTACTGTGGTGGCCATGCTTACTATATACTCCTCGATTAGATTAATGTTTCCAACATCTTCTTGTGCAGTTCCACTAAAATATATGGTATCTTCAAAGAAGATCCCTGTTTGCACAAGTAGAGATAATTATGTATTACATTAAGAGTGGCATCAAATCAATGGCAAAACAATTGCTCGTTCTAGCCATAGCAATAAATTAAGATGCAAAACTATATCATTACTTGTGTCATCACAGTTCCAGTGCTTCTTTACAGCACTAGGAGTTGATTTTTGTTTTTCTTCTGCTTGTTCTTCCCCTTCATCACTTGGTTCAATAACAGACAAGCTTCGTCTTCAATGTAAGATTTGGCATGTCAATTAGGTTGCACAAGTATAGCACTAAACAATGACATTAATTTTCTGATGGAAGTGGCAAAATACAGGCCAACAGTTGTGAAATATCCTTCTCTTACCTCAATGGGATATTGCGGTGCACATACAGATTGGAAGTCTTGTCTCCACTTGTGCAGTTCACTAAAATCAAGCAACATTACCATACAAGTAGCACAACATATGAAAGCACACAGCAGAATCATGTGAAAGAAGGCTAGTACTGACCTCTCATGACGCGGAATTCAAACAACTAACAAGAAGAAGATCTGAACCAAATTTGCCAACACGAATAGGAAGTAAGATCTCCTCTTGCGCAGTTCCACTAAGATCAAGCAATCAAGCAACGTTGTCAGTGTGACATTTTGGTTGAACTGCACAAAACACTCTTAAAACAAAAGTGTTTTGTGCAGTGCAACAAAAGGTCACAGTGGCAACGAGGTGAAGTAGATAACCCTATTTACACAGAGGTGCAAAGGAAACAACTAGTGGTCAATAACGCTGGATGACATAGAAGCCAACAAAAAGAAGCATCTACCTTATCTAAATGGGAACGAAAGCAAGACAGTAGCATTTCTCAAATGGTATCATCGATTAATATTAATAGAGAGATTATATTAACAATAAAATTCGTTAAACATGTAATTTGCTCTTAACTATGGCATTGCATCAATTTTCCAGCGGCATTATTAGAGGGTGCTTGTTTACAGGGACATTTTGGTGGAGGGGCTAAAAAAACTCCCTGTCAGTCCCATCTAAACCAAACAGGAGGGACTTTTAGGGACTAAAAGTGGGCATTTGGGACTAAAGAAAGAAGACCCCGAGGGAGAGTCTTTTTGGGACTTTTTCCAATAGTTGCCCCTCCCATGCATCGCACCTTGTCTCTATTAGTTCATTACTAGGGGTAACATGGTCTTTTAGCATGTCATTTAATAAACTCTTGTTGGGGAACGTAGTATTTTCAAAATTTTCCTACGATCACGCAAGATCTATCTACTAGATGCATAGCAATGAGAGAGGAGAGTGTGTCTACGTACCCTCGTAGACCGAAAGCGGAAGCGTTTATCAACGCGGTTGATGTAGTCGTGCACCTTCACGATCCGTCCCGATCTAGTACCGAACGTATGGCACCTCCGCGTTCAGCACACGTTCAGCTCGATGACGTCCTCGCCTTCTTGATCCAGCAAGACGGGCGAAGTAGTAGATGAGTTCCGGCAGCACGACGGCGTGGTGACGGTTGTTGATGAAGAACAATCTCTACAGGGCTTCGCCAAGCACTACAGAAACTAGACGGAGGATAACCTAGAGGGCCGGGGTAGCCGGCACACGGCTTGGTGTATCTTGATGTGTCTTGGGTGCTAGCCCTACCCCTCTATTTATATGTTGAGCCTTAGGGTCGAAACTTGTAGTAAAAGCCTTCACAAAGTCGGTTTCACCCGAAAGGCAAGAGTCCTTCTCGGACTCCAGGGCCAGACGCCAGGGTTCCCGGCGTCTGGACCCAGACGCCAGGGTTCCCGGCGTCTGGACCCAGACGCCAGGGTTCCCGGCGTCTGGACCCAGACGCCAGGGACCCTGGCGTCTGGCCCCTGGACTCCGCAAAACTTCCTTTTGCGCTTTCCTAAAACCATGTGTGCTTTCCCTTTTGGCCCAAATAACGTGTTCTCGTACCCAAACACTTCGGGAAACATCTGGAACCCCTTCCGGAGGTCAAACACTATTATCTCATATATTAATCTTTATCTCCAGACCATTCCGGAGTTCCTCGTCATGTCCGTGATCACATCAGGGACTCCGAATAACATTCGGTCACCAACATACATAACTCATTAAATACTATATCGTCAACGAACGTTTAAGGCTTTAAGCGTGCGGACTCTACGGGTTCGAGAACTATGTAGACATGACCGAGACATCTCTCCGGTCAATAACCAATAGCGGAACCTGGATGCCCATATTGGCTCCTACATATTCTACGAAGATCTTTATCGGTCGCACCGCATAACAACATACGTTGTTCCTTTTGTCATCGGTATGTTACTTGCCCGAGATTTCGATCGTCGGTATCTCTATACCTAGTTCAATCTCGTTACCGGCAAGTCTCTTTACTCGTTCCGTAACACATCATCTCGTGACTAACTCATTAGTCCTTTTGCTTGCAAGGCTTATTGTGATGTGTGTTACCGAGAGGGCCCAGAGATACCTCTCCGACACTCGGAGTGACAAATCCTAATCTTGATCTATGCCAACAACACGAATACTTTCGGAGACACCTGTAGAGCATCTTTATGATCACCCAGTTACGTTGTGACGTTTGATAGCACACAAGGTGTTCCTACGTTATTCGGGAGTTGCATAATCTCATAGTCATAGGAACATGTATAAGTCATGAAGAAAGCAATAGTAGTAAAACTAAACGATCATAGTGCTATGCTAACGGATGGGTCTTGTCCATCACATCATTCTCCTAATGATGTGATCCCGTTGATCAAATGACAACTCATGTCTATGGCTAGGAAACATAACCATCTTTGATCAATGAGCTAGTCTAGTAGAGGCATACTAGGGACTTACTGTTTTGTCTATGTATCCACACATGTACTAAGTTTCCGGTTAATACAATTCTAGCATGAATAAAAGACATTTATCATGATATAAGGAAATACAAATAACAACGTTATTATTGCCTCTAGGGCATATTTCCTTCAGTCTCCCACTTGCACTAGAGTCAATAATCTAGCTCACATCGCCATGTGATTTAATACTGATAGTTCACATCGTTATGTGAATAACACCCATAGTTCACATCGCCATGTGACCAACACCCAAAGGGTTTACAAGAGTCAATAATCTAGTTCACATCGCTATGTGATTAATACCCAAGAGTAATAAGGTGTGATCATGTTTTGCTTGTGAGAGAAGTTTAGTCAACGGGTCTGTCACATTCAGATCCATATGTATTTTGCAAATTTCTATGTCTACAATGCTCTGCATAGAGATACTCTAGCTAATTGCTCCCACTTTCAATACGCATCCAGATTGATACTTAGAGTCATCTGGATTTAGTGTTAAAGCTTGCATCGACGTAACCCTTTACGACGAACTCTTTATCACCTCCATAATCGAGAAACATTTCCTTAGTCATCCATTTACTAAGGATAATTTTGACCGCTGTACAGTGATCTTCCTGGATCACTATTGTACCCCCTTGACAAACTCATGGCAAGGTACACAACATGTTTGCTACACAGCATGGCATACTTTATAGAACCGATGGCTGAGGCATAGGGAATGACTTTCATTCTCTCTATATTTTTCTGCAGTGGTCGGGCATTGAGTCTTACTCAAATTCATACCTTGTAATACAGGCAAGAACCCTTTCTTTGACTGATCCATTTTGAACTTCTTCAAAATCTTATCAAGGTATGTGCTTTGTGAAAGTCCAATTAAGCGTCTTGATCTATCTCTATAGATCTTGATGCCTAATATATAAGCAGCTTCATCGAGGTCTTTCATTAAAAAAACTCTTATTCAAGTATCCTTTTATGCTATCCAGAAATTCTATATCATTTCCAATCAACAATATGTCATCCACATATAATATTAGAAATGCTACAAAGCTCCCACTCACTTTCTTGTAAATACAGGCTTCTCCAAAAGTCTGTATAAAACCATATGCTTTGATCACCTCATCAAAGCGTATATTCCAACTCCGAGATGCTTGCACCAGTCCATAGATGGATCGCTGGAGCTTGCATACTTTGTTAGCACCTTTTGGATCGACAAAACCTTCTGGTTGCATCATATACAACTCTTCTTTGAGATATCCATTCAGGAATGCAGTTTTGACATCCATTTGCCAGATTTCATAATCATAAAATGCGGCAATTGCTAACATGATTCGGACAGACTTAAGCATCGCTACAGGTGAGAAAGTCTCATCGTAGTCAACTCCTTGAACTTGTCGAAAACCTTTCGCAACAAGTCGAGCTTTGTGAACAGTAATATTACCGTCTGCGTCGGTCTTCCTCTTGAAGATTCATTTATTTTCGATGGCCTGCCGATCATCGGGCAAGTCAACCAAAGTCCACACTTTGTTCTCATACATGGATCCCATCTCAGATTTCATGGCTTCAAGCCATTTTGCGGAATCTGGGCTCATCATCGCTTCCTCATAGTTCGTAGGTTCATCATGGTCTAGTAACATGATTTCCAGAACTGGGTTGCCGTACCACTCTGGTACGGAACGTACTCTGGTTGATCTACGACGTTCAGCAGAAACTTGATCCGAAGTTTCATGATCATCATCATTAACTTCCTCACTGATTGGTGTAGGAATCACTGGAACAATTTTCTGTGATGTACTACTTTCCAATTCGGGAGAAGGTATAATTACCTCATCAAGTTCTACTTTCCTCCCACTCACTTCTTTCGAGAGAAACTCCTTCTCTAGAAAGGATCCATTCTTAGCAACGAATATCTTGCCTTCGGATCTGTGATAGAAGGTGTACCCAACAGTTTCTTTTGGGTATCCTATGAAGATTTACTTCTCCGATTTGGGTTCGAGCTTATCATGTTGAAACTTTTTCACATAAGCATCGCAGTCCCAAACTTAAAGAAATGACAGCTTAGGTTTATCGTCAAACCACAGTTCATACGGTGTCATCTCCACGGATTTAGATGGTGCCCTATTTAACATGAATGTAGCTGTCTCTAATGCATAACCCCAAAAGCGATAGTGGTAGATCAGTAAGAGACATCATCGATCGCACCATATCTAATAAAGTACGGTTATGACGTTCGGACACACCATTACACTGTGGTGTTCCAGGTGGCGTGAGTAGTGAAACTATTTCACATTCGTTTTTACTGAAGGCCAAACTCGCTAACTCAAATATTTTACCTCTACGATCATATCGTAGAAACTCTTATTTTCTTGTTACGATGATTCTCCACTTCACTCTGAAATTCTTCGAACTTTTCAAATGGTTCAGATTTGTGCTTCATTAAGTAGATATACCCATATCTGCTCAAATCATCAGTGAAGGTCAGAAAATAATGATACCCGCCGCGAGCTTCAACACTCATTGGTCTGCATACATCAGTATGTATGATTTCCAACAACTCTGTTGCTCGCTCCACGGTTCCGGAGAACGGAGTTTTAGTCATCTTGCCCATGAGGCATGGTTCGCAAGCACCAAGTGATTCATAATCAAGTGATTCCAAAAGTCCATCACTATGGAGTTTCTTCATGCGCTTTACACCAATATGACCTAAACGGCGGTGCCACAAATAAGTTGCACTATCATTATTAACCTTGCACCTTTTGGCTTCAATATTATGAATATGTGTATCACACGATTGAGATCCAACAAACCATTTTCATTGGGTGTATGACCATAGAAGGTTTTATTCATGTAAACAGAACAACAATTATTCTCTAACTTACATGAATAACCGTATTGCAATAAACATGATCAAATCATATTCATGCTCAACACAAACACCAAATAACACTTATTTAGGTTCAACACTAATCCCGAAAGTATAGGGAGTGTGCGATGATGATCATATCAATCTTGGAACCGCTTCCAACACACATCGTCACTTCACCTTTAACTAGTTTCTGTTCATTATGCAACTCTAATTTCGAGTTACTACTCTTTAGCAACTGAACCAGTATCAAATACCGAGGGGTTGCTATGAACACTAGTAAAATACACATCAATAATCTGTATATCAAATATACCTTTGTTCACTTTGCCATCCTCCTTATCTGTAAAGTATCTAGGGCAGTTCCACTTCCAGTGACCATTTCCTTTGCAGTAGAAGCACTTAGTTTCAGGCTTGAGTTCAGCTTTGGGTTTCTTCATGGGAGTGACAACTTGCTGGTCATTCTTCTTGAAGTTCCCATTCTATCCCTTTGCCCTTTACTTGAAACAAGTGGTCTTGATAACCATCAACACTTGATGCTCTTTCTTGATTTCTACCTTCGCCGATTTCAGCATCGCGAAGAGCTCGGGAATTACTTTCGTCATCCCTTGCATATTATAGTTCATCACGAAGTTCTACTAACTTGGTGATAGTGACTAGAGAACATTGTCAATTACTATCTTATCTGGAAGATCAACTCCCACTTGATTAAAGCAATTGCAGTACCCAGACAATCTGAGCACATGCTCACTGGTTGAGCTATTCTCCTCCATCTTGTAGGCAAAGTACTGTCAGAGGTCTCATACCTCTCGACACGGGCATGAGTGTGAAATACTAATTTCAACTCTTGGAACATCTTATATGCTCTGTGGCGTTCAAAATGTTTTTGAAGTCCCGGTTCTAAGCCGTAAAGCATGGTGCACTTAAACTATCAAGTAGTCATCATACCGAGCTTTTGTCAAAACGTTCATAACGTCTGCATCTGCTCCTGCAATAGGTCTGTCACCTAGCGGTGCATCAAGGACATAATTCTTCTGTGCAGCAATGAGGATAATCCTCAGATCACGGAACAATTCCGCATCATTGCTACTAACATCTTTCAACTTAGTTTTCTCTAGGAACATATAAAAAATAAACGTGGAGCAACATCGCGAGCTATTGATCTACAACATAGATATGCTAATACTATCAGGACTAAGTTCATGATAAATTAAAGTTCAATTAATCATATTACTTAAGAACTTCCACTTAGATAGACATCCCTCTAGTCATCTAAATGATCACGTGATCCAAATCAACTAAACCATGTCCGATCATCACGTGAGATGGAGTAGTTTTCAATGGTGAACATCTTATGTTGATCATATCTACTATATGATTCACGCTCGACCTTTCGGTCTCCAGTGTTCCGAGGCCATATCTGCATATGCTAGGCTCGTCAAGTTTAACTCGAGTATTCTGCGTGTGCAAAACTGGCTTACACCCGTTGTATTTGAACGTAGAGCTTATCACACCCGATCATCACGTGGTATCTCGGCACGACGAACTTTCGCAACGGTGCATACTCAGGGAGAACACTTATACCTTGAAATTTAGTAAGGGATCATCTTATAATGCTACCGTCGTTCTAAGCAAAATAAGAAGCATAACAAGATAAACATCATATGCAAATCAAAATATGTGACATGATATGGCCATCATCATCTTGTGCTTTTGATCTCCATCTCCAAAGCACCGTCATGATCACCTTCGTCACCGGCGCGACACCTTGATCTCCATCGTAGCATCGTTGTCGTCTCGCCAACTATTGCTTCTACGACTATCGCTACCGCTTAGTGATAAAGTAAAGCAATTACACGGCGATTGCAATTCATACAATAAAGCGACAACCATATGGCTCCTGCCAGTTGCCGATAACTTTACAAAACATGATCATCTCATACAAAAACGTATAACTCATCATGTCTTGACCATATCACATCACAACATGCCCTGCAAAAACAAGTTAGACGTCCTCTACTTTGTTGTTGCAAGTTTTACGTGGCTGCTACGGGCTTAGCAAAAACCGTTCTTACCTACGCATACAAAACCACAACGATGTTTCGTCAAGTATGTGTTGTTTTACCCTTCACAAGGACCGGGCGTAGCCACACTTGATTCAGCTAAAGTGAGAGAGACAGACACCCGCCAGTCACCTTTAAGCAACGAGTGCTCGTAACGGTGAAACCAGTCTCGCGTAAGCGTACGCGTAATGTCGGTCCGGGCCGCTTCATCTCACAATACCGCCGAAGCAAAGTATGACATGCTGGTAAGCAGTATGACTAGTATCGCCCACAACTCATTGTGTTCTACTCGTGCATATCATCTACGCATAGACCTGGCTCATGATACCACTGTTGGGGAACGTAGTATTTTCAAAATTTTCCTACGATCACGCAAGATCTATCTACTAGATGCATAGCAACGAGAGAGGAGAGTGTGTCTACATACCCTCGTAGACCGAAAGCGGAAGCGTTTATCAACGCGGTTGATGTAGTCGTGCACCTTCACGATCCGTCCCGATCTAGTACCGAACGTACGGCACCTCCGCGTTCAGCACACGTTCAGCTCGATGACGTCCTCGCCTTCTCGATCCAGCAAGACGGGCGAAGTAGTAGATGAGTTCCGGCAGCACGACGGCGTGGTGACGGTTGTTGATGAAGAACAATCTCTACAGGGCTTCGCCAAGCACTACAGAAACTAGACGGAGGATAACCTAGAGGGCCGGGGTAGCCGGCACACGGCTTGGTGTATCTTGATGTGTCTTGGGTGCTAGCCCTACCCCTCTATTTATATGTTGAGCCTTGGGGTCGAAACTTGGAGTAAAAGCCTTCACAAAGTCGGTTTCACCCGAAAGGCAAGAGTCCTTCTCGGACTCCAGGGCTAGACGCCAGGGTTCCCGGCGTCTGGACCCAGACGCCAGGGACCCTGGCGTCTGGCCCCTGGACTCCGCAAAACTTCCTTTTGCGCTTTTCTAAAACCTTGTGTGCTTTCCCTTTTGGCCCAAATAACGTGTTCACGTACCCAAACACTTCGGGAAACATCCGGAACCCCTTCCGGTGAATTCCGGAACCCTTCCGGAGGTCAAACACTATTATCTCATATATTAATCTTTATCTCCAGACCATTCCGGAGTTCCTCGTCATGTCCGTGATCACATCAGGGACTCCGAATAACATTCGGTCACCAACATACATAACTCATTAAATACTATATCGTCAACGAACGTTTAAGCGTGCGGACCCTACGGGTTCGAGAACTATGTAGACATGACCGAGACATCTCTCCGGTCAATAACCAATAGCGGAACCTAGATGCCCATATTGGCTCCTACATATTCTACGAAGATCTTTATCGGTTGAACCGCATAACAACATACGTTGTTCCTTTTGTCATCGGTATGTTACTTGCCCGAGATTTCGATCGTCGGTATCTCTATACCTAGTTCAATCTCGTTACCGGCAAGTCTCTTTACTTGTTCCATAACACATCATCTCGTGACTAACTCATTAGTCCTTTTGCTTGCAAGGCTTATTGTGATGTGTGTTACCGAGAGGGCCCAGAGATACCTCTCCGACACTCGGAGTGACAAATCCTAATCTTGATCTATGCCAACACCAAGAATACTTTCGGAGACACCTGTAGAGCATCTTTATGATCACCCAGTTACGTTGTGACGTTTGATAGCACACAAGGTGTTCCTATGTTATTCGGGAGTTGCATAATCTCATAGTCATAGGAACATGTATAAGTCATGAAGAAAGCAATAGCAGTAAAACTAAACGATCATAGTGCTATGCTAACGGATGGGTCTTGTCCATCACATCATTCTCCTAATGATGTGATCCCGTTGATCAAATGACAACTCATGTCTATGGCTAGGAAACATAACCATCTTTGATCAATGAGCTAGTCTAGTAGAGGCATACTAGGGACTTACTGTTTTGTTTATGTATCCACACATGTACTAAGTTTCCGGTTAATACAATTCTAGCATGAATAAAAGACATTTATCATGATATAAGGAAATACAAATAACAACGTTATTATTGCCTCTAGGGCATATTTCCTTCAACTCTAGTCCATGTTTAGTTCCTCGAACCAAGCAGGTAGGGACTAGGGAGTTTTTAACCAACAGGGCCTTAGAATACCAACAGCTAAAGAGTTGCACGGGACAGTGGACGCACTAGCACCATGTGCATCTGCCGATGTACTGGGGTGAAACACAGTCTGTTGCAACAAAGAACAAACAACCAAGGAGCATATTTGTGTTGGTCCCAGTTTTGTTATCTTTAGACACATTTCCCTATGTGAGCGCATTAAATCTAGTCCTGCTCAAACTCTACAGCCTTGTCCCCCAAAACAAATGATCAGTTCGTTACAGATGTGCATACTACGTCTGTCATTGTTTTCCCTTTTCGACCAACGTAGGTGCTGGATAGCCAGTCTGTACTAGTACTTTCCCCACTTCCTTTCCTCTGCTATAGAACTTTCCCCACTACTTTCCCCCATTCCTGTCCTCTTTGAACCACGTCTTAGATTCAAGCGATACTACTTTCCCCACTACTTTCCCCCTTCCTTTCCTTTTTGAACCACGTCCTAGATTCATGCTATACAACTTTTCCCACTACTTTCCCCTATTCCTTTCCTCTTTGAACCACATCCTAGATTCATGGTATACAACTTTCCCCACTACTTTCCAGTTTGATCCAACACCTAGATTTGAGTGCAGAAGCGGAAAAAGCCCACATGCAGCTAGAGAAATGCATGTGGAATAAGTAAATTATACCTTAAGGTTCTTGGGGTGTGGTTCGGTGGGCGACCGGAGGCCGTTCGACCCACACTATGTACGGTAGCGTAGAAGAAGAGGTCGGAGGCCCTCCCGCACCGCCGCTGGGTGAAAGTGAATAGTTGCACCGGTAGTGGATTCCCTCCCTCGCCGACGGCGATAGCGTTAAGCCTCCTTCCCTTCCCGGCGGACGGATCTTGTCGGCTCCTTGACCAGCAGTGAGGGGAGAGAGATAGGCCAACGAAGTCTTGTTTAGATTTGGAGAGGGTGAGAGAGTGTGAAGAGAGCAACTACAAGCAGACAAGCAGTGAGGGGAGAGAGAGAGGCCAATGAAGTCTTGTTTAGATTTGGAGAGGGTGAGAGAGTGTGAAGAGAGCAACTACAAGCCCTGAGGCTCTAGCGTGTATATATATACTTGAGAGAGTGTGAAGAGTGCAAACCCTAGAAAACAAGCGCCGATGCTACAACTTATACGTGATGAGGTGATTATACGGTCACTAAGAGATCGTATAGCTCCATATCTATCCATTTTGACCAGTCAAAGAATCCTCCTGGCACGAATTATGCTCAAGTGTAGTTATCGAACCCGAGAGCTCAAGTTTGATGAGCGAACAGGCTAACCAGCTACACACCCTCCTGTTATGTTCAACGAGAGGAAAATAACCTTTTATATATTCCCGCATTCGTATGACAAGCATGCCGTATTTTGTGTGTGTGTGAGTCATTGGAATTTAAATCATAATCGTGTCATGTGGCTTTGGTGGTAAGACTATCCACAGTGGTGTAGAAATAATGCAGCCTTAGTCACCTTACCTCTCTCCACGTGGTACGTTGGGTCCCACCAGTCAGAGGGTGAAACAAACAAATTAATAAGAAAAATTAAAAGCGCCAGCGGTGTATCTTACCTCACACATCTCGCTACTGCTCGGGAACACTGTCCAATTGATCCATCTATTCGCTCAAGTACTATTTGTGAATCCTTATTAAAACATGCACACAATTTTGGGCACTTGTATTCGACCTAAGTCTGTGTGCCACTGTATCTCGTACGACTCCCTCCGTCTAGGTGTAATAAGTCACGTTAGAAGGTGCAGCCGGACCAAGGTCCAAGCAGATTGGAGGAGAAGGAGAGACTTGACCAGTCATTCCTCCAATCAAAGCCCCGATTTCTATCTCTAAACGCAACAATTAATCCAAACAACTAAGAGATGCCGTTTTAGCTACCATGCAGGGCCACATATTAACTCGCATGCAAGCCGACTTTGATTTCATGACAGATCAATGCGTAGTTGCGCTCCATGCATTGGGTTTCTGGGTGAGATAACAAGGCAGAGTAAGGAGCGTTTGGTTACATTGCTTAGGCTGGTCATAGTGATGAGTAACTTGGACTAGTACAACATGCATATGTTACTAGTCTATGTTACTACTACGCGAAGTTTGCCGTCGGAAGCGACCGATCTGGCTCTCCTGAGCTAGCAAGGTTTTTCTAGCCCACCCAAGCTTAGTAGTTCATGTTTTCTTATGGTTAGTCTCAAATAGCTGGGGGTTCTTAATGTGTTATTTAAGTACCAGCATGATTTGTTTGCCTATGATGTGGTATGGTTTAGTGATATCTTCCTCCAAGAATTTATTTTGATTGACTTGGCATATGCTCACGCATATTTAAGACTGTAAAGAAAGTCTATCAAGCCTTGATGATCTTTAATTTCTGAGTAGTGATATAACTTCCATGCCCGATTCAATGTTGCTTTGTCGCTTTGCATGATTATGGCCGTCATTCCTCTCTTAGTTGGTCACTCCCAGTCTTTTGCTAGCCTTCACCTGTACTAAGCGGTCTGACTGCTTGTGCATCCAAAATCCTTGAAACCAGTTATGCCATATGAGTCCACCATACCTTCCTATATATGGTATTTACTTGCCACCCCTAACGAAGACTTTCTTGTACCATCTCAAAATTATTCAAAAGCATTTCTCTTTTGTGCCTCTGTTTTAGCTCATGAGGAAGTAGTAGGTAATTCATGATCTTCTTATGTTGGACAAATGTTACCCCGGGATTGCATGTCTAATCTGCAAACCCCTAATACGAGGAGGAACTGGCATGAGTGCGCCCGGCTCATAAAAGATAATACAACAAACAAACCCTCCTTCACGCTTTGTTCATGAGAAATCAGAAAACTTTTGGCAGTGATAAACAAAGGAGATTAAGGGGATGTGATCGTCCCCGTGCGGGAGCCGTTCCTCGAAACTTGTCCAGTTCGAGAAGTGATTGGGTTGTCTACTAACATTCGTTGACGAAATATGCACCTCCCAAAATCATTTTTACCTCTGTTTTCAAAACCAAGAGCTCTGGTACATGTTTAATCTTTGCTTCCAGCCACGGGTTTTCAACCTTGCCATCAAAATCCACGGTTCGAGAGTCTCCACCTTCTTTCTTCAAAGCACCAACTATTGAGAGCATGATTGTCATTCTGAGTGTAATGTGCATTGTCCCAAAGTACCATTGTCTTCTTCATGATTGTGATATCGCTTATTCTGAAATCATTGTATCTAGTCGTCACTTAAACTTCGGAGGTGCTCCTGCATTTATGTTTTGCTTCACTAAAGGGGGCAAGCAAGGTATCACTTTGTCATGTTTGCACACCATGCTCACTGCAAATCTATTGGGTGTTTCAGTATCATATTGTAAACTTTCAGTTCTTTGTGATATTCTCATGAGGTAACTTAATTACTAAAGATTCATTATCTCAATAGGCATTTGTCATGTGATTGTGAAAGACTCTTTGGTAGCATGTCACCACAGAAATTATGCTTGTTATCATTTACCTACTCGAGGACGAGCAGGAATTAAGCTTGGGGATGTTGATACGTCCAAAACGTATCTATAATTTCTGCTTGCTCCATGCTTCTTTTGTGTGATATTACTATGATATTTATGCACTTCCATACACTTTTGATCATATTTAGACTAACCTATTAACTCAGTGCACCCCAGTGCCAGTTTCTGTTTTCTGCTGTTTTTGTATTTCAGTTTTTCCCATTACTTAAATCGCTAGAAAAATTCCGGGAAAAATATATAAAAAATCAGCGCTCCAGAAGCTGCCATGCGCCAGAAGTGGGGCCAGAGGGGAGCCTGGGGCAGCCCAGGCGGCCACCCCAGGCGGCCCCACCCCTGGCCGCCCTAGGGGGGCGCCTGGGCCCCCCTCTCCGCCTCTGGTTGCTCCCCTTCGCATATATTTATCTCCCGTCGCGAAAACCCTGATTCCAGAACCCTTTTCTCCAGAAGCAATTCCGATCTCCGCCGCCATCGCCACCAAGTTTCGGGGGACCAGAATTCCTGTGTCGGCATCCTGCCGGGACGGGGAAGTGCCCCCGGATTCATCTCCATCGACGTTGCTTCCTCCCTCCATGATGCGGGAGTAGTTCCTCCTCGGGGCTGAGGTTTCTACCAGTAGCTATGTGGTCAATTCTCTCTCCCATGATGTGATCTTTGTTGTGATCATAGGCTATGTTAATCTAGGGTGATCCCATGATATTTCCCCTTCCTCTATGTATTGGATTGATGTACTCACTTGTCTTTATCTAGTATAATCCCCGAGACCAAGGTGACAGCGGTCTATTGGACATGGATTAGAAGAATATTTTCATGAGTGATTTCCTCTTTTGTGTGTTGATTGAAGATTGAGAGTCTCTTGGTGCTTGTCTTTGACTATCCTTGAGATATGTTGTGGTGATTGTGGTACTCTCTTTGGATGGCCGCGGTGACATTGGGAAATCCATAGATTGAGAACTACGAACTTAGAGGTGTGCTTTTGTAGCCCTACATAATTCTCGTCCTCTCTTGACCACAAAGGAATAACCTCCGAGTGCGTCTCCATTGCATGTTTTATGGGAAATATCTATGTTAATGTTGTTGGGAGTTGCCACTAGTGAAAGTATGAAACCTAGGCCTTGTTTCCACCATTGCAATACCATTTGTGCTCACGTTTACCACTTGTTTGCTTACTGCACTTTTTATTACAGATTTATATTACTTTGCTTTGCCACTCCTATCATCCATATTTTACCATCTCTTCGCCGAACTAGTGCACCTATACAACTAGTAGTTGTATTAGGTGTGTTGGGGACTCAAGAGACTTCTTGTATCTTAGTTGTAGGGTTGCTTGAGAGAGACCATCTTCGACCTCTACTTCCCTGAGTTTGATAAACCTTAGGTCATCCACTTTAGGGAAATTGCTGCTGTCCTACAAACCTCTGCGCTTGGAGGCCCAACATAGTCTACAAGAATAGAAGCGTGTGTAGACATCAAGCTATTTCTGGCGCCGTTTCCGGGGAAGTAAGTGTTTGAAGGTATATCCTTAGATCTTGCAATTAAATCTTTTCGTTTCTTGTTTTTAGTTTCACTAGTTATGTTTATGGAAAAGCGCACTCTTAGTTCGCTGCTAGGGGAAGGCCGCTTTACCACACCCGTGGTAGAGAAGTCTCCTCCACCTACTGAATGTATTCCGTTCCAAATACCACTTGGGATAATTGAAATAATTAGGAATGATTGTTATGATGGGACAGTCAATCCTAGTATTCATTTGTTCAAACTTACAGAACTTTGTGAGTTGTTTAAGATTTCAAGTTTGACAAGAGATGGAGTCATGAAGAAATTATTTGCCTTGTCACTGAAAGGAAAAGCATTGGAATGGTATAGGCTACTAGATGACTCTCACCTGCTAGATTGGGAAGAGATCCAGTCTTTCTTTTACTCCAAGTTTTATCCTCTTCATGAAGTCCATGAGAATAGGAATTATGTTTATAATTTCTATCCTCATGACGGAGAGAGCATAGCTCAAGCTTGGGGGAGACTGAAAACGTTAATGCTAAAATGTCCTAACCATGGGCTCCCCAAAGATATGATTATTACTAATTTCTATGCGAGGCTCTCTCGACAGGATAAAGATTTGCTCGATGCTTCCTCTATGGGTTCTTTCACAAACGAAAAGATTGATGCTAAATGGGAACTCCTTGAAAGAATTCAACGCAACACTGAAGATTGGGAGATCGACAAAGGTAAAGAGTCAGGTATAATTTATGAGTATGATTGCATCAAGTCCTTTGTTGAAACTACAAGTTTTAATAAGTTTAGTGCTAAGTTTGGGCTTGATTCTCAACTCCTTGTTGATTTCCTCAAATCTTTTGCTTCACATCTTAATATGCCTAAGGAGGATTGGATCAAGCATCATGAACCTTTTAAAGAGATTTGCAAAGAAAATGAAATTGTTCATGATGATTGCAACATGCATGATCCAATTCCTAAAAATGAAGTTTTATATAAGCATGTTAATTTTTGTGGAGTGGATAGACCTTGTGAAAGGCCTATGATTGAAGAAGAGAAGTATTGTAAGCAACATAAGCATGAAAGAACAATCACTTGGGTCAAAGATTTAAATGAAATTGCTAGAGAATTGTGTGACCTTTATCCTTTTACCTGTGAACTTTGCCGTATAGAGGGTCACTTTAATTTTCAATGCATGCACTTTCAAAACATACCTGTTAACCAGTTGTGTGATAACATGATCACCCCTGATCTTTATGATGAGCTTATGTTATTTTTGATGTGTGAAGAGTTATCAGAAAAGACTTCTTGGCTAGATGTTCATGCCATAGGAATAAAAAACACTTTGCAAAATTGCCATCTCTATTGTGTTGTTAATTGCCATAAAAATGATTACATAAGTAAGATTAGAAAGGAGGGAACTTTACCAAAGTATAAAAATGTCTCTTATATTTCTGCTAATAAAAAGGAGAGTTTCTCCCAAGTTTCCCCTATTGTTTCTAATGATAAACCAGGATATGTGGAGAAGCTTCATCTCCAACCACTCCCTCCTAAGGTGAAGAAGAAGAGAAAGAAGAGGAGGAGGAAGAGGAGCAAGAAGGAAGAAGAATGGGTATCAACCTGGCCTGAGCATATTCCTCCCATCAACGCTTATCCTAACAGTTGTAAGTTTAAAGAAGAAGGTGAAGTTTATTGCCTTAATTATCATCTTGATGATACGTCCGTAGGTACTATTGAAGATTATTTTGATTATGATATGCATGTTACTTATTGTGATTGGGAAAATGATGATAATGCTTCTTATGATCTTGAAAATCTTTTTGGTACCAACTCTGAAAGTGATGATATGGAAAGCTCTAAGCTTGGGGATGATAGGATTGCAAATCCTTTACCCACTAGTGATGTGATAATTGATTATTCTTTTGCTAGTAAGAATAAAGACAACATGTTTACAAATATAGTTGCTAGCAATGATAATGCTCTTCTCTACTATGATGATGTTATAACTCCAATCTATAGTGATTATAAAGGTACCTACGACATAAGGAGAAATTATCCTTATGAAACTTGTCATAATCATGGAGGGAATTACTCCCTTGTTGAACACCACCTTCCTAATACACAATTAATCTATAGTGTTCAAGTTGTTTATGATAGTCCTACTCCCACTATTACCAATGAGAAAGATTATACTTATGTGGAGAGTAAGAGTACCTTTTTGCATGTGGATCATGGTAACAATGCTTTATGTGATGCTTATATTGTTGAGTTTATTCGTGATCCCACTAAAAATTATTATGAGAAGGGAACATATGCTTATAGATATTTCAATAATATCAAGTTCCCTCTCTTTATGTTGAAGGTTTTGAAGCTGCACTTGTTTTGTCTTCCTATGCTTGTTGCTTTGTGCTTCAATGAATTATTCTATTGCAATATTCCTATGCATAGGAAGCATTTAGGCTTAAATGTGTTTGGTGTTTGCTTCTTGATGCTCTCTTTTGTTCTTCAACTCTTATTCCTACGAGAGCATCATTAAAGTCTTAAGCCTATCTTTATGGCTATAAAGAAAGAGCTCTAGGGAGACAACCCTTGTTATCTTTGCTTTCAGTTTGTTCTTTCAGTTTTTAGTGGTCTTGATGTTTGTTACTACTGTAGCAACATCATTGTATCTTTTCTTTTCAGATTTGTGCCAAGTTTAGCCTCTGATTGCAAGAAAGTTCAAAAGTTGTGACGTGCTATCCAGAAAATAGATTCTGTCCTTGGACAGAAAAAAATTCGAATAAAATCACCAGATCAGCTTTTTGATCTGAATTTTTTTGACAGCGTGCTTTATACAATTGGCTTTCGAGTGTCTGTTCTGAGTTTTTTTATTTTAGTTGCAGAAGTGCCCCGAAAAAATTATTTACTACCTGCTGGTCTGTTTTTCACAAATTCTGTCCTGTTTTGCCTTTTATTCGTTTTGCAAACCTTGAGCTTGCTTTTTCTTTGCAAAAACCTTTTGGCAATCTTGAGAAACAGTAGCTCTTCAAGATTATCCTTATTTCTAGTAGGGAAATATTATTTTATTGTGGGTACTAACCTCGCTAATCAGATTATGATGAGTTATGTATGAAGGGATTTTTCAAGTGTGCGAGGGAAGATAATAAAAGAAGATTCAGGAGGGTCAAACGCTCAAGCTTGGGGATGCCCCCGTGCACCCCCAAGAAATATTCAAGAAGACTCAAGCGTCTAAGCTTGGGGATGCCCCCATGCATCCCCTTTTCCATCAACAATTATCAGTTCGTCTTTCGTTCCACTATAATTATCACTTCATGTGTTATGTGCTATGCTTGGAGCGTCTTGCTCTTAGTTTCCTTTTTAGTTTTCTTTAGCTTTGCTTGCTGTTCATAACAAGTTGGATCCTAGCCTTCATTGTTTGGGAGAGAAACACGCTCCACTCCACTGTAGAACACAACATAGGCTTGCATGCATATCTTCTTGTGTGTGTTCTTTATCTTTTCATAGCTGCTGTTATGCTTAGCTCTTAGTTTTCATGCTTATCTTTTTAAGAGCTTTTGTTTAGGTTGTTGCTTCTGGAACTCTCTTGAGTTATCATGCTTATCTTGTTAAGAGAGTTGGCTTCTGTGGCACTGGTTGATATGTCTATGATAAAAATGCTATGTGCATAATGGTGCTTAGTAGTTCATGTTTTCTTATGGTTAGTCTCAAATAGCTGGGGGTTCTTAATGTGTTATTTAAGTACCAGCATGATTTGTTTGCCTATGATGTGGTATGGTTTAGTGATATCTTCCTCCAAGAATTTATTTTGATTGACTTGGCATATGCTCACGCATATTTAAGACTGTAAAGAAAGTCTATCAAGCCTTGATGATCTTTAATTTCTGAGTAGTGATATAACTTCCATGCCCGATTCAATGTTGCTTTGTCGCTTTGCATGATTATGGCCGTCATTGCTCTCTTAGTTGGTCGCTCCCAGTTTTTTGCTAGGCTTCACCTGTACTAAGCGGTCTGACTGCTTGTGCATCCAAAATCCTTGAAACCAGTTATGCCATATGAGTCCACCATACCTTCCTATATATGGTATTTACTTGCCACTCCTAACGAAGACTTTCTTGTACCATCTCAAAATTATTCAAAAGCATTTCTCTTTTGTGCCTCTGTTTTAGCTCATGAGGAAGTAGTAGGTAAGTCATGATCTTCTTATGTTGGACAAATGTTACCCCGGGATTGCATGTCTAATCTGCAAACCCCTAATACGAGGAGGAACTGGCATGAGTGCGCCCGGCTCATAAAAGATAATACAACAAACAAACCCTCCTTCACGCTTTGTTCATGAGAAATCAGAAAACTTTTGGCAGTGATAAACAAAGGAGATTAAAGGGATGTGATCGTCCCCGTGCGGGAGCCGTTCCTCGAAACTTGTCCAGTTCGAGAAGTGATTGGGTTGTCTACTAACATTCGTTGACGAAATATGCACCTCCCAAAATCATTTTTACCTCTGTTTTCAAAACCAAGAGCTCTGGTACATGTTTAGTCTTTGCTTCCAGCCACGGGTTTTCAACCTTGCCATCAAAATCCACGGTTCGAGAGTCTCCACCTTCTTTCTTCAAAGCACCAACTATTGAGAGCATGATTGTCATTCTGAGTGTAATGTGCATTGTCCCAAAGTACCATTATCTTCTGCATGATTGTGATATCGCTTATTCTGAAATCATTGTATCTAGTCGTCACTTAAACTTCGGAGGTGCTCCTGCATTTATGTTTTTCTTCACTAAAGGGGGCAAGCGAGGTATCACTTTTTAATGTTTGCACACCATGCTCACTACAAATCTATTGGGTGTTTCAGTATCATATTGTAAACTTTCAGTTCTTTGTGATATTCTCATGAGGTAACTTAATGATTCATTATCTCAATAAGCATTTGTCATGTGATTGTGAAAGACTCTTTGGTAGCATGTCACCACAGAAATTATGCTTGTTATCATTTACCTACTCGAGGACGAGCAGGAATTAAGCTTGGGGATGTTGATATGTCCAAAACGTATCTATAATTTTTGCTTGCTCCATGCTTCTTTTGTGTGATATTGCTATGATATTTATGCACTTCCATACACTTTTGATCATATTTGGACTAACCTATTAACTCAGTGCACCCCAGTGCCAGTTTCTGTTTTCTGTTGTTTTTGTATTTCAGTTTTTCCCATTACTTAAATCGCTAGAAAAATTCCGGGAAAAATATATAAAAAATCAGCGCTCCAGAAGCTGCCATGCGCCAAAAGTGGGGCCAGAGGGGAGCCAGGGGCAGCCCAGGCGGCCACCCTAGGCGGTCCCACCCCTGGCCGCCCTAGGGGGGCGCCTGGGCCCCCCTCTCCGCCTCTGGTTGCCCCCCTTCGCATATATTTATCTCCCGTCGCGAAAACCCTGATTCCAGAACCCTTTTCTCCAGAAGCAATTCCGATCTCCGCCGCCATCGCCACCAAGTTTCGGGGGACCAGAATTCCTGTGCCGGCATCCTGCCGGGACGGGGAAGTGCCACCGGATTCATCTCCATCGACGTTGCTTCCTCCCTCCATGATGCGGGAGTAGTTCCTCCTAGGGGCTGAGGTTTCTACTAGTAGCTTTGTGGTCAATTCTCTCTCCCATGATGTGATCTTCGTTGTGATCATAGGCTATGTTAATCTAGGGTGATCCCATGATATTTCCCCTTCCTCTGTGTATTGGATTGATGTACTCACTTGTCTTTATCTAGTATAATCCCCGAGACCAAGGTGACAGCGGTCTATTGGACATGGATTAGAACAATATTTTCATGAGTGATTTCCTCTTTTGTGTGTTGATTGAAGATTGAGAGTCTCTTGGTGCTTGTCTTTGACTATCCTTGAGATATGTTGTGGTGATTGTGGTACTCTCTTTGGATGGCCGCGGTGACATTGGGAAATCCATAGATTGAGAACTACGAACTTAGAGGTGTGCTTTTGTAGCCCTACATAATTCTCGTCCTCTCTTGACCACAAAGGAATAACCTCCGAGTGCGTCTACATTGCATGTTTTATGGGAAATATCTATGTTAATGTTGTTGGGAGTTGCCACTAGTGAAAGTATGAAACCTAGGCCTTGTTTCCACCATTGCAATACCATTTGTGCTCACGTTTACCACTTGTTTGCTTGCTGCACTTTTTATTACAGATTTATATTACTTTGCTTTGCCACTCCTATCATCCATATTTTACCATCTCTTCGCCGAACTAGTGCACCTATACAACTCCGAGTTGTATTAGGTGTGTTGGGGACACAAGAGACTTCTTGTATCTTAGTTGCAGGGTTGCTTGAGAGAGACCATCTTCGACCTCTACTTCCCTGAGTTCGATAAACCTTAGGTCGTCCACTTGAGGGAAATTGCTGCTGTCCTACAAACCTCTGTGCTTGAAGGCCCAACATAGTCTACAAGAATAGAAGCGTGTGTAGACATCAGTACTCCATTTGTATCTCACTTCTTGTGGCTTCGCACTCGCACGATTTTCCTATTCTATGAACCTGTGTGTGTGTGTGTGTGTGTGTGTGTGTGCGTGTGTGTGTGTGTTTAGCAGCATGTGTGTGTTAGACAGAGCGACAGATCGACCTACTCCTAAAGAGAGATGGTGTGTAGTGTACGATTTTAGCCATGAGAGTCGGTGCATCCTCTCGTTTCCAGGCGTCCGGTAGGGACAGGCGGACAGCTGCCAGGCCCGCTCTTGACCAGCCTGGCTCACCCAAAGCCCCTCCATCGCCCGCGCGCGCTTCCCGCCCGAAATGGTCAGCGTGGCTCCAAAGAATCGGTGCCGCATTCATGCCCGGGCAGAGCGGACGCGACCTCTCACTGGCGCCTACGTTGAAGGGAGAAGCGGATTCAAGAGTGATGGTTGCTTCGTCCATCCAACTTACTACTGGGTCTATGTGATTTGACGCCTCGTTGGTCATTATTACTGAGGTGGTAGGACTGCTAGATGTCCCACGCTTTCGGCGAAAGGAGGTACTACTAGATTACAATTTTCTCCATTCTTATGCTGGAGGAGTGCAAGAGCAATGAAAACACGCAGGCTCAGTGATTACATGGCCCACCTCACACTATCATCATATTTTCTGGACATCGTGCGACACCTAACTCTTAACATAGTACTCCCTCCGTTCCTAAATATAAGTCTTTGTAGAGATTCCACTAGGTGGACTACATATGGAACAAAATGAATGAATCTACACTTAAAATGCATCTATATACATCCGTATGTGGTTCATGGTGAAATCTCTACAAAGACTTATATTTAGGAACAGCGGAAGTACTTGTATAGTACGTACTGTAATTTATCAGCGAGATAGTATGATGCTATGAAGCTTCCAGCTTCTGTTACATGTATCTTGCGTGCAAGGTTGCCCATTGCAACATTTCATCAAATACGAAGGATACTAACATGCATGCTATTGCATCTCAATGATTGACAGATCATAGCAAATATGTACTCCCTCCGTTCCAAAATAAGTGTCTCAACTTTATGCTACATACGAAGCAAAATGACTGAATCTACACTCTAAAATATGTCTATATACATCAGTGTTTGGAGTATGTACTAGTAGTTCATATTGAAATCTACTAAAGGACATATATATTCCAAACAATATGATAATCTCTCTAACCAAGGAAGTAGGGACGAGGAGTAAATGGAGGGAGTAGTAAAAAATTCTCGTCGTCCTGCGAGCCACCGCACGCGTGGGCAAGGGAGCGGGCGTAAGGCATAGTAAGCAAGCATCACCTCATCTTGTGAGCCACCGCGCCCGTGGGCGGGGGAAACGGCGTACTAAGCAAGCTTCTCCTCGTGCTGCAAGTTGACGGGACACATGAAAAGTACTCCAGTAGAGCCTTGCATCTAAGGTAGGCCCCACATGGTTTGCCTCTTTTTTAACATAACGCGTCAAGTCGCAATTTGTTTGTTCACCCATGGTAGACGATCCTCCCTCCAACTAGTGGACAACCAGTACACGTCTCAAGTTACCATGTGGGCTGCCTTTTCATACAGAAATGAGCTCCACCGTGTACCCGTGCAGGTGTGGTTGGGAAAGATATGGGAGTATGTGCGCCGTGCGTGCACCTCTTCTCTTCGTGCACGTCCCCACCTACGTGGGTGTGTGTGAGAGATACAAACATAGACAAATGGCTTGTGCGTTCATGAGTGTTTTTTGTTTGGGGGGGAGGTTGATTTCGTGAATTTATTTGTGGGAATATGTGTCGATGACATCTCAAACAAATTTTTGCATGCAATGTGTGTGAAATGGAGGCCTATCCATATGATATATAGAGGGTCGGGCGATCCACGAGAAGAGAGGGAGGGGTCATAGATATCGATAGAGTCGAAGAGAGGATCAAGTGGGTGGGTGCGAGATCGATGAAGAGA
>LR738714.1:467055984-467084831 GCA_902687465.1 Secale cereale | reverse complement strand
ACCAGCCGCAGCGGGGAGGGGGGCTCGCCGGAGAGGTACCCCACTATCTATCTTAGGGTTCAAGGTGGGGGCGGTGGTCGCCGACGGTGGTGGGGCAGTGGCGTGGGGATCGCCGGAGAAAAAGCTCAGCACAGGGGGGCCTACAGGGATGGCCGGGGCGGCAGCGGACCGGTGGTGGGGAGTGTTTTCGGGGCGGGCGGCGCGGCGCACCGCCGGCCACGGGGAGCGGGGGGCGGCTGTTTGGCCGGTGGTGGCTGAGGGCTCAGGGGGGTGGAGGTTGAAGATGAACTGCAAGCCCTTGATTTTTTATCCAACGGCTGCAAAATCAAATGACCAGAGATGAAAAAGTCAGTCGACTCACTTGTAGCCTCACCTCTAGTGCGTTCAGTTTTGACAGTAAAATTCAGTTTTGACAGCAAAATTCAGTTTCGACAGTTAAGTTCAGTTTCGATAGTTAAATTCAGTTTCGACAGTTAAGTTCACAGATGAGCGGCTGATGTATACATCTAGCACTTTGTGGTTATGTATTTTACATCATCTATTGGAGATGCTATTAGAATTCCAGTCAGGTTAACATTGTCTCTCTTGTCCTGCTTCAGCCTCGACGTCGTACAACTCACTGGAGCTGCTCCAACGACGAAACCCTCCATCACAACGGAGCAGTACCTCGGGGTCCATCTCCAGACGCCTAAGATCTTCTTCCCCTCCTCTGACAGCCAAGTCAGCCGGAGCATCCTCACCGACCAACCCAATCACGCTGAGATCGACATGGCTTCGCCAAAGAGGTTGTACACTTCTTGTGGTTTGACTTAATCTCACCATGCTTCTTTGCATCCTGTGATCTTCCAATTCTTGTGAACCAAACACCCAGATTGGTAGAAATCATGTGTTTTTAAATTCTCTGTTTTGCATGTGCATTCCTATCCTATTTATGTCTATTTCCTATCCCAGCATTGTTAGAATCCTAAAATTCAAACAAGCCCTTACACAATTACTTCTGTTACAGATATGTGTCAAAGAAAAACTTTTGTGGTTTGTCCTGCTCCTACGATGTTGTGTTCCACCCCAGCTCAGCTGCTCCAATGATGGCAGGGTTAACCATAGCAGGGATCCTCTCTCCAGACTGTCTTTCGCCGCCTCAGATCTTCTTCCCGACCACCGGTAGCAACGACAACTGCATTACCATCATCAAGTGAGCAGATGACCTTGAGGATTACAGGGGTCCGCAAGAGAGGTCGCACTCTTCCATGTCTGCTTACGTTATGCATCGCTTAATATGATGACATGCTACTTTATCGTCATGTTCACCTATTAGACTCCAACTCAGGTCCAAACTTATACTGAAACTTGAGTTTTTAAATGGTTGTGGTGTACATATTGGGGCAGCAATCAGTACTATCTATCTACTATCTGGTTAATCTCGGGTGTCTACTATGAGTTTCATTTTGGGTGCAAACAAACATTAAAGGATCCATTATCTGTATTTTTTAACTAAAGCTATTATCTGCATGCTATCATTGGTTTTGGGTCTATCCACAGTTTGCTACCTTCACTCTGGATTTGTGCATGCACTCCTTACATAATCTCACTATGTTTTATTCCTATGCATGTCAGTTATTGTACACAATGGAACTGAACATGTAGAGCAAAAGAGACCAGCCTTGCGTGGCAATAAAATTTCATGTAGACGTCGGTCCATGGTGGGCGCAAAGGCAACCCCCTCCACCCATTTCGAATCATAATCAAGAGGAAGATAACTCCTCAGAGGAGGATTCAGAGACAAATGACCAGTCCTATCCCCCCCCCCCCCGAGGTGCATGCTCTAACTTGGCAGGGTTATGTTGCTTATATCGTGCATATGGTATCTTGCATTGCTATGTAATTTTCTTAGTTTAGACATGATTTGTGTGAATGCCACCTGTTTAGTGTCTAATTACCATATATGTGAATTATGCAATGCCATCTTTTTGCAAGACATTACATATGTGAATTATGCAATGCTATCTTGTTGCAAGGCATTATATATGTGAATTATGCAATGCCATGATGTTTAGCCAAGCATCATATATGTGAATTATATCATGTCGTCCTTTTTTTGTATTTCTCATTGCTTTTGTCGACAATGTTTGTATATTCAACTGCTCTTCCTGTGCATCAGCCATTTGAATTGGTGATGGAGAAATCTGGAGTGAAAACAAGGTCTTCAGAGCAGACAATGCTACCTGGTAAAGCAGATATCTTGCTGGTTACAGATAGCTCTTCAGAGGAGGATTCGGAGGCATATGACCAGTCCTATTATCCCCTTGAGGTGTTTGCTCAAACTTGGCAAGGTTATATTACTCATATCATGCATATGTTGTATTGCAATGCTTAGTTTTTACATCATATACACGATATTGAATGCCATCTCCTTAGTTGACACATCATATATGCGATTGCCCTCTGCTCACTTCCTTAGTATATAAATCATATATTTGAATTATATCATGCCATGATGTTTACATAGACATCACGTATCTGAATTATGGCATGAGAACCCATTTTCTAAAGACATAATATAGCTATATCATCTCATCCTGTTCACATAGTCATCATATTTTGAATTATGTCATTCTATCAGTGAATTATCATGCCATCATGTTTCCATCGACGGCATGTTTGTGATTCATGGCATGCCATCCACTTTAATAGACACATCCTATAGTTATATCATGGCATCCTATTTACATAGTCATCATATTTTGAAGTATGTCATTCTATCAAGTTTAGTTAGCCATCATACATGTGAAATTGTGTCATGCTATCCTGTTTAATTAGCCATCATATATTTGAAATTATGTCGTGCTATTCTGTTTGGTTAGACAACATAAATGTGAATTATTTCATGCCCTGTTTTCTTCCCTACTATCCATTGCACCTGTCTATCTTACAATGTCTGTACGTTCAATTACTTTTCTTGTTTATCAGCCATTTCAATTGGAGGGGGTGATGGCAGTATCTATGGGAGTAAAAACACGGTCTTCAGAAAAGATCGTGCTACCTGTCGATGGAGAAAGAACCACGGTTGTACTTGCCCAAGAACCAGCCCCAATCCACATAACCCAGACTCACGCAGATTGTACCCCTACCTAGTTGGACAGAGAACCAGCTACACCCCTTCTAACCCCAACCCCAACAGATAGTAACCCAGTTCCCGTTGACACAGCACCGTCTCCACCACAGAGCACCCAAACACGAGCAGTTAGTAAGGCAACTGCAGTGCCCAAAGCACGAGGACCACCACTCCGAACCCCAAGTCAACGCTTAAAGCAGAAGAAGAATTGTTCTCAGGCCAGGTTCCGTAGCTATGGTCCATACTACTTTGCTCTTGCATCACTGTATTTACTCATACCAACTAATTTCAAATTTGAAGGATGCAATTGAAACTCCAATGGCGCAACAGGTATGTTTTAAACCTGTTTCTTTAACATGTTTGTTGTTGTAACTTGCTCTATGTTGATTTCAGTTTCAATTGAAAAATCAGTTATGTTCTCATGCCATGCACATTTCAAGTGTTGTTATTACCGTGTAGTTTCCCACACTTATATTCTCTCTATGCTGCTTTGTCTTAAATAGATATGATTCGAACTGTATCTATCTTGATTTGGCAACATAAACTACAATGATATAGACCATACAGTGACCATACTACATAGATATATGTTTGTTTCATGCTGTTATCCTGTCCACCTTACTACTGAACTGGTTTACCAAAATGAGTTTCATATACTACATTGTAAACCTGTGATGTGATGTGTTTGTTTGTTTCTCCTTTAGAACACGGATAAAATATTGGAGAAGAGTACCCCGTTATGCAATGGTAAAGGAAGTAATGCAGATTAGGTTCAAGATAGTGAGACATCCCTGTTGTTCTCCAAGAAAGCTGATAAAATCTATATTGAAGACACTGAGACAACCCCAAAGTCCTGTCTTGATGTAGTGTTTGAGTTACTGGCTACTACTGCTGGCACCAGTTCTTCGAACTCGTTGTCTGAATCAGTTCGGCGTCTCAACTTCAAGTTGAAAGACATCGATCAGATGTTATGCGACGGGAAGCCGAAGGACTGAGGAAGTCCCTGCAGAATTCAGATGCATACTTTCTGGTGCAACAGCAAGTGCTGGAGGATTTAAGCGCCAAACAAGAGAAAGTTAATAAGCTTGCTAAGCATCTTGCCAGCATTATGGGTACCCATGATATTGTTTCTTGAGCTCTTTTGAAGTGGTTTCAGTTGTGGACTTGTTTTGCTGCGGTGTTTATATGCTGCTTTGTTCCCTATATTTTCACTTGTGGCGAACTTTGATGCCCAGTGGATGTAATATGTGTAATAGCCGTGATAGCCTAGCGTAAGTTGCTTGCTTATTTATTTCCGTTGTCTTGTTTATTTGTTTTCTTGTAGTCAGTGCAGTTCTTTTTCCGCGGTTTGCTAGTGGCCGGAATAACCTATTTTTTAAACTAGGCCACATTAACAATGGGCTACATATTTACTATAGTTAACATGGGCCTCCTACAAGCCGTAGAAACAATGGGCGTTCTAAGGGCCATAGAAACAATGGGCCTTCTACGGGGCGTAGACACAATGGGCCTTCTGCGGGTCGTATCATCAATGGCCCTTCTACGAGCCGTATGATCGGTTGGCCAAACATGGGCCAATAACATACCACATTATGGCCGTAAATGGGCTAGAGTTCAAATCGTCCGTTCATGGGCCGACCATAATGGGCCGTCGTTAATAGGCCGTATTTGATGACGCTATGAAAACGGCCCAACGTATTAACGGGCCACAAACGGGCCGACTGTAACCATGGGCTGTATTTGGCCCACAAGGAGAAAATGGCAGTAACGGGCCGAAAGTAAAAGAATGCTGGAAATGAGCCCAAGAATAAATGGGCACGGAGAAGGCCGAAAGATAACATGAGCTGGAAACGGCCCAACGGAATAATGGGCCGTTAATGGGTATAAAGTGATACACTGTTCATTACGGGCCAGTTTTACCACGGGCCGTTAATGGGCCGAAGTTTACCAAGGGCCTCATATGGACCAAAATACGTCATGGGCCATACATGGGCCGGAAGTTAAAACGGGTTGGAATTATATTGGACGGTCCAAATGACGCTACTGGGCCTAATTCAGATAGGCCGTAAACGGGCCCTGGGTCAGCAGGCTGTAAATGGGCTATATGCGAACATGCCGTTAACAGGCTTGTCGTGGGCCGGCCCGCCACCTTTTGACCAAGTCAAACAGGCTGGCCTTTTCACAGGAATGGGCCTCTGTTGGGCCGTGCCACGTGTCAACGTATCATAGGCACTTTGGGTCCAATAAGTGGATGACATATGTCCCAACGGTGAGCCGACACGTGTTTCCTCCAGCCAATGATGATTTTACACGTGGAAAATCCCCATTGGTCGGGGCTGTTAACGGGTTATCAGATCCAAAACCGGACCTGATAGCTTAACGGCGTTCTGTTACGGTGGATGCCACGTGTCGGTCACCCTTGACTAAAGCACTTCTGTGACGCGCGATTTATCGTCATGGAAGTGGACACTTCCGTGATGATAATTTTGGTAATGTCATCGAACACTTCTAGGACAGCACAGGTATGACTATCTTGATTATGTCATAAATTTGTCATGGATGTATGATACGTCTCCAATGTATCTACTTTTCCAAACCCTTTTGCCCTTGTTTTGGACTCTAACTTGCATCATTTGAATGGAACTAACCCGGACTGACGCTGTTTTCAGCAGAACTGCCATGGTGTTGTTTTTGTGTAGAATAAAAAGTTCTCAGAATCGCCTGAAAATCAACGAAGAGTTATTTCAGAAAATATAAAAAACACCTGCAAGAAGATCCTCACCGGGGGGCCCACACCCTGTCCACGAGGGTGGGGGGCGCGCCCCCTACCCAGGGCGTGCCCTCCTGCCTCATGGGCCCCCCGATGCTCCACCAACGTACCCCTAGATCCTATATCTTCTGTTTCGGGGAGAAAAAAATCAGAGAGGAAGAATTATCGCGTTTCATGAGACGGAGCCGATGCCAAGCCCTAATCTCTCTCGGGAGGGCTGATCTGGAGTCCGTTCGGGGCTCCGGAGAGTGGAGATAGTCGCCATCATCATCATCAACCTTCCTCCATCACCAATTCCATGATGCTCACCACCGTGTGTGAGTAATTCCATCGTAGGCTTGCTGGACGGTGATGGGTTGGATGGGATCTATCATGTAATCGAGTTAGTTTTGTTAGGGTTTGATCCCTAGTATCCACTATTTTCTGAGATTGATGTTGCTATGCTTAATGCTTGTCACTAGGGCCCGAGTGCCATGATTTCAGATCTGAACCTATTATGTTTTCATGAATATATGTGTGTTCTTGGTCCTATCTTGCAAGTCTATAGTCACCTACTATGTGTTATGATCCGGCAACCCCGAAGTGACAATAATCGGGACCACTCCCGATGATGACCATAGTTTGAGGAGTTCATGTATTCATTATGTGTTAATGCTTTGGTCCGGTACTCTATTAAAAGGAGGCCTTAATATCCCTTGGTTTCCAATAGGACCCCGCTGCCATGGGAGGGTAGGACAAAATATATCATGCAAGTTCTTTTCCATAAGCACATATGACTATATTCGGAATACATGCCTACATTGCATTGATGAACTGGAGCTAGTTCTGTGTCACCCTAGGTTATAACTTCTACATGATGAATTGCATCTGACGCAATTTCCCATCACCGATCCAATGCCTACGAGCTTTACCTATATTCAGTGTTGCTTATTTACTTTCCCGTTGCTATTATCACAAAAACTACAAAAACACTATCGTTACTTTTATTGCTGCTACCGCCACTATCATATTACTTTGCTACTAAACTATCTTGCTGCAGATACTAAGTTTCCAGGTGTGGTTGAATTGACAACTCAGCTGCTAATACTTAAGAGTATTCTTTGGCTCCCCTTGTGTCGAATCAATAAATTTGGGTTGAATACTTTACCCTCGAAAACTGTTGTGATCCCCTACACTTGTGGGTCATCAATGTACATGCATGACAGAAAACGTGACCTACTGTGACAAACACGTATCATCACGGAAGTGTATTTATTTTGTAGTGTGTGGTGATGGTGATGGAAAAGTGATCCATGCAGGGCTTCGCCTATGCACTACATGAATATGATCGGAGGCGTAAACTTTGGAGGAGGGCGCCGCACACGGCTAGGAATCAATGTTGTGTGTTCTAGCGGTGCCCTCCCCACATATATAGGTGGGAGACGGATGGGAGCAGCAAGGGGTGCCCCAAGTAGGAGGGATTCTACTTGGGTGCCTCCTCCAAGTCGGCCTCCCCCCTTCCATAAGTGTTGAAGGGGAAAGGAAAGGGAGGAGGAGAGAAGGAAAGGGGGAGGCCGAATCCTACCCTTTCCTTCTTCCTTCCCCTCTTTCCTTCTCCTTCTATTTCGTCCATATGGGGGCGCACCGGCCCACCAGGGGCTGGTCTGTCCCTCTTGTCAGGGATATACCCCGCGGTATGACCCGGCCGGACTTGGCGACTTACCAGAGACCTGACTGGAGCTTGGCGACTCACTGGCTATCCGCCCAGACATGGCGGTTTACATACAACCCGCCTGGACATTGAGACTCACTAGAGACCCGGCGGGCGGATCAGACAGATGACAAGGCCCAAAGCCCAACAGGTCGGCTTATATTCTGGTGGGTCGGCTTAAGATGGAAGGCGAGAGGAATAATTATTGTACAAGGAAGCAAGACCCGGATTTGTATCCCGTTTGTAATAGAAGATAAGTTAGTCCTGATACTACTAGGACTCCATATGTAATCCGCCCCTTCAACATATATAAGGAGGGGCAGGGCTCCCCAAGGGAGAGAGGTTTTTCACAAGTTAGAAGCTCCATATTCTTTAGGGTTAGACACAACTAAAGGAGAGCCGACCTATGCAGTGACTCCATGAGGGTCATAATGAGATCTAGCCTCAAACATCATGTAGGGTTATTGCCGGATGTTGTTTCCCGGGGCCCGAAGCTGTCTAAATCCTTGTCTTGTGTGTTGCGTCTCTCGATTCTGCTCAACCCCTCTCAAGCTACCACATAGATGCGTTAGCCTCATGACTAAGTCCTTATCTAAGGACATCTACCGTGACAATTCCACGACAGTTGGCGCCTACCGTGGGGCCTGCGCACGGTGGTGTTGAGTTCTTGAAGGGATCTCTCCAAGGGATCGAGAGGCGTTTACGTGTTGGAGTTGTGGCTTCATCGATTTCAACTTCGGTGAGATCGTATCTGGCCGATTCACTCATTCTGGCGTGCGAAAATTCGTCATCAGCAATGACCGTAACTCCGGGTCACGTCAGCTGAGTCGACTTGGTCGGCTCCTGCATGAAAGGTTCTTATCGTGAAGTTTTGGCGGCTTAACAGCAGCGCGTCATCCGGTCATCCGTCAGCCTGCAGCGAATCAGGTGAACCAGTATCAGGGATCGCGACAGCACCTGGAAAAAGAAATAGGTGATTTGACTAGTTGAGGGCTGAAGGCAGGATACGTACTTCTGCTATCTCATTGTGTAAAATGTCAAATCAAGAAAGATGTATACATATTGATTATGGCCTCCAAAGATCGATTAGTAGAGTCCAAGACAAAAAAAGGGAAAGAAGAAAAGTAGCACGGGATGTGCACGGCCTGGAATCCGAAACAGGGTTGACTCGGGAGTCAACGACCCGGAGATTTGGGCGCGACCCTCGCTTCGCTCGGCTTCCAACTACAACCCGCTTTGGACTCGATGAAAAATACCATACTCCCGCACTGGCTTACAACGCTGTGGCCGTCTTTCGCGACCGCGCCGGCATACAACAAGGAGGACAACTAGCCCATCGGTGCCGGCCGACCCATCTGTTGTTTTAACAAATTAGGTGATATCCATCGAAAGTTTGTTTTCATTAACGCATATTTTTTTATCAAAGAACAGTTTATCTTTGCCTTGGTCTGCAGAACTTGTTTATGTAGAACAATTATTCACTACAAAGACACGCCGTGGTGATCTGTCCGCACTCAGTTTCTGAGCCGCCGCCATGGTGATGTCTTCGTTTCGCTGCTGTGTTGAGATGTCGGGGCCGCATTGAGCCGCCTCTGCCGTGTTAAGCCGCCCGGGTTATAGTGAGTTGCCAGTCGGCCTAAACCACCTCTGTTGCATTGAAACGGATCATCTGTCGTTCGAACTATCAGGGGATATATATCTAAGTTTATTTTATTAGAACATATTGCTTTCTTTCAAAGAGCAACTATTCTGGCTTGCAAGTTCTCTAATGCAGGACAAGTTGTCATCTGCTGTGTCGTGCGCCTCCGACGCCGTTTCATCCTTGCAGTGAGCCGCTCGGTTGAGCTGCTCGGCGCCTCGCACCACTGCCGCTATTTCATCTTAGCGGCGAGCCGCCGTATCACTACTTCTGAGCCGCCACAACTGTTTGCTAGCCTTAACCCGCCCAGAGCCGCACTTTAAGTCGCCACCTGTGTTATCATGGCTGCAATATTACGGCTGAATAATTTTTGGTCTAGCATATCAGGTGAAATCTATCTAGTATATCTTATATTATATATTAATTTCTTTAAAAGAGGGCAATTACTTTGGCTTGCGATATCTTTTGATGCAGGGCAATTAAGAGCGGTGATCGTGATCAACATTTGACCCACCATAATGCTCAACGAATATATACGCAATTCATCGCCTCTGCAGCCCAGTTTATATCAACACGACACGGTTGACTCACCTGTCCGCTCGGCTTACAGCCCTGCGGTTGACTCGCCTGTCCGCCTGTCTTACAGCACCTGCGATTAACTAGCCTGGCCACACATGCTTACAACACCGTGACCGGCTCATCTGTCCGTGTCACCTCTGATGCTAAGGTCGTCCTTTCCGTCCATCTCTCGTGGCCTGGTCTACATCAACACACCGGGTCGCACATGTCTGCATGAGCTTTTTATTATGTATAAAGCCAGTCACTGCTTGGGTAGCCCGGTTTTCTTCCAACAATTCTGGAACAAATCATCATGTATTATCAGCCGCCGTCTGCACTGGATGGCTCAATGGGCAGACACACAAGCCGTTGTCACTACAGCTTGGTTAACTTCAAATCGGCCAGTTGGAAGGAACCATTGGCCGAGTTGCTAACACAGCTCATACCGGATCATTTATAACCCGCCGCAGTCACCTCCAATTTCTATGGATTCATATCGCGCTATCAACAACAATGATGGACACCTTATGCTATGGTCAAAGATGGAGAGTCTCAAGCGAACTCCTCGAGTAGTCTCAAGACTCGAGGGCTACAATGATATGACTTAGCTAAGTCTTGCCAGTTTCAGCAAATTCAAGAACCCCTGGACAATGAAGGAAAAACATAACCCGGCCCCGGAGGCAACTGCCCTGTTGGTGAAAATTTCAAAACCGTCAGAAAAATTTCCGGCTCAAATGAAGATTCTGGCTCAATATCCGGTTTGCAAATCCGGCTCAAGGAAAAACTGCCCCTCACAAAGCATTGAAGCTCTCAATATCCGGCTCAAGGGAAACTGTCTCTCACAAAGCTCCGAAGCTCTCAAATCCGGTGTAAAATTCCGGCTCAAGAAGAATATCCATCTCTCGCAAGTATGTCACTTGGGGGCTTCCTGTTCAAACATAGGCGTATTCGACCAAAGAGAACACAACGTTACTACCCATTTGACCGGGTTATGTTCAAACATAGGCGTATTCGACCGAAGAGGACATAACATGTGGATCATCCTACCTGTATCCAGCTGCTTCAACTCCATCAGGTCATCCTGATTAACCCGGCGAACTCTTGGCGATCAGTCTTATATGGCGTATTCGACCAAGACCTGAGCTTGCTAATGTTCAAACGCCTGGCTGTCATGTGAGAGCACGGTTTACAGATAGTCAGGATAGATCCAGGCTCCCAAGCAGCCTTCCATGAAACTTGATTAAACCTACATGTTTGCTTGATGCAACTCTGACCCCACGTACCTTGATAAGTCATATCTGAACTTATCCAGGTTCAAATGTTGATTGGGTATCTGTGAAAGCCGGCTACAGAAAGCAAGGATACTCTAGTGGCTCCGGCTAGTTTCATTGAAGTTTTCTATTATTGTATACATACATCATCATACATTGCATCATACACATACATTGCATCGTACATTGCATCATCATTACATAATCATAACATGCATCATATATGCATAGATATACTAATTTATATTGCAGGAACCGATTTTCAAATCAGGTTATATTATGCAAATCTTTAAATAGCCAACATGGCTGGATTTTTATTATGGTTATCAATAACCAGCATTATGATTGAGGTTTTCAAAGTCGCTTTCGTGCAATGGAAATTGTCTTATCAGTGGATATGATTTATTCTACAATGGAAAGAATAGTCCCGAGTCGCTGCATGCTTACGACCCGACACTTGGGGGCTACATTATTCAAGTTGAGATTACATCAAATATGCAAGTCCCATGTCACTGCCAGCATGCACCATGGCACTTGGGGGCTAATGCAAAGTCATTTTTTGCTCACCTTATTGAAGACCCGACTCATCACATTGTAATGAGCCGGCCCTCGGGGGCTACAGATTGCTCCTGTCAACAATTCAAGGTATACAAGTCTTAATCCATTATATTGAAGGATCCAGTTCTCAGTTGGTAAAACTCAAAGCTCTTAACCTTGTGGACGTGGGTTCAAGCCCCGTGTTAGGGGTTACATCATACGATGTTCTTTTCAAAGAAGTATTTATAAAGTCCCTGCTCATTATTGCATAATGACCCGGACCTTGGGTGGCTACACGTTGCTGTTCAAGTATACATGATCAATTTATAAAGTCCCTGCTCATTATTGCATAATGACCTGGCCCTTGGGGGCTGCACGTTGCTGTTCAAGCCTACATGATCATATTTATGAAGTCCCTGCTCATTATTACATAATAACCCGGCCCTTGGGGGCTATACTTGTTGAAGTTTTTATCAGCATAAGGCAATTACAAGTCCTAGGTTGCTGCAAGCATGACAACCCGACACTTGGGGGCTACATATGTGGAATATTCAGTTTTGACAAGTGACTAAGATGACCGACCTGGATTTCTTCGAAGTGGTAGTATTCATATTGAAGGAATTCTTAAGTCATCGCTTTGCTGTGCTCAAGACTTGGGGGCTACAGGTAATATGAATATAATGGAGGAACATCTTCAAAGTCTCAATTTTGAGCAAACTAGGAAGATCAGTTGTGTGACCTGGCGGTGGTAATAGTCATGACCCGGTGTGTATAACAGTTATAACCCAGAACCATCAGTTTTTATGACCCGACAATTTTGGTAAGGATAAACTGGCAGGTTCTACATCTTCAAACTGGCTGAATATCAGATGAGTATTTCAAAGACAAATATTTTTTGTTAAGCATTGGAAGTAGACTTAGGTGGATTTTTTCGTACAATATTTCTCTGTGAGAAACCAACGTCAGCAAAATTGATTATGAAGCTGGTCTATTGAGCCGGATTTTTCAAAAGAAGTATCTGGATTTTTGCATTGGTAATGTTTGAACATATCTGCTAAGAGATTTGCTATGAGATCACGGATACATGTCAAGGAGGAAATGACAAGGATTTAAGGATGATCAGGTGCCGGTTCAGGAAAATATTTTAACCCGGAGCACAACCTGTCAAATTTGTTCTCGTGTTTATGTTGCAGGAAGGATCAAGTTTAACATGGATAAATCCAAATTAAACTAGGGGCTAATGTTGGGGATATACCCCGCGGTATGACCTGGCCGGAACTATGACCCGGACGGACTTGGCGACTCACCAGAGACCCGGCTGGAGCTTGGCGACTCACTGGCGATCCGCCCAGACATGGCGGTTTACATGCAACTCGCCCGGACATTGAGACTCACTAGAGACCCGGCGGGCGGATCAGGCAGATGACAAGGCCCAAGGCCCAGCAGGTCAGCTTATATTCTGGTGGGCTGGCTTAAGATGGAAGGCTAGAGGAATAATTATTGTACAAGGAAGCAAGACCCGGATTTGTATCCCGTTTGTAATAGAAGATAAGTTAGTCCTAATCCTACTAGGACTCCATATGTAACCCGCCCCTTCAACATATATAAGGAGGGGCAGGGCTCCCCAAGGGAGAGAGGTTTTTCACAAGTTAGAAGCTCCATATTCTTTAGGGTTAAACACAACTAAAGGAGAGCCAGCCTATGCGGCGACTGCATGAGGGTCATAATGAGATCTAGCCTCAAACAACATGTAGGGTTATTGCCGGATGATGTTTCCCGGGGCCCGAAGCTGTCTAAATCTTTGTCTTGTGTGTTGCGTCTCTCGATTCCGCTCAACCCCTCTCAAGCTACCACATAGATGCGTTAGCCTCATGACTAAGTCCTTATCTAAGGACATCTACCGTGACAATTCCACGACACATCTCTTGGCCAATAAGGCCCACATCTTTGCCGGGGGTGCCCGAAACCCCTTTCCGGTGACCCGATATGTACCCGGTACCCTCGGAACACTTCCGATGTCCGAATATCATCGTCCTATATATGAAGCTTTACCTCTCGACCATTTCGAGACTCCTCGATGATGTCATCTAGGACTCTAGACAACATTCGGTCACCAAATTACATAACTCATATAATACAAAATCATCATCGAACGTTAAGCGTGCGGACCCTACGGGTTCGAGAACTATGTAGACATGACCGAGATACCTCTCCATTCAATAACCAATAGCGGAACCTGGATTCTCATATTGGCTCCTACATATTCAACGAAGATCTTTATCGTCGTACCGTAATGACAACATACGTTATTCCCTTAGTCATCGGTATGTTACTTGCCTGAGATTCAATCGTCGGTATCTTCATACCTAGTTCAATCTCGTTACCGGAAAGTCTCTTTACTCCTTCCATAATGCATCATCCCACAACTAAATCATTAGTCACATTGCTTGCATGGCTTCTTATCATGTGCATTACCGAGAGGGCCGAGAGATACCTCTTCGATACTCGGAGTGAGAAATCCTAATCTTTATCTATGCCAAACCAACAAACACCTTCGGAGATACCTGTACATCATTCTATAATCGCCCAGTTACGTTGTGATGTTTGATAGGACACAAGGCATTCCTCTGGTATCCGGGAGTTGCATAATCTCATAGTCGAAGGAATATGTATTTGACATGAAGAAAGCAATAGCATAAAACTGAACGAACATTATGCTAAACTAAGGGGTGGGTCTTGTCCATCACATCATTCTCCTAATGATGTGATCCCGTTCATCAAATGCCAACACATGTCTATGGTTAGGAAACTTAGCCATCTTTGATTAACGAGCTAGTCTAGTAGAGGCTTACTAGGGACATGGTGTTTTGTCTATGTATCCACAGATGTATCAAGTTTCTGTTTAATACAATTCTAGCATGAATAGTAAATATTTATCATGAAATAAGGAAATATAAAATAACAACTTTATTATTGCCTCTAGGGCATATTTCCTCCAGTCTCCCACTTGCACTAGAGTCAGTAATCTAGATTACATAGTAATGATTCTAACACCCATGGAGTCTTGGTGATGATCATGTTTTGCTCGCCGAAATTATTTTTTTGGTTTAATACTGTATCTCGATCATATGAATATAAATTCGCGGTGTGACTGAATGAAAGATATGGTTTGAGCGAACTTGCATTTTTCTCTCTGAATGTACAGACTTATCAATGATTTTATTTAAAAACATGAAAATGTATCTAAATATAATACACTCATCGCAAATGTTTTAGTTAGAACGCACGTAGGCAAACCGACATCATCCCCAGGAAGCCAAGGGAAAATGTGTCGAGCAGGATTTCTGCAGCTCATGATCGCAAATGTTTTAGATAAAACACCCAAATGTAAACTGACAGCTTACCCAGTAATCCAAGGGAAAATGTGCCGAGCAGGATTTGTGCAGCTCTTCATCGTAAACATTTTAGATAGAACACCCGTATGGACGTATGCGTAGTAAGAGCTATGTTCTTCCCCAGTAAGCCAATGGAAAATTCTCCGCATAGGATTTGTCCATCTCTTCAACGCAAACAGTTCAGATTGAATATGGTATGCAAAGTGATACTTCGGCGCTAAGCCAATAGAAAATCTGGCACGCAGGATTTGTACATCCCTTCAACGCAAACGGTTTTTTCGGACGACCCGTGTCCAACCACGTACAAACAATTTGGTAAGATTTGCTCTGTCATATTGGGTATATTACCATTTGTCAAACTGGAAAACTAGTTATTTGTTGATCTAGTAACATTGCCATTTGTCAACCATGTAACACTGCCACTTGTCAAAATATGCAGCTAAAAATCACTAGCACTATCTATTTTTTGCAACTAAAATTGAGTAATTAAGCATAGATTTCATTCATAGATTAAGCAGTCATTCTTTATAAAAATAGTTCAACTCGACAGATGAACTGACCAAACTTTACCCCAATTGTTTCCAACCACGTACAGAAATAGTTAGTTCAACTATGTATACTAGCTAATTTTAAGTACATTGTACAGTTCCACCACATCTATAGTCAGATGAACTGAACAAAATAGCCCCTAAATACTACTACTTTGGAGAGGCTTTGTACTACTTCTGGCAGCCTCTCATCTGCCGAGCGCGCTCAGTAAGAGACAGAGGAGGACGAGCCTACAGACGAGCTGGACAACTACAATACGGTGCGTGTCGCTGCTGCACCTTCAGGACGCACACCTCGAACACCCTCTGTCGCTCTAGATGATCCCTCTCAAAGCGGCGGGACCCCTCATAGATCTCAAGATTCCTCGCCTCTGCGGCGGCGTGTGCTGCGGCCACGGCGGCGGTAAAGCTATTTGTCGTGCACGACGAGGCGCTCCTCCTCCTCATGCAGGAACTCAGTGTAGCACGCAAGGTCGTTGACACACGTGTGAGCCTCCACCTCTGCCTCCCGCCTTTGGGCGGCGGTGGCTGAGCGGGTGATGAGCCCGACGGTCGACGGTGGGCTGGCGGCCACGGCGGCCGATGATGCGGTGACGGCCATGACCACCACTTCCCGCCTTTGGGCCGTGGTGGTGGAGCGGGTAATGGCCATGGTGGCCGGCAGTGGGGTGGCGGCCATGACGGCCACCTCCCGCCTTCGGGCGGCGGCGGCGGAGTGGGCGATAACCCTGGCTTTCGACGGTGGTGTGGTAGCAACGGCGACCAGCAATAGCTGCCGACGGGCAGCGGTGGTAGATCATGTGGTGGGTGTTCTGTGCACACCCAATAGGTATGCCACACTCACTACACTACACCGAGGACTGCGCTGGCGCCGCGGTGTAGCCTCCCAGCTGGAGCTGCCCTCTGATGACAGTGGAGTGGCTGAGCTACGACGACGGACCAGTGCCATTGGCGATTGTGGGAGAAGCAGGCGAGATAAGCTAAAAGGAGGGAGGGGAAATGACACACAGGACTCGCCATCCATGAGGATTTATAGAGCAAGCCGGTAGGCATTGGGATTTTGGGGGATTTCACCGAGTCGGCCGGGAAGCTTGCGCGGGAACCTATGTGGTTACGCGGGAATGGGCTCACCACCGTTTGGCCAAAAGAACGCCCCCGTGCGCTGCTCAATCTTGCGCTCGAAGCCGTCTGCGACAGCAGGGTGACAAGATGTGCGAGAGGAGGACGAAAGGACACATACACATACGGTTAATAAAAAAACCTTTGCGATATAATTACCTACTACCCCTTCCTGGTTCATAAGTCATCTATGTATTTTTGTGCCCAATTTTTACTAGAGATTTATCTAATAAAATACGAATGCAGGTCGCCAAAGATTATATCGTTGGTTTCGTATTTGGACATAGTTTCCAATTATATAATTTTTATAACATGCATTAACATTTTGTTGGTTAAATTGAAGGTGAAAATATGACACATAATATAAAGGGGGCTAATAGACCAAGAAGGAGGTAGTAGCACACGGTCGCTCTCTATGCAGCGACGCAACTGCCGGACGGCTTGTAGACAACCATTCCCTGCGTGCTCAACTGTTCTATACATGTGGTTTCTCGTGGTTGAGGCGGCCACGGCGCACTCTGCCCACGTCCTACCGCGTGAGCTCTGCTCTCTCATCCCTCTAGGCAGTCTGTCCTTGTCCCTCCATGTGTGCTACCAGTGTTTGGGGCCGGCGCACGATCACATACGTTCGTGTTGCCATTATGCATGCGGTTGTGCCGGGCGTGGCGTCAAGATGGAGTTACCGGCTGCAAAAACTGCCATGCGGACGCGCCGAGAATCCAGGCCGCCCGACCCCCATATATTCCTACGATCATTTACCTCCATCTCTCACGCCACATGACACAAGAATCACAGCCACGACGACACATTCAGAGAGGACATCCAACGGTTCCAATGGTGCTCCTCGTGGCTCCAATGGCGCTCCCAGCAACCGACGACGACAACAGGGGCAATTCACCACGCATCACGTAGTGGACACCCACGTGAGGGGGAAGGCCCTCATAGTGGTGTACATGAACGAGCCGGACTCGGTGGAGAGCTCCATCCAAACTATGGAGCAGTTGCTTGCTGAGGACAAGTACCAAGTGGTCGGCTTCAACCTTGAGTTCACCAGCGGTCATGCCGGGCACGATCAGAAGGTTGTCGTTGCCTAGTGCCCGCGACATGACGTCCTCGTCTACCACTACCACCTGGCCACAAGGCCTTGCAAGCATTTCTCCAGGTTTATCAATAGCTCCAACTACAATTTCGCTACGGCGGACACCACCAACGATCTAAAAGCGGTCAAGGTTTCGGGCTTCAAATGCCAGAATCTTGTCAACATGCAGGACCACTACAAGGTCTGGGGCAGCAACAGCAACAAACAGAACTCCCTGGTTGACCTCGGCTCGGCCATCGTCGACCCCTACTACATGAAGGTGAAGGATGAGAGCAAGAAGGACAATAACACATGGCACAGTGTCTAGCATGAGAGACTGGATGAACAACACATCAAGTACGCGGCCAAGGACGCGTACACAAGCTAGGAGATGTACAGGCGGATCGTTGACATGAGGAAGTGTCTTCTTCCTGTCCCAGACAAGGGATCGAGCCATAGAGCAATGGCGGGAGCGTCAGAAAAAGTAGATGACTAGACGATCGTTTCTCCTAGTTTAGAATGGATGCAATTGTTTATTGAGTTGTGTGCGAATGATCTGTATAGTCACTTATGTGGATGTTTATTTCAGTTATATATATATATATATATATATATATATATATATATATATATATATATATATATATATATATATATATATATATATATATAATTCTTCTGTAGACAGAGCCAATCGCACGTCTTATTAGCAGTAATAATCTGTGTTATTATTGGTATTTGGACACATTCCTGATTACGTACCTGTTTGCCGCGTATCACACACATCTTGTTCAGTTGAATTGTTTCTGTTGTCTTGGCTCATCGCAAAAGTTCATCCGAGTGAATTGTATGCCCTCCATCACACACACCTTGATCTGGCTGACCGTTTCTATTTTGTTGCCTAATCACACAGAGTTCATCCTAGTGAACTGTATGCCATATATCACACACGCTCTCATATGGCTGCATGTTTCTATTTGTAATGCCCAGGATGGAACTATACCTCCTACGTGTCGAGGCACGACTTAAAGGCATAAGTCCATCCTAGAATGATCTCAAGTTTGGTATCTTTGCACAACTCATGTAAAAGAGGGATTAAATTGCAAAAGGAGATAGTTGGCTTACACTCGCCACTTCACACAAAACATTACATAAACAATCATCATACAAAACATCACAACCCGACTACGGGTGAAGATCCAAAAGAAAGATACCAAAACAACATAAAGCCACAGGTCAGGATCGAATCCTAGTAGAAACCACTACTGATCGTCGAAACGTCACAAACAAAAGGCCACAAGCTTCATCGAGCTCCCGATGAAGTACTTGAACCAGCTCCTGCATCGAACTCGGCCGAACCTGCATCTGGTGTGGTGAAGTAACTGTGAGCCACAGAGGACTCAGCAATCCCGTTCCCGGGTAACAAGACTATTTAAGCCTTGGGTGAGGATAAGGCTGAAGAAAGAACGAGAGGTGAAGGAACAAACAAGAGTCTGCAGCAGCAACTAGCACTAACTTACGTAAAAGAGAGCGAGAAGAGAAGTGCATCGGTCGAAAGATGATCACGAAGTGATCCTAACTAAAGCCGGTCAAACATAACCCCACCGTGTTCAACTCCCGAATCCCTATTCGGAAATTGACAGTCACGGTACACACGCTGGTAGTGTATTGGATCATTGTGTCAAGTTATCTACAACCGGAATTAACAAGCTCCCATCTGCCACATAACCGCGGGCACGGCTTTCGAAAGTTCAAACCCTGCAGGGGTGTTCCAACTTGGCCCATCACAAGCCCACGATCCGCGGAGTCGCAACTCCATAGTTGGGAAGACCCGAGTATTCTCGGAATCCCGTGCTCAAGTTAAACCGAACTAAGGTAAGGCTAATCCAGCAAATCCTCCCGGCGTGCCGACACCCTGATAGTAGCCGCGCGTATCTCGTCTCAGGCCACGACCGGATGGGTGATCCCACAGGTTTTTACCAAACCTTGAGTTTCCTCGAGGTGGCCCCGCGTAACCCCCGTTTCGGACCAACACTCATGTGGAGCACTGGCCCGGGGTTGTTGAATTAAAAATAAAAGAGGGTTTGCAAAGCCCTTATGCAAGTTTTATTAGTTTGTTATTAGGCAAATAGTACCAATGTTGGGACTTGCTGGAAAAGACTTAGCACTTAGCGGTTTATCAAGGGGGTCCCATACACCCCAACCGTGTTAGGAACGCAAAATCAAGGAACATAACACCGGCTTATACGGATCCTAACGGCATGAGTGGAACAAAACACCAAGCAAAAGGCTTAGCCTTCCACCCTTGCCAGTATATAGGTGATTTCATTTTTAAGCATTTATATAGTGTGATATAACCCAACCAAACTTCAACATGAAGCAAGCATCTTCAATCTTCACCTGCAACTAACAATGCTATAAGAGGGGCTGAGCGAAGCGTACTTAGCCAAACAACGGTTTGCATAGGTAGGGTGGTTAAACATGGCAATGGTTACAAGTAGGAGGCTGACAGGAAAACATGGGCATCGAGGCAAAACTAAAGATCGAGACTACTAGCAATAGGCAAAGATAGTAATGGTATCCGGGTTCGGTCATCTTGCCTGGGATTCCACAAGGGAGAAGAACGGATCCAAGAAGGAGACGGAGCAACAGTCAAGCGGATCCTCACAACTCCGGAACGAAACCGAAGCTAACAAGAGAAGCAACCGGAAAGAAAACAAACAACTCGGTAAACACACAAACATAAACATGGCATACGATGCACAAGCAAGCATGATGCATGTCCGGTTTAAAATATGCATGGCATGGCAAAGTGCACAAACAAAACTACAAGTTAAGTGGAGATCAATATGCAACGAGTTGCATATTGACGAAACACCACATTAATTATTTAGTTGACTCTCATTATTAACAAGACAAGTTTAAAAGGGTTTTAACATGGCAAGAGGTGAAGCATAAAGAAACTATACTATTAAGGCAATTTAAATGGGGCCGGAAATAACAACAACATATCCGGAAAATCCCCATGAGCATGTTTAATAATTATAAAGCAACAACAATTAAGCATTTAGGGTTGTTAACATGATGCGGATGATATGACCAAGTTTTATGCAAGTTATTAAAAGGTTGACTTAAAAGAGATAAGAAGCATTTGTCACCGTGGTGGAAGAAGGGTGCCACGGCAACGATCCGAAATGATGCAACGCAACAATTCGGTACCGGTAACTCGGTGAGGGACCGGTGCAAAACAAAAGGTGGAGTGAACGAGTTGAACAAGATGAAAGAGGTGGGGCGATCCCGTTACCGGGTTCCCACGAGTCGGTGACGAGGCAACCGAGGGACATGACAAAAGGTCGGAACGGGCACGAAGCACACACGGGAAACATTTCATACAACACAACAAGCATGCATTCCACGGGTCATCGACGGGGTTATACCTTCGAAACACTCGTATCGGGACGGTTCGAGATCGTAGTGGAAGTAGCCGTAGTAGAGAAAGTAGCCGTTCCGTAGAGGGAAGTAGTTGTACACGGCCGTAGAGGGAAGTAGACGTTCGGGCGACGGTAGTCGTTCGGGCGACGGTAGACGTTCGGGCCGTCGTGGTACTTGTCGGTCACGTAGAGGTACTTGGCGTTCGACGGCGTCGTGGTACTCGTTCACGTAGTCGTACACGGATGTAGAGGTACTTGCTCCGTAGCCGTTCACGAGCTCGCCTTCCCGTAGATGTTCGGTCGTCGATTCGTTCGGTCGTTCATGTCGTAGTTGTACACGGGGTCGTAGATGTACACGGAGCTCGTTTTCCGTAGATGATCGGTTCGTCGAGGTACTTGGTCGTCTCGGTCTCGTACACGGTTCATCTGTCCAAAAAAATTACAGCAAGGCAACACGACAACAGAAAACAACACAAACTACAGCACGAAGACAGGCCACGGGAGCAGCAAGGCGACAAGAACACAGCAGCAACAGCTGTTTGGCGCTGCAGAGGAGGGAACCGAGGAGCTGCACGGGCGAAGACGGGCTGGAGACGCTGGAGATCGACCGGAGGGGCTGCACGAGCACTGGACGAGGCCGGACCTGGCGAACGGGAGGCGCAGCGGTGCCCGGAGGCTGGGGATGGAGGCGGCCTCGCGCTGCTGGTCGGCCCGTCGCTGGAGAAAGGAGGGAGGCGACTCCGGGCGCAGAAGGTGGAGGTCGCGAGGGGAAACGCCGAGGAAGTCGGGGTCGAGGCGCTCGCGCTGGCAGCCGCGACCGCGGAAGGAAGAGGCGACCGAGGGGCGCGGCATGGAGGCGAGGAGGGAGCCGCAGTCCTTGGGCGCTCGGGAGTGGTCGCCGGCTCTGAACGAGGGCTCGGGGCGCTCGGCCTGGACGCCGCTGCGGTGCTGGCTCCTGGCCGCGGGCGACCTCGCGAGGCGGGGCGCATCCAGGCGCTGCTGAGGAGATGACGAGGCGAGCTGGCTCGAGGCGCGGGGCGCCGTGGGAGCTCGCCTTGGGGCGAGGGGAGGAGGACCCCTGGCCGGCGCGCGCGGGACTCGGGGAAGATCGAGCGAGCGGCGAGGAGGGGCTCGGGAGGAGCGAGGCGCAGAGAGATGCGCGAGGGAGAGGGAGAGGCTACCGATGGGATCGGGCAGAGCGAAGGAAGGGAAGGAGAGAGCGAGAGGGAGAGAGAGGGAACGGGGCTGGCGGCGGGGTGCGGGAGTAGCGAGAGGTGCTGGGCGCTCTAGGGTTTCAGGGAGAGGCCGCTCGGGCTGGAACGGGCCAGGTGGCCTAGAGGAGGGAGGAGGGAGGAGATGGGCCAGGGAAGGCCTAGGGAGGCCCAAGAGGCGGTTGTCTCTTAATAAAGAGAGAAAAGAAAAGAAAAAAAAAATAGATACAAAGAAAGAAAGAAAAGATAAAGGGGTTAAGGGCAGAATTAGCACACGAGGTCAAAATCCCCGGGCTCACAAAAATGTCAGGGATTTAATAAAATAGAAGGAGGGTTTGTTGGAAGGACCTCGAAACACTGAAAAGAAATAAAACTATTCTTGAGGCAAGAAACTTGAAGTGAAAAGGCAATGGGGAAATTATGCAAGTGTGTTACGGTGATTCCGAAGCAATGGAATATTTATTAATATAGCTCCCTAACTATTGAGAGGCTTTTCTATGTTATAAAGAGAAGTCACCTTCCCTCGATTTAAATGGACCGAAGGTCCACACGATTTATTAGGGTTGAGATGCAAAAATAAAATGACATGATGGCATGATGACATGATGCAATGCAAAAATAAAAAACACAAGCACAAAGAACCACACGGGCAACCCTGAACATCTGGAATCTTCTGGAAGCTTCTGGAATCTTCTGGGACGTCGGTCTCGGGCGTCACAACTCTCCCACACTAACAGAGGATCTCGACCCGAGATCCTAGAGATATCACCGGGTAAAAACGAAGAGGAATAGGTAAAACAAAGTTGCTTCTTTGACAGACGAGTGAAACCAGGAACCTTGAGAGGTTGAACAAGTTGAAAGAAAGAATGAAACGGAGATGAATGAAGATGAAAGCACTCCGGTAAAAGGAGGAACATGGAACATCACGAGAACCTTGCAGGTTGAAAGACATGAAAGGAGAGCTTACGAACCAAAGAACATGAAACCGCAATGGTATAGCCAAGGAATAAGAATGACAGAATTCGGATAGCACTCCGTCTGAAAATGGAAGGAATTAACAAGAACTTAAGGAGATGGAGTGATACTTGATGAAAACAACAACATATTGCCTCCGAAACAATTAAAAGAATGGCACAAGGGGTAAGAAATATTGAAACAGCACTCCGGTTGAAAAGAGTGGATAAGCTAGATAAAGGATGGAACTTGAATGAAGAATACAACACTCTGGTTAAATGATAAACAATGAAAGAACATGATCTTGATATGACAAGATGATGGGACGAGGGGAGCAACATCACAATGCCTCCGGAATGAAAGAATAGCATATAAATCAATGAAAGAATTAAACGGAGAGAAAAAGACAACCACTCTCAAAATTGAATTTGAAAGAGCATCCTTACGAAGAAGGGTTGAAAAGAGTTGTTGGAAATTCAACAACGAAAGAATAAGCTTCATGTGGGCTTATGGAAAACATCTCAAAGTTATGAGGTGACAACCAGCCACTAACGGAAACATTTGATTGGATTGAGATCTACAAGGAGACGATAAACTTATATCACCGGAATGATAAATGAAGAACTTGGGTCATTTATAAGCACCATAATTGCAACAAACCTTAGGGAAAGCTTTAGGTGAAATACAACCCAAGATAACTCCAACGAATAATTGAATGGTTGGAAGATCTCCTGAACAAGGACAATGATGGGTTTAAATATCTCATTCTTGATAACTCGTGAATCATGAAACATGAAGGAATTGTCAAGAATGACATAACACCATCTCAAAGATAAGGTAGAAAGAATTGCAATTGGAAGCGTGATGAAGAATGCTTAAGCTCCAACAAGAAAAAAAACTTGATGAAGACTTCGAGGATGAATTAAATGATGAATGAACCACCATGAAGAACTCCGGTAATGAAAGCATGAGAAGTGAAAGATGAAGAGAATAAGATTCAAAGCCTGCGGTGAATTAGATTGAGGTTGAAATGATATAATTGAAAAATAACTTGAAGCTCCGGAAACAAGATGAAGAATTTAGAACCAAGGATATGATATGATGAACAAGCTCCAGACAAAAGAATTAAATCACCTGAAGGAACAAGAATAAGAATTATGCTATGCATCTCCTTCACCAATTTAAATTGATGACAACCAAAGGATTTGGCATACTACTTATTCTCGTTGCAAAGAATTAAAGAGAGATCTAGCACAAGCTGAGAATAGTCTTGAACGACTCACCGGTAGGATTATGAAAGAACGAGTGAATTAAAACGATAACAACAGAAGGGTAGACTTGAAAGAACCACCGTAAGAATAGGGAGACGAACGAAGAAACATCAATGAAGAATATTGGGAGAACGAAGTTGAAAACTGAGAACGAAGAAATATGCTGAAATGATGGCCTTCGGAGGATCACCAAGAAAGAATTCATGAAATGCTTCGGATGGGTATGAAAAGAATTCCTCACGATTGAAACAACTATGAGGATGGCATGAAGCTAGAACCACAACTCTTGAAGAAGACGGGTCAAGATTTAAGAGAAACACTTCTCTGATCTTCAAATGCTGAGAATGAAGACGAGAAATGCCATGAAGAATTGTTGAGCACTCCGGAATGAAGAATTAAAAAGGTTGAACCAAAGATGAAAAGAATTGAAAACGATCTTGGAGAAGGCATGTGACTGATGGAAATCATACTTACATCACACTTTGAAAAGAATTTGAGTACAGCTCCGGAAAACAGAAGAGTCAGGTAAGATCCTGGAAAAGACCTGTGGGTTAGGGCCCACTCAAAGAAAATCACCGTTGAAAAAGAATTGCTTAAAAGATATTGCACCGGTTGAATTAAAAAGGCTTGAATAAGAAGACAATCTCAAAATAACTGAACGGATTAAGAATGGAATTATAAATCTTCAGCACTCCGGATAAGAATAGCAAGAGGAGAATGATTAATTGGTGCACCGGAATAAGAAAGCATTGTGAAAAGAGGAAAAAGGATAAGATCAACACCGAAATCTTGAATTACATCCACCGGTAGAATTAGAGAACAAAAGAATGATGAACTTGAGGCTCTTGAGCATCTTCACGATAAAGCACCGGATAAGAACATTGAAGGAAAAGAATGAGGAAACATCACATGAATAAAATGGATATTTCGTTTGAGAATTCCTTGCTTCAGGAAGAAGAAGGGTGGGAGGGTGGGAAAACAAAGACAACTTGAGATGAACAAAAAGGACACCGGTTGAAAAGGATTAACATGACGATCTTGACGATCAAGAAGGACTAGCACTCCCATAGAAATATGAGAATACCGATTACGAAAGGTATGGAATCAACATTTGACATCGAAGCAACTCGAATACCAGAGTCAACACAAGAACAAGGATAGATATGCAACATGATCTTCACAATATCATCCGAACAGAGAATTGAACGAATGAATTCCGCAGATACATCAACTTGACGAGAAGCCACTTGGAGAACAAAATAAATAAAAGGAACAAGGATCAGATAGAACAAATACAAGATAGAAGCTTCGTTCGACATCTTCGTGCTGAAAGCTCATGGAACGTGTTACAAAAGGGTTTTGTCATCCCCGGATCAGCATAGCCAAGGATCCTTTAAGATGCAACCCCCGATCAGAACAAGTCCATAAAACCACTTCACTCAATGTAAAACCCCAAACTTCATATCGAGCATCCGTTGAAAGAATGCCTAGAACTACTTGATGAACCCACCTATAGATTTCCGAAAGTTTCCAGTTATGCAATCAGGTGTTGGGGATACACGGGAAGCACCGCGCAATCAACTCTAAACCTACATCCAGGTGTATCCATCCTTCAACACATAACCAGTCTTTCTCGGAAACTGTTTACCTCGGACCTTCGAAAACGCATCCACTATACAAGCTATGGCAATACTCTCGAACTACCTCCCCAGTACTGGGTGATGTCGGGGTTATCTTGCCACTGGCCGTATAGGAGAGATTTTCGATGTCGGCCGTCTTAAGTATTTAGTACTGCCGCGATATACTCGTGTCAATGATACCCCGAAGCTCAACTCCTCGGTAACAGGAGGCATCGAGAACAATATCCTTGTCACAAGAACATCGAAACAATCCCAGAATACTCGCGGGATCCTAAAAAAAATTTGGTGCAATTTTTGAAAATACAAGAGAAAAGAGTAATCGTCAGGAGTCCTCACCAGAGAGAAGGGGATGAGAAGCAAAGAAATCCTACTCTCCGATATATAATATAGGACTCAAAAAGTTTTCAGTGTGTGCCTAGACTCAACCGTCAACGATTCGATCAATCAGTGGGGGCTTCTAGGTCGGAGAAGGCTCTGAATACCAACTTGTAATGCCCAGGATGGAACTATACCTCCTACGTGTCGAGGCACGACTTAAAGGCATAAGTCCATCCTAGAATGATCTCAAGTTTGGTATCTTTGCACAACTCATGTAAAAGAGGGATTAAATTGCAAAAGGAGATAGTTGGCTTACACTCGCCACTTCACACAAAACATTACATAAACAATCATCATACAAAACATCACAACCCGACTACGGGTGAAGATCCAAAAGAAAGATACCAAAACAACATAAAGCCACAGGTCAGGATCGAATCCTAGTAGAAACCACTACTGATCGTCGAAACGTCACAAACAAAAGGCCACAAGCTTCATCGAGCTCCCGATGAAGTACTTGAACCAGCTCCTGCATCGAACTCGGCTGAACCTGCATCTGGTGTGGTGAAGTAACTGTGAGCCACAGAGGACTCAGCAATCCCGTTCCCGGGTAACAAGACTATTTAAGCCTTGGGTGAGGATAAGGCTGAAGAAAGAACGAGAGGTGAAGGAACAAACAAGAGTCTGCAGCAGCAACTAGCACTAACTTACGTAAAAGAGAGCGAGAAGAGAAGTGCATCGGTCGAAAGATGATCACGAAGTGATCCTAACTAAAGCCGGTCAAACATAACCCCACCGTGTTCAACTCCCGAATCCCTATTCGGAAATTGACAGTCACGGTACACACGCTGGTAGTGTATTGGATCATTGTGTCAAGTTATCTACAACCGGAATTAACAAGCTCCCATCTGCCACATAACCGCGGGCACGGCTTTCGAAAGTTCAAACCCTGCAGGGGTGTTCCAACTTGGCCCATCACAAGCCCACGATCCGCGGAGTCGCAACTCCATAGTTGGGAAGACCCGAGTATTCTCGGAATCCCGTGCTCAAGTTAAACCGAACTAAGGTAAGGCTAATCCAGCAAATCCTCCCGGCGTGCCGACACCCTGATAGTAGCCGCGCGTATCTCGTCTCAGGCCACGACCGGATGGGTGATCCCACAGGTTTTTACCAAACCTTGAGTTTCCTCGAGGTGGCCCCGCGTAACCCCCGTTTCGGACCAACACTCATGTGGAGCACTGGCCCGGGGTTGTTGAATTAAAAATAAAAGAGGGTTTGCAAAGCCCTTATGCAAGTTTTATTAGTTTGTTATTAGGCAAATAGTACCAATGTTGGGACTTGCTGGAAAAGACTTAGCACTTAGCGGTTTATCAAGGGGGTCCCATACACCCCAACCGTGTTAGGAACGCAAAATCAAGGAACATAACACCGGCTTATACGGATCCTAACGGCATGAGTGGAACAAAACACCAAGCAAAAGGCTTAGCCTTCCACCCTTGCCAGTATATAGGTGATTTCATTTTTAAGCATTTATATAGTGTGATATAACCCAACCAAACTTCAACATGAAGCAAGCATCTTCAATCTTCACCTGCAACTAACAATGCTATAAGAGGGGCTGAGCGAAGCGTACTTAGCCAAACAACGGTTTGCATAGGTAGGGTGGTTAAACATGGCAATGGTTACAAGTAGGAGGCTGACAGGAAAACATGGGCATCGAGGCAAAACTAAAGATCGAGACTACTAGCAATAGGCAAAGATAGTAATGGTATCCGGGTTCGGTCATCTTGCCTGGGATTCCACAAGGGAGAAGAACGGATCCAAGAAGGAGACGGAGCAACAGTCAAGCGGATCCTCACAACTCCGGAACGAAACCGAAGCTAACAAGAGAAGCAACCGGAAAGAAAACAAACAACTCGGTAAACACACAAACATAAACATGGCATACGATGCACAAGCAAGCATGATGCATGTCCGGTTTAAAATATGCATGGCATGGCAAAGTGCACAAACAAAACTACAAGTTAAGTGGAGATCAATATGCAACGAGTTGCATATTGACGAAACACCACATTAATTATTTAGTTGACTCTCATTATTAACAAGACAAGTTTAAAAGGGTTTTAACATGGCAAGAGGTGAAGCATAAAGAAACTATACTATTAAGGCAATTTAAATGGGGCCGGAAATAACAACAACATATCCGGAAAATCCCCATGAGCATGTTTAATAATTATAAAGCAACAACAATTAAGCATTTAGGGTTGTTAACATGATGCGGATGATATGACCAAGTTTTATGCAA